>CM051242.1:111518165-111936278 GCA_027917425.1 Gastrophryne carolinensis
CAAAATATTCAGAGTGGCACACAGGCGTACTATGCCTGGAATGGATTGAGTGCGTTTGGTGGATGGCTCGATTTTGTGCTTAATCTGATCATATAGGGACTGTAGTGCAGCACGATTCAGTCCCATACTGAAAGGCGGATTCCAAAGGAGCGGGGTGCCCTAAGCCTCACAACACCCCGCTCCCTGTCCTCCTGCTCTTCCAGCATACGCATACATCCATCCACCCAGACACCATACATCACCCTCTTATCCATCACACACACACTCAACAGATATACAAAATCAAACAAACAAAAACAAAAACCACAAACACACCACACACACAAACAATCACACTCCTCACACACTCACTACAATGCAGCTCACCACAAAACCAGAAGTATAGTGGTCCAAACCACCAGTCTGGTGAAAAACAGCTTTCTAAGTTAGGCACAACCAAGAGGGGAGTTGCTTCACAGCCCACAAAAGGCCCCAAAATCAAGCCTCACTTGCTGTATGCCCCACAATATTTGCATATGCCAACAAAATCAATCTCCTAAAGAAACAGCACTGATGTCAGAAATCACCCAACAAGCCACAGAGAGTGAGGACCAAACCCAGACAGACACTCAAATGAGCTAAGGGAAACAAGCACCACACCACAGCCTTTGCCACAGTGTAACAATACCAGAAGCTTTCAAAATCCTTCCATTTATACTTCACTTTGAAAAAGAACAGGTCCGCTTTGCCACCTTTTGCGTTGCTCTGCTATTTCTGGGCGCCAATTAGCTGACCCAGGTGTGCGTGAAACCGAGTGCGCACGCTAGTAGCGCTACTAGCGTACGTGAGCCGAAACTTGCGTGCATTAACGGACATGGCAGAAAATTCAGTGGTGGGCCAATGAAAGGTAAGCTGCTGTTTATTTAAATAGCCGTTAGGATAGCCACATGTCACAAGTGTTTAATATACATGAGTACATTGTTGTATTTGGTTGTGTGTTGTTTGGTTAATGAGGTCTGTAATTAGTTAATTGGCTAACACACATGCTTCAGTCAGTGCAGTGGAGGTGTGGCTACAAGCACCTGGCCAGTATGTGTGAATTAAGTGGACTGGTTTGTGATTGGCTGTTAGAGCACATAAAACCTGGCCAACCCAAAGAGAGTGCGATGCCATTCTGTAGTCTGCATGCATGCTTGTTGGTTGTGTATTGGTGTGTGTGTGCAGCTACATGATGGAGCCAAATTCAGGACATCTGCCGGCCACAGCAGGCCCAAGTAGGAGTGTGGTGGGTGCTGTGCGCAGACCTCCCTTACGGAAAAGGGCCCAGCCTGAAGGTGGTGCAGCACCCCAGGCTAAGCGCCCAGGTGCCAAGAGGGAGCCTGAATTTAATTTGGTGGAGAATAATCATCTTGTGCGCCTTACCCTTGCTAAATGGGAGCTGATATTTGGCTCCCAAAGCAAGTCAATAGGCAAACAAGAAAGAAGCAAACTGTGGGATGCCATTGGTGTTGAGCTTAGTAGCACTGCTCAACACCCACGTAGTGGCCCATCCTGCAGGAAACGCTTCTACACTTTGAGAGGGGCCCTTATCAAAAAGATGAATCACGATCTTGATGTGGACAGTGGGACCATCCAGGCTCCAAAGAGTACCTACAGGCCGTATGAGGAGATGCTGAAGGCCAAAATTCCACTTGCTCGGCTGCAGGGTGTGGATCCTGGGGATGACACCACAGGTTGGACTGAAGGTACATATTTTCTGCATTTTTTTTCAAGCTAATGTTAATGTATGTGATTTGCATTTTCTCTTTCTGGCCAACTAACAGTAGGACCTGTGAAGTAGTACATTATACCTCATAAATGTTTTACTTTCCTGTCTGTTTCTTTCTGCATAGGTGCACATGGTGCTGTCCAGGATATGGCTCAGGACACACAAACTCCTGCCCTTCAACCAACCTCAAGCCTAACCCAGTCTGCCATTGAAGGTATTTACCACTAATTTAGGTGCTGGTTGTTTGGGGACCAAATGGGTGTGGGTGCACCTCAAACAATAGAGTGGGGCACTGTTGAGGATTAATAATATGGACCTGCGGCCTAATTTCACGGCCACTTTAACCCTCACAGCAACTAACTAACAAGGCCCTAACATGTGTAGCTATGTTGGAAGGGAGAGATGTGTGGCCATATATCTGCATATACATGTGGAAGCCACACTGGCCTTGATTAGTGAATATTAGTGAATGAGCTGCTCACGCACACCTTAAAGTGGACCAACACCCAGGATTTTGACTATCCTGGGTCTTGGTCCACTTCGGTGGGGCACCCCCGATCGGGGTGCCCCGCTGTGTGAAACCTCCCCGAACCCCCCAACCTCTCCCCGCGCCGACGGACAAGCCGCGGACAAGCGGCTCCTCCGCCGCCGCCTCCCGCGCGTCCCTCTTCACGCGCGCGTGCCCGCGCCGGCCATTCACAGACGGCCGGCGCGGGCGTGCGCACGTCTAGAGGGGCGCGAGGGAGGCGGCGGCCGAAACTGAGGTAAGGAGTTTGGGGTGTTTGGGGGGGTTTCACCCCGCGGGACATCCCGATCTCGGATGTCCCGCGGGGAGGGAGGTGATCGGCCCGGGAATCTTATAGATTCCCGGGCCTATCACCGGTGGGTGTTGGTTCACTTTAATGCATGTTTTATTTTTTGCCGCACATTACCAATGGCTCAATGTTTGCTTGGTTTTTGCCTAGCTGCCCCGCCATTGGCCCCAGCATCTCCTCAGGAGCCAAGCTACTCTTTGGATGTCGGTAAGTGTATGTGTCAACCTTGCTTTATCCGCTTTAACCCAAGTGCATGTGTCTCATTCCTCTTTTTTATTTGTAGGCCAAGTGACTGGTTAATCTTTGGACCCCACTTCCGATGTTGCAGGTCAACAGGACCCTGTTGGTGTGTATAGCAATTATGTTACACTGGTTCTATTTGGTTAGTCTAATAATCTACATGTTTGCTCTGTCAACTTGAAGATGCCTATTTTGAGTGCTTATTCCATCCCCAGGGTCAGTCTAATAGTTTTTGGAGTGATTGCAATGCATTTTTAAAAAAATATTTTTAGACAAACATTCACCCAAGTAGTTGGAGGAATATTTTGAGACCTTAATTGTGTTTTTTAGTTGGCCAGAATATCGGAAGTGGCTGTCCGGAAAGGGCCCTTCACGTTCAGGCTGCCAGAGATGAGGGTAAGTTGTTTTGGCTTGATGATCTAGTATGTATTTTGGCTCTACTTTTGTGGCACTTTCTTCAGGCAACTTGTGTTTCCACATGTATTTTCAAGGTCAAAGCTCGAGTGAGGGCCCCACTCCAGACATCTGGGAGATTGCGGGTATGTGTAATTTTAGCAATGTGTCTGATCTTATTTGGCCCAATTATTGCCTCATATTCCTCTAACATACATGTTAGCAATCTGAGTTTAACAGATACCTTTTGGCTAGTGTGTAATCTGGCACTTTGTGGAGGTATGGCCTCGATAGGCTATCCATGTTACATTTGAGTTTTGTCCACTGACCTACTAACCTGACTTTCCTGTTTAGCATATGCCAACTTGCCGGAGATCTCAGATGTGGATTTGCCCCTCTCTGGCAGCGATACCCCGCTCCTACCTGTGCCGGACAACACGGAGGTAACATGGCTGATTTAGAGGACCAATAACCACATTGCCATGTTCGTGGGTAGTCGATGAACCAACATGTCACATTTCCTTTCTTGGTCGTTTTTGCAGGAGGCGGAACCAGAACCCCAAGCTGGGACCTCTTCCCAAGTGCCATGCGGCCAAGCTTCCAGGGCTCAAACAAGGGTAAGTTGTATTGTGACAGTTTTGGCAAATGATTTGGAGGGGCATAGCTGCATTGGTTCGGTTTGAGTAAAATATTGTTTTCTATTTTGTTAGCCTCAAACCACAGCAAGAGGAGGTGTGACACCAACAAGTCTGGATTTTTATGAGCTAGGGGTCCGGATGCTGGAGGACTACAGTCGCCAACAGCCGCGTGATGGAACTAATGAGCGCATTGCGGCGTTGGAACATCAGGTGCTGATGTGTCAGCAACAAAATGAGGCCCAGCAGCGCCAGATCGACCAGTTGCTCCAAAACCAACAACAGAACCAGGAACTTGGTCGCCTTGGCAATCTAATGGAGCAATCTCTCCAGCGACAGGACCAAACTTTGTTGTTGATACAACAGCTCATACAACTATATTTTTTACTGCACTGTTGTCCCCCAACACCGCCCCTAGCAATGACTCCCAACCTCCCCGGCCACCCAGCCAAGAATATTAATTTGTTTGTGGTTATATTTTTTTTCTGTAAATAGATTTGATTAACCCACCTCTAAATTGTGTTTTTCCTAAGACATAGCTAAGAACACAGTCAGGGATGAGTATCTTGATCTACATATGTAAATGTAGTCCCAAATTTATGCCACACATTTGTGACCATAGCTTACTATGGTTTACACATTAAATGGCTCCAAAGGTATGGCAAAATTTACACACAAATGGGTTTGTAGACACTTAAACTATGCTTGACAAGGCACAACACTGTAATTATCAAAATATAAAATTATTTATTATAAAGGTGGGCAACAGGCCCAACATTGGCCCACAAAGGGGCTCACACAAGGGGCCAGTCATCCCCCCACCCTAACGACGCCGCCGCCTTTTCTTGGCCAGCAGCATAAGTTTCAGACGCCGGATCGACCGCCACAGTCTGCGATGCTGGTTTTCACAAGCTGTAGAGATGTATAAAAAAAACAGATTTAATAAATGGAATGTGACCTCAACAGACACAGATGTAGCAATGTAATGTGAGTGGGTCCAATTACCTGACACTCACATTAACATTGTTGCCCACTGTGCCCTTAGTTGTTAACATTATATGAGTACTAGTGGCTGGCTTAAATTTGGCCACCACATCCCAAGCATACATTTACTCTTAACTCTTGGGAATCAAAGAAGGTATAAGTCCCAGTGTGGACATTTATGTGTTTAGTCACAGCCAAACATCAGGGCCTAAGTCCTAACGAGTAAACTAGTTTGTCCCAGAATCTTAGAGGTCACAACCTAAGCAGGGCCATTTGGTTGTGTCTAAACCACAAATTGTCTCTATGTGGCAAACTCAAGAATGTGAGGCAACAATCAAGCATGCAGACAGGCATGTAGGATTGTTGCCCAAACACATGTAACCTAGATGTGTGTTAAATTAACACATAGGTACATTGTAAATGTCTGCAGATTTGACTAGAAGACATAGGGTTCACAAGTCTTTAGGCATATGAAGTGGGATGTACTCACCATCGCAGCTGTGGCGGGGGCCCATGCTGCTGGCCGTCCCTGGAGCTGGGGTGGGGAGGATGGTCACTGGCTCCGTCTGCGTAGCAACATCTGTCAGGAGAAAGCAAAAGAGAAAAGCAAAATTAGTGGGCCAATGACACCTGACTATTTGACATCCATCTGGTTAGGGAGTCTGAAAAATCAAATGCTTGCATGGTTACATACATGTTGTCCAACATTAGCATATTTCCTGGTCCATGAGTTCATGTAAATTATTTATGGTTGCAACATGGACCCCTAAAGATAATGTGCCAATAACCTTGACAGTGCAATGTTAAGGACTAATTTGCAGTTGATTGTCGAATGTTACTAGTGTGCAACATGTGTTAGCCGGAACAACTTAACCAAATAACACATTTGCTAGCCCCTATCATGGTGTGGGCAGAAACATAGGGGTGGTTGCCAGTTGGATAGCACTGTAGTGGGGTTTGTGATGTTAATGTACATTATCAAACCAGCTTGTACTATACACCAGGAAACATGTGTCTGTTAAAAGTGGCCCAAGACCCAGGATTGATACTATTCTGTGTTTTGGGCCACTTTGGCAGAGCACCACAATTTGAGTGAGACACCGTCCGCCGCCGCTGCCTTCCGCACATCACTCCTCCAGTGTGTGCGCACGCGCAGCCCATTAGGAAACAGAGAGCGCAGGCGCACACACATCTAGAGGGGCACGCAGGAGGCTGCGCCAGTGGCTTCTGCCACCCCCAATGAGGTAAGGAGTTTGTGGGGTTTTTTGGGGGGGTGCCCTGGGTGAGGGAGGTGATTGGGCAGGGAAGCTTCGAGATTCCAAGCACAATCAACAATGGGTGTTGGTCCACTTTAAGGAATGTCATAACATAGGGAATGTGATGGATAACAACAAAAACTTACCATGACTATGCCCGTGGAGAAGGCGTTGCCAAAAGGCCATGGAGGTGCCGCCTATATGATGCCCTGCAAATTAGAGAGGAATGGCAAGGGCTAAGTACAAATGGCCAGATGAAACCTGTCACAGACTAACAATGACAAAATGTGCACTCACCAGGGGATGATCCGCCACTTGAAGCCCAGGGAGGGCTCTGAGGAGGAGGCGGGGAGCCTCGGCTCCTCACACTCTGCTCGGAAGATCCCCCAGCCAAAGGGCCACCCTCCTCCCTCTCACTCCCTGCTCCTTCAGGGAGTGTGGGAGAGTCCATTCCTTCCACCCCACTTGGACTCCCCACTTGAGAGTGGCCCCTTGGCTGGTGAGACTCCTCAGAGTCAGAGTGTGAGGAGCTGAGGCTTGATCCTGCCAGCCCCCCAGCAGCACACTCCTCTGGGGCGTCATCCCCTTCCTCCCCTGGGTCCTCCAAATAGGATCCGCGAGAGGGACCCTCCCCCGATGACTCCCCCGAGTCCGCCTGCCTGGTTCGGGGGAGGAATCCCTTCCCACGTTTCCCCAGGGGAGGACGCTTATCTGTGTTGAGGGGGTGAAAGTAAATAATTAATATTAAGACCACAAATGGACACAGCTTAGCAGATTTTTTAAACAAAAGTATAAACATAGCATAAGCTTAAACTTACCTGATGCGTAGGCATCATATAGGCGGTACACGCCTTCAGGGTCCCGGCGCTTGAAGTCCGACCACTTTTGTTGTATGGCTCGGACGGAGAGCTGGGTGTTGAAGCGCCGGGACACTGTGGCCTTCACCTCCATGGCTATTCTTTTTTTTCCCCCACGGGCATAGTCATACTGCTTCACGCAGAAATCCTATGAGAAATGAAAAACAAACACAAATCAATACATGACATCAGAACAATGGCATAAACATTTATACTGAGACCAGATTAAAGTGGACCCTCACCCCGGATTATCACTATTCTGGGTTTGGGTCCACTTTGGTGGGGCACACCAATCGGGGGTGGTCCGCTGTCTGAAACCCCCTTGGAAGGCCAGAAATACACCACTGACCACGCTCCCACGTGACTGCGCCAGGCTAGCACAGTGCTCTGCGCCGCTGTGGTATGCGCATCCAAGGCCGTTTGGACGTGCATACCAGCTCAGCTGCCACTGAGCGCCGAAGGACGCGTGTGGCGTTTGACTCTAACAGGGAGGGCGCCTGCGCAGGCCATGAACAAATGTCTGGCGCAGGGGACCACCCTGCTAGAGGGAAGCGCAAGACGCATCCGCAGCTCACGCATGCACAGATGGGACGGGGCTGAGGTAAGGTTTATGGGCCTCCAGGGGGGTTCATCCCCGCAGGACATCCAGATTGGGGATGCCCCGTGGGGAGTGATCAGATTGGTCCTGAAAACTAATAGATTTCAGGGCCAATCCCCCCTGTGTGTTGGTCCACTTTAAACATAAAATGCAAGAAAAACATACTCACTTTGACCACCTGGCCATTAACGCGGCTATCCACGCGCATCCTTTTTTTTTTGGCATGCCCAGGAGGGGAAGGGGTGGGAGGGGTGTTAGGTGGGGGAGGTGAGGTAGGTGGGGGAGGTGGGGGAGGGTTGGTGGGGTCAGATTCGGAGGAGGAGCTGGGGAGGCGCTGAATCCGTCTCCTGGGCAGCATGGTGGAAACGCTAAGGAGGAAACAGGAACCGGATATGACCAAAGCGACAGGGGAAAAAAAAAAAAAAACAAAAAAAAACGCTCCGCTCACCAGGAACAAGCTAATATCAGCTATGTGCAAGCTAAGTGGTGGAAAAAGTAAATTGACGCATTACAACAAGCTATTGGCCTAAGCGCTAGTCATTTTTAGCTTTAGGTGGCTTTGAAACGCAAAGGAGGAAACCGGAACCGGATATGACCAAAGCAACTGTGAAATAAATTTCAAAAGAAAAGCTCCGCGCACCAGGAACAAGCTAATATCAGCTATGTGCAAGCTAAGTGGCGGAAAAAGTAAATTGACGCATTACAACAAGCTATTGGCCTAAGCGCTAGTCATTTTTAGCTTTAGGTGGCTTTGAAACGCAAAGGAGGAAACCAGAACCGGATATGACCAAAGCAACTGTGAAATAAATTTCAAAAAAAAAGCTCCACGCACCAGGAACAAGCTAATATCAGCTATGTGCAAGCTAAGTGGCGGAAAAAGTAAATTGACGCATTACAACAAGCTATTGGCAAAGACGCCATTAATTATTAGCAGGGGGTTCAAGATACTGTAATGCATAGGTCCTTGAAAACCAAAAAGCTTGGTGCTTAAAAATCCAAATCTTATTCCTTCATAAAATCATCACACAATAAAACTATCCAACTACATGATAATGTGGCACACAGGAGAATGCATAATGGGTTGTTATGAGCTTGTACGCCTGAACAAATCCTGCATAATATGGACATGCACGCTCACAACTACAGTGTATTCATTAAGAACGACTGGGGTCGCGGGAAGTGAATTCCTTGAAAATGGCAGAAGGGCACATGTATGAACAGCACAACGCAGCACAGCGCAGCACAGCGCCGCTCGCGCCGCCACATAGCGAATCAAAACAGCGACAAACTCTGACCACCACAGATTCATCAAGGACAGGGCTGCCGAATAGCTTGGGCGCTGACAATTTCGAAGAGCGAACGTGAGCGCCAAACATGACTGGCTAAAAAGTAGCTTTACAAGCCCCGTGTGTTGTGAAAACAAGCGATTTTGAGCCCAATGAGTTTTGTGGGAGGAGATGCATTTTAGATGTCACTCACAACATTACAGTGTAAAAATAACAACTTTCTTCAAAAAAAGAAAAATAACAAGCCAGATTAATAAAACATATCCCAATAAACATGTGTTGAATTTTGTGCCAAAGACAAGAACACAAAAACCACTTAAAACAATCATTGCAGCGTCTGCCATTGAAATGTATGGGAGAGCGGCAGGTAGCGCCAGGTCATACCTGTCGCTGTGATGGGATTAGCAGCGGCGCTGTTCGTTGCAGTCGGCTACATGATGAATCCCGCGCTAGCCGTCGCTCTCGCCGGCGCTAGCCTCATTTAGCTTGATAAATGCGTCATTGTGGCCGACGCCGGGCGTACTTGAGTCGGTAGCCGCCGTTAGCTGGCGGGACCTGGCGCTCGTCAGACACTACCTGGCGCTATCGCTTGATGAATAAGGGCCTCAGACTCAATTAGGCCTTGTTTGGATATGCAGGGGTGAGTGACGAAATTCAGAAGGGTTTGTGGGAATTCTTAAAATAGAATACAGCAGGTGACACAAGTTCGGCTCTTAACTTAATCAGGGGAAACCTAATACAGTGTCACGAGTGGTGAAGTGGATCCATTGTCCTCTGCCTAAACTGGTGATTCTACTGCCTCAGCAGAGATTTAGTGCAGAATGGATGCTGGAACAGCCAAGGATGCAAGGCGGAGTAGACGAGGTCCCTGAGTAGACACGGCTGAAAGCACAGGAACCCATGGAACCTACACGTTGTTCAAGTCTGTGTGAGATTTTGAATGCAAAGCAACAGGAAGTGAGTGTGTCTTTGTGATAGTTTCCCAGCATCTCTTTAGATGTGTAATCCCTTACTTGGAGAGAAAAAAGTTAAGATTGCACACATCTCCAGGATGATAGGCATTGCATTGGTGCAAGAACACCTTTGCTGACATACTCCCCCAGGGAGTGTCCCCTGTCCCCAGGCTCCTGGCATAAGGGGATACTTGGTATGAAATGGTTTAGTGAGTTGGGGACCAGACACGTGTGCAGCAGGAATCAAAGATCTTTCTTTTCGACTCTTCTGCCAGGACTGAAGTACATGAGAATTTGGAAGTCTTGAGAAATGGTTTATTATTAATAGTTTTAATAGCGAGACACAGAATTAATACATGAAACATCTTGAAAGGGACCAATGAATCTAGGAGCTAGCTTCATACATGGTACCCTCAGGCAAATATGATGAGTGGAGAGCCAGACTTCAGACCAAACCTGATAAACCTGATGTAAATCTTTTAAAGTGAGTCAAGGCCAGGAATGTCCTTGGACAGAGGTACACACAAACATAGAACAAAGATAGAATTTGATTACACATGGACTAAATTCTCAGTCTCTGTTCATCACTTCAACCTCTTCAGACCTTGACCTCATTTACTTTCGTAGCCATCATCACACTACCATAATACTCTTACCTCAGCTCTAGACACCATTGCCCCCACTTATAGCTACTGCCGCCACAAAAAACGACAACCCTGGCTAAATGCAAGCTCAATGCTGAACAGCAGTAGGGGAATTAGACTACTTACCATTCCTCATCTTCTTTCTTCTAATCCACGCTGTGCCAGGTGTCCAACAATGTTCCATCTGAAGAACGTCAATGCTTACAGTAGTCAACCATTCTGGGCAAGGCTGTGATTGGCCAGGCAGGACACGTGATCCTGCTGTATAAGGGAGGGTCACGCATCACAACACTGTTACAATGTTTTCATTTAAATAGCGAAATGCTGGGGCTGGAGTGAGGGGCAGTAACGGACCTATAAAAAATGTAAAAATTGTGCTTTTCAGGGCAGTTTGTCAGTGGCAGCTTGGTGTGGGGGGTCAGTGAGAGAGATAGAAAACTATTGTTTTTCAGGACAGTTAGATAGGGAGAGTCGGCTGATATATTGAGGGACAGACCTAAGGACGAACAAACATCAGCTAATTTTCCTTTTTCAGGGCACATCTAGGGACAGGCTGCTGTTCTACTAAGCTACATAGAAACACTTCTGCTAATTGGCTTTTTCATTGCACTTAGAGGGACAGACAGCTGTTAAAAATTTAGCCACATAGAAACACATCTGTTAATTGTCCTTTTCATTTCACTTAGAGGGACAGGTAGCTGCTAAATACTGAGCAACATGGAAACACACCTGCTAGTTGTTCTTTTCATTGCACTTAGATGGACAGGCTGCTACTGTGCTAAATAGAAAAACATCTGCTAATTGTCCTTTACAGTGTACATACAGGGACAGCAAATGTTTCTGAGTATCTGCGTGTCCCTGGATGTAAATTTTATTATTGTACATTCAGGGACAGGCAGCTATTGGGCCAAATAAAAAAAACATCTGATAATTGTCCTTTTCATTTGGGCTACTGGGCCACATAGAAAAACATATGCCAATAGTCATTTCCATTGCACTTTCAGGAACAGTCAGCTACTGGGCCACATAGAAAATAATCTGCTAATTGTCCTTTTTATTGTACATCCAGGGACAGGCAGATAATTGGCCAGATAAAAAAAAAAAACTATTATCCTTTTCATTGTGCATTTTGTAAGGGAAGCAGGGATTTTCCCAATTTTTCAGCAATGGTGAAATTTATGACATTTGCTGCTGCACCAATATGTGCTGCTAATCAAAGGAATGTCCAGCTGCAGAAATAAACTCTGGCATTGTCAACTTTGAGGGATGGGAATTGGTCAATGGGTTTCAGGGTAATTTTTGCTGGTGAGTTCAACCCCTGAGTTCTGACTTAAGAGGACATTTACTAGCATAGGGACTATCCCCTGCACCGTGCATACATAGGCCTAGGCTGCTAACTGGTGTGGAACTTTTCAAAATGCCTTTCTCAAAGTCGTTGACCGATTTGGGTTGCCAAGTTGATCATTTAAGGTTTCTGGAACACCAAGATGTGCACATATTTCTGTCAGTTACACCCAATCTGAACTGATGTTTAATAGCAGGATCATTCCATAGAGTATCAGCACTAAGGCACATCAATTCTGCAACATAGTCCTTCCCTGATGCAAATTACACAATTTGATTTAAGGACAGCCAGGGCCATCATACATGGATGCCAGGTAAGTGAAAAAGGAGTCCACAGTATTAAGAATTGCCCTTTTCTGCTCACGGCAGCTGATATAGGAGGGAAATAATGAAGTAGACCTTGACAAGCTTATTAAAGAAATCTGTAGTTGGAGCTCAAACTAGATCTCACAACTATTTTTGATTGCCCAGAAATTCTAGTGTTCCTGCTGTACTGTGGTCGGCCCAGTAAAGTGAGTCAATGCAACATTTATATATATATATATATATATATATATATATATATATGAGCGGGATCAGCGCGGGAATCTATCCATTCCCCCCCCGGGGCGTCCAAAATCGGGATGCCCACTGTGTGAAACCCCCCAGGTTGCCTTCTACACTTACCTTACTTCCCGGTCCAATGGCGCATGCGTGAGCCGCAACCGCATCCCCTCTGTCCTTCTAGCAGGGTGCATGCCCGCGCCAGGCATTTGTAAACCCTGTTAGGGTAGCTGGGGATGCGGCTGCGGCTCACGTATGCGCCGCTGCACTTAGGCGCTGGCTTAGACACTGGCAGGATAGTCAAAATCCTGGGTTTTGGTCCTTTTCTGATTTGGGATGCCCCATTTTGTACAATCCCCCAGATCACCAGTAAAACTTACCTGAGCAGCGTTCCAGTGGCTCATGCATGGGTTCTTCTCGCTAAGGGCTGGATGGAGCTGAGCAGACTGCATTTAGCTGGTGCAGACACATGTTTAAAACACGCATGTGGTGTTTGATTAGTGGTCAGGTATTTTTACTGGGGATTTGACATAATGGGGCATCCCAAATCAGGATGCCCTACAGAAAAGGACCAAAACTCTTTAAAGTTGACCAAAACAGTTTGGGATTCCCCAGGGATAGGGAATCGGGCAACCCTGGTCACCAATCAAGCCAAACTCCAGGCAATTTAGAAAACAATTTACACCCCCCCCCATAAAAAAATAAAAAATTAAATAAATGATAAGCAGCTTACCAATCCAAAGCAGAGCACAGGCATGTGTAGCGGGTGTGTGCGCACGCGCTCTGGGGAGCGAGGGGAATTCTTGGACCTTGGGTAGGGCATCCCATGTCGGTGCGGCATGTGTGGGTGGAGATGCACTTACTGGTTAGTACGTCGCTTGGATCCAGTGATGACAATCATGGTACTCTCAACTTGGTCTTTATTTGGCAGGGTTCCTTCCATTGCAACACAGCATACAGTTAGGACATAATCCACAGGTTACAACAACAAGCAATAGCCTCCATGGCTGTCTCTCAGCTCCTCCACACTACATTGTCTTGTCTCCCCTCATGACTCAGTAGAACAGAACTCAGAACACTCTAGAAGGGTAGGTCTCTCCCTTATGTAACCTTGGTATTGTTGCCTCTACCAACACTGTTGCAAGTCCCAACCAATGATAGGGCAGTGAATGTTGCCAATGCCATCTGGCTTAACCTCTATTTACAAACCTAAAGAAGGCTCCTAGACCATTTTAGTACTGTCTGATCTATTTCTAAGACAATACTGCCATCATGTGGTTTCATGACGCAATATGCCTAAGAACTGCATCCACAGATTGAACTACTCTATTTAAATGGTTCCTATGCACTATCAGGGCCTACTCCAATCACAGGGCTCTAATGTTTTCTACTGTTAGTGTTGCCCATGGTTTCCACCCGTCACATCCTCCCCTGCTTTTAATTAAAGCATCCCCGCTTTACAGGGTTACTTACCTCAGTCTCAATGGTGTGAGTTAGTCCAACCAAGAACACTACTGCTAGTTAGGAGGTGAGTATCAGTCAAGTACCTTGTGTGGCTCCTGCCACTCTAAGGGTTTACCTTGCACCAGTCTCATGAGACAGTTAAGTCTCTTACTCCCACAGCTTGCAGCGTCCAGGTTAACTACCTGCAAGGTGTGTAAGGAATTAGGCGGTGGCCATCCCTTGTACGGGGTTGTGTCCTAAGTACAAGGATGGATGTATTGGTGCAACATTACTTTATTAGTTACTAAAACATGACCATCAACACACAGCAGGGCAGCATGAGCGGAGCACCTCTGTCAGGTTTTACCCCACTACTCACACCGGAGAGTAACTGATCTCTTAACCCTTTTGCGGTCAGATGTCACATTTAACATGTGTACAATATTTACAAGCTTGATAAGGGATCTCCCCTTTAAGTCTTTAAGACCTGTAAACTTCCTTCTCCTGAATGTGACAGTGAAAAGGAGAGTGTGGCCATCACTACTACCTTTTAGTCAACATTTTCCTCCATTTGCTTCTCTTTTCTGTGCACTTCGTACCTTTTTCCCTCTAAGTTTTCTTCTGAGCATGCTCACCTTAAGCTTCGAATGCAACTACTTTTACACTACCGACGTCTATTCTCTTGCGCGGCACTCTCGTCTCTCAAGCATGGACCTATGAAACCTGCAGATCATCTAAGTCCTCTGGGCCATTAGTAGTACCACCCTTCAGACTCTCTTTTCCTGGAGAGACAAACCAGTCTTACACTGCATCCGCTGGCTTCTCTCCCTTCTCGCAACCCTGTAGAGTTAATGAGGACCCAAACTGATAAACCAGTGACTCGGTCTCATACCCCTCCACATTTTTGCCTTAATTCCAGTAATGACAGGTGTCTGCTAATGGCAGCAATGTCTGTATTACAAATTAAGGGGGCCAGGCATCTGACTTACTTCTGCTTCAGTCAGGAAACTCGGTCAGACCTGTAATGAGAAGATCAGCTCAGTAGCAGTAGCTTCACCTCCTACCACACTCGGGGAACACTTAAGGCTGTTTCCACACCAATGTGAACTCCTTCTGAAACATTTGCGGCTATTTCAACACCCAGGTGAACACTCCTGGAAACACTTACAGTGGTTTCAGACCCAATTTGACCACTTCTTGAAACACTTGCGGCTGTTTCCACCATGGTTAACCCTTACACTAGACACCTTCTGCTGCAGTCTTAACTTAAGGGCATTTACATGTAAACCTTTACACTCTTCCTCAAGGACCACTTGCTACATCTAGGAGGGTAAGGGTTAGTACTGGCTGGGCTCTTTTAAGAGTGACTCCCTGAACCAGACTGATGCCCAAATTCCTAGAGAGCCTCAGCCCGCAGCGGATCCAACTGCGTTCCGAAGTGACATCTCAAAACACACAATGACATAAGACATTTTCTACGATCATAATTATCTACTCAAAGTAAATCAATGGCTCAAAACCCAGGTTGCTGTAAAACTCTTTTATTTACTGCCAAGCAGGAGTTTACTCTAATGCAACCATAGTAGACTCTTCAGCCAATGCTGCAACACAGTGAGGTATGGCGGCCACCCTCCCCTGCTTTTACGAGGGTCCTTAAAACATAATTTACTTAAACCTCTATGAAACTAAAACTTTTCGTACTCTCTATAAAAATGAAGTTTTCCTTATACACTATACATGGTTATACCAGGCAACATTCTTAGCATAACAGTTCTGTTTCCAACTTTCTTTTAGGCAGCAGCAACAATTTCCAAAACAACTAAAAGGGTTAACTTTGCCTGCACTAGGCCCATGCTTCAGCCTCCAGCTTAAGGGGCATAATTAGCAGGGTCAGGCAGCGACACAAGTTTCTCCTCTCTCCAGCGGCTCACACTATGAAACCTTGATCCAACAGTGGGGGTCACCTGATACATATAAATGTCCTGGCCCAATGCATTTGGCGATATATGTCCTGGAACTTATCCCAGTCCTCCTGGCTCAGATCATGTAGGGAAACTCCTTCAGGTAAATACATTTTAATTCTGATTTTATCCTCAACCCAGGAATCACTGACCTCCTCAACATAAAGCATCCCCCCTTTGTCCAGGTAAGGGTACTCCATGCCAGTCTTGAGGGCACATTGGACATGGACCCAGCGTTGGGCTTCAGACAGGCTGGACTACCTGGTCGGATCTCCCAACCCAGGCAGCACATAAGGGTTCTCTGAGTGCACTGTGAAGTGCTTGTATTGGGGCCCCGAGCGTAATGAGCGAGGGCTGGCGGGGACATCCACCTTCCGCGGGCTCGCCATGGAACTTCGGCAGCTCTCCGGGACAGGGCTAGGGCAGCAGTCTCCTCATGGGCCAGGTCAGCAGCAACAGTACCTTTAGGATGCACCACAGCGGTGGCGGCGACATAAGTGGCAGCAGCGGTGGACCTCCTACTGGCAGACTCGGCCCACTCCTGGATACTCACAGTGGCACAGTAGCCTGAGCCTCTCCCCGCAGGCGGTGGCGGCCTGACAAGGCTGGCGACCGACGGCTCCGACTCAGTCTCCTCGCTGGCGGTGGCAGGCTTCAACTGCGTAGCAGCTTCCCGCACAACGACAGCAACATCATCAGCACACTCCTCAGCGGCCTCAGCGGCGGCAGCGACGGGCTCAGCAGCGACCTCAGCAGCGACAGGCTCCGCGGCGTCTGGCTCAACGGCAGTCTCGACAGCTGACTCGGCGGCTCCGTCCTCCCCGACCGGCTCCACAACCTCCGGCTCAGCAGCAGCAGGCTCTGCAGCTCCCTCAGTCTCGGGCGGTGGCGTCAGCATCTTCCGTCCAGGTAAGCTCCGGCACTCGCTCACCCCGTTCTCTCTGCGCAGGCATAGGGCAGCTCCTCGGCCGACCCCCGGCGGCGTAACAGCGGTGCGGACGGCTCCAGCAGGCTGGGCAGGGGCCTTCCAGAGCAGCCCGGTGATCGGGTTGCGGCGGTACTTGGTTGGGCCCACATCCTGCTCGGCTAAACTCCAAAAGCTGTTGTGGCAAACAGGGCACTGGTGCAGTCCAGTCTTCAAAGCGATGATCTGCCCACACTCTGGGCACAGCGGGTACAGTTCCTCCTGCCCAGCAGCAGCACACAGGGCGCAGGTGGGCAGCAGGTGGACACGCATCCCAGTATCCACGATTAGGGTTGCGCGCTCCAAAGTCTCTTCCTGGCTAAGGTCCGGGTGGCTTCCCACCGACATGGGGCTGGCTGACTCCATCTCTCCCCAAGAACAGCAGTAGCTGGTAGGTATTGTGGCAAGGCTTGCTGATTCACTGCTCACGCTCACGTGCTTCCTTCTCATCTTCTGAACTCCTCACGGAGCGGCCTCGTGGCGGGCTTTTTACAGCCCCGCCCCCTCCGTCTCCGCGCGGGAAAGTCTCTAGCACGTGAGGTGAAAAGGGCGCTAAATGCTGAGGGAAACTGGCGGCAAAGCGCTGGCTGCACACTAAACCCCTTCAGCACCGCAGTTCAGCGAAAATGTCATTTTGTGCACACTTCCACTGGCCATAACTTCTGCGCACACAGTCCAAGCACACTCAAACTTGGCAGATCAACAGGGCAGGGGTCCCGGACACTTCTCCCTGATTTTCGGCCCAAAATAAGCACTTTTCAATTTTCCTTAAAGCGACTTAAAGTCTCCAGGGTCTTCTGGTACCGTGGGACACCACCACACACAGTTAGAACAGGCCATTTCCTTCAGAAAGGCAAATTTAAAAAAGTTGTTGGATTTGCTCCAAACTTGGCACGATGGTCCCTTGGGCTTCCAGCACCTCTGTGACACCCATTTTAACCCGTTAGGCCCCCGTACGGGCCACCAAATGTAGCAGGCGCGTTCCTGACCATGGGCACGCGCTCTGGAGAGCGAGGGGGATTCTTGGACCTTGGGTAGGGCATCCCATGTCGGTGCGGCATGTGTGGGTGGAGGTGCACTTACTTTTTAGTACGTCGCTTGGATCCAGTGATGACAATCATGGTACTCTCAACTTGGTCTTTATTTGGCAGGGTTCCTTCCATGGCAACACAGCATACAGTTAGGACATAATCCACAGGTTACAATGACAAGCAATAGCCTCCATGGCTGTTTCTCAGCTCCTCCACACTACAATGTCTTGTCTCCCCTCATGACTCAGTAGAACAGAACTCAGAACACTCTAAAATGGTAGGTCTCTCCCTTATGTAACCTTGGTATTGTTGCCTCTACCAACACTGTTGCAAGTCCCAACCAATGACAGGGCAGTGAATGTTGCCAATACCATCTGGCTTTACCTCTATTTACAAACCTAAAGAAGGCTCCTAGACCATATTAGTACTGTCTGATCTATTTCTAAGGCAATACTGCCATCATGTGGTTACATGACGCAATAGGCCTAAGAACTGCATCTACAGATTGAACTGCTCTATTTAAATGGTTCCTATACACTATCAGGGCCTACTCCACTGACAGGGCTCTAATGTTTTCTACTGTTAGTGTTGCCCATGGTTTCCACCCATCACACATGGAAATATAGAGCAGCGCGCCAATCTGCCCAAAATCTGGCTTTGGGCTGTCCCTAAGTGTAACACCACCGAGGGGGAAACTGCAGCAAGGTTTGATAGTTCCACATTACTGTCAGGTGAAGACAGAAGCGGCCTACCGGGATTTGTCCTGGTATGCCCTGCGGCCAGCCCGCCCCTGCCCACTATACTCTCACCTTACCCCTCCACCTGCCCACCATACTCTCAATGGGCCCCTCCGCCAGCCCCCCTTGCCCTTTCACTGCCCCCTTCTGGCTGTTCACCATGCTCTAACCGTGTACCACCTCCTGCCCACCATACTCTCACTGTGCCCCTTTACTTGCCCACCATACTCTCGCACTGTGTACCTCCTCCTACACACCATATTTTCACCGTGCCCCTTCTGCTACCCACCATACTCTCATTGTGCCCCTCTGCTTACCCCCATGCTCTCTCACTGTGCCCCCTCCTGTTGCTCACCATGCTCTCACTGTGACCCTCCAGCTGGCCACCATGCTCTCTTATCATGCCCCTCCACCTGCACACCATACTCTCCCACTTTCCCCCCTCCTGCTGACCACCATGCTCTCATGTTGCCCCCTCCTGCTGTCCACCATGCTCTTGCCGTGCTCCCTCAAGCTGCCCACCATGCTCTTCCATGCCCCACAATATTTTCACTGTACCCCTCCAGCTACCCACCATACTCTCACCATGCCCCTCAGCCTGCCCACCATGCTCTCTTACTGTCTTACTGTGCTCCCTTCCTGCTGTCCATTATGCTCTAGCATGCCCCCTTCCTGCTGCCCACCATGCTCTCTCAACTTGCCCCTTCCTGCTGTCCACCATAAACTTCTTCTTGCTGTCCACTATGCTTAGTCCCCAATTCCCTTTGTGCACACTTCTTGTAGCCCACCATGTTCTCTCCCTGATTTTCACCACTCCCATCTCTTGCTGCCCCCCACTGCAGGCTGAACTGCTTTGCATTGAGCAGTGTGAATTTGCTCTGCAGCAGCATCCACAGTCTGCATGCTGTATGTTCCAGGCACACCTGATGGGACACATATAGGAGCAAGCTGGGGTGTGGCTGCAGAGCAATGACCATTTGATCACCATAGGATACTGGAGGTATTACACTTCAAGCAGACCCCTCTCCCCTTCTAGGACACCCCGAGTACCTAAAAAGTTACAGACTTCTCCAGGATAGGACCTCAGATCACCAAACGGAACAGACGATTTAAAAAGCTATTCTAAATGACTGAAGTTCATTCAACTTTATTCATTTATTTTTTTATTTGTTTGATTTTACATGCACTCTTAGTGCTGGCCCTGACTGGATTTAATAAATGATTCAAGCCTTCAACAAAAATTCCATCGATTATTTAAATCACATTTAACCAAAAGCAACCTAAAGCAGAACCAAAGTGCAACTATTCATCGATTGAGATATACTGCCACAGAAATTGCAACTTTCGAGCATCGGAACCTCAGAGGCCCTGGGCAGGTCGTGCACGGCCGCGGCGGTGAGTCTCCAAACTTTACTTCTTTGATTTATTCCGTGTAATCATAGATGTTTAAGTACACCAGCTGTGTCATTCATTTTTACAAAACTGGAGTTTGTGTATAATACTGAGCCTAAAACAAAACTCAGAGGTATTTAATTTCTCCCAGCTACAGCATATATCTGGGCAAACATACCTCTGATATAATCTTTAATGCAAAGTACTTGACTTCTGCTTTTGGCCACTTAGATCTTCTTAGTGACCAAAGAATAAATAATTTATTTTCCTACATGTAATATGTGTGACCCCTTACTAATAGGCTGCTGCAATCATCCACATTCCAGCACACTTCACCACTCTTTTCAGTCACTAAATCCTAAAACATTGATTTTCAGCTCCCTGCAATGCTTTTCTATTGGGTTCAGGTCCGGAACCTTGAAATGCTTCCTACAGTGCCACTCCTTTGTTGCCCTGTCTATGTGTTTTGCATGATGGTCATGCTGGAAGACCCAGCCATGACCCATTTTCAATGCTCTTTCCTGAGGAAGGGAGGTTGTTGTCCAAAATGTCACAAAACATAGCTTCATCCATCCTCCCTTCAATACAGTACAGTCAGCCTGTCCACTTTGCTGAAAAGCACCCCAAGAGTGGGATGTTTTCATCCCCATGCTTCATAGTTGAGACTAGTTTTTTTGGGGTTGTATTCATCCTTCTTCCTCCAAACACAGTGAGTGGATTTAATGCCAAAAAATACCATTTTGTGATTGCTCACCTGTAAAATGGGTATTATAAGTATGTCACACACCCCGCTTCCAATATTCATAACATATGGGTAATGACCAGTAGAGGGCGAACTTCTGCAGAGATGACTAGAAAAAAAGAAGCCCCTTTTTGAAACAATAAAAAGGTTCACCATATAGAGGATCCAGAATACAATAAGGGCGGGGTGAAGCGGGGTGTGTGACATACTTATAATACCCATTTTACAAGTGAGCAATCACAAAATGGTATTATTCCAAGTATGTCACACACCCCGCTTCCAATATTCATAACATATGGGACATCCAATAGCAGTGTCCAACATGGGTGGGGATCCCAAAAAGGCAATAATGCCCAAATTAAACCACTGCAGCTTGCAGAACCTTGGGGCCAAAAACAGCATCCGCTGAGGCCCGCACATCAACCTTATAAAACTTGGAAAAAGTATGAACAGAAGACCAAGTAGCGGCCTTACAAACTTGTTCAACAGAGGCCTGGTGCTGAAAAGCCCAAGAAGCCCCAACAGCACGAGTAGAATGAGCAGTGATCTCAAAAGGGGGAACCCTCCCCTTGGCAGTATAGGCCCCAACAATGGCCTGACGTATCCATTTACTAATGGTAGACTTAGCAGGCGCCAAACCCTTCCTGGGCCCGGAGGGCACCACGAACAAGGCGTCCGTCTTACGAAAGGAAGAAGTAGCCACTAAATAGTACTTCACACAACGAATCACATCCAAAGAGTGCAGGACCCTCTCCTTGTCATTGCTAGGCTTAGGCTACAAGGAAGGGAGAACCACATCCTGATTGAGATGGAAGGCAGAAACCCCCTTAGGAAGGAAGGAAATATGGCTTAAATCGAAAGACCACCTTGTCCTGGTGTCTCTCAAAGTAAGGGGCTTGAATGGACAGAGCCGCCAACTCAGAGACACGTCGAACAGAGGTAATAGCCACCAAAAAGGCAATCTTTTGTGTAAGCATAAAAAGTGCAACATCCTGCATCGGCTCAAAAGGAGGCCCCTGGAGGGCCGACAGAACCAAATCCAAATCCCAAACGGGCAACCAAGGCTTTCTAGGGGGCCGCACATGAGTGACCCCCTGGAAAAAAAGTCTTAACCAAGGGATGCAGAACAAAGGACCTTTGAAAGAAGACCGCCAGGGCAGAGACCTGCCCTTTCAAGGTACTAAGCTGGAACCCCAGGTCCAGACCGTGTTGAAGAAAATCCAAAATCCTAGGAATCGAAAACACCCTGCAAGGCAATGCCCTAGCCTCACACCAGTCAATATAGGACCTCCAAGTCCTGTAGTAGATGTTACAGGAAGATCTCTTCCTAGCTATAACAAGTGTCTGAATCACAGCATCAGACAAACCTTCCTCCTTTAAGATGGAGGTCTCAGCAGCCACGCCGTCAAAGCCAGCGTTTGTAAATTGGGGTAACGAAGTTGACCTTGAGTGATCAGATCCGGAAACAGGGGCAACCTGTACTGCTCTACCGCCAGCCGTACGACGTCTGCGAACCAAACCTGTCTTAGCCACCTTGGGTCCACCAGAATTGCTGGCGCATCCTCTTGGGCCAGCTTGCGCACCACCGTGCCTACCATGGAGAAGGGGGGAAACAGATACAGAAAACCCAGATCCCTTCAGGCAAGAGACATGGCATCCACTGCCAGGGCCAGAGGATCCTGAGACAGAGGCACAAATGCAGGAAGCTTGTGATTGTGACTTGAAGCGAAAAGATCCACCTCCGGAATCCCCACTTGTGACAGAGAGACCGGAAGACATTGTGGTTGAGCGACCATTCCCCTCGGCGAGAGGATCCCCTGCTCAGGGAGTCCGCCTCCGTGTTCTCCACTCCCAGAATGTACACCGCTGAGATGCATAGGACATTGCTCTCCGCCCATGCAAGAATCAGAGAAACTTCCCTGAGGGCACTCCTGCTGCGAGTCCCTCCTTGGTGATTGATGTAAGCGACCGCAGTTGGATTGTCTGATCGAACCTGAACCGGTAGACCCTGGAGGTGATGCGTCAAGCGTGACAGTACCAACCGAATAGCTCTCAGCTCCAAGACAATGATGGGGGTGTAGGCCTCCCGAGGACCCCACAGACCTTGGAACTGATGGTCCTTCCAGAAGTCCCCCCAGCCCGACAGGCTGGCATCCGTGGTGACTGTCTCCCAACAAGGGGTCAGAAAGAACCTGCCCCTCAGAAGATTCCTTGGTTCCAGCCACCACTGAAGAGACTGCTGAACCAGGGGAGACATCAGAAATGACTGATCCAGTGACAGTGGACATCTGTCCCAAGCCGACAGTAGATGAAACTGGAGCGACCTCATGTGGAACTGAGCAAAAGGGACTGCCTCGAAGGAAGCCACCATCAACCCCACCAGTCTCATCCCTAGCCGGATAGACAGGCGAGGGCTGGACAGAAGAAGAAGTATCAGATCTTGTACCATCAGCACCTTCGACTGAGGTAGGAACACCCTGGTCTGAATGGTATCCAGATTCATGCCCAGAAATGCAATCTCCCTTGACAGGGAGAGAGAAGACTTGGGGTGGTTTATCACCCAGCCGAACCTTTCCAGCATTGACACCACCATCCTGGTGTCTAGCTCCGCCTGTCTGAGAGAGGATGCCGTAATGAGGAGGTCGTCCAGATACGGCACAATGTGAATGCCCTGGGCTCTGAGCAGGGCCATTATACCCGCCAGCACCTTGGTGAACACCCTTGGTGCCGAGGTCAGCCCGAACGGGAGGGCCACAAACTGAAAATTCTGATCTCCCACCACAAACCTGAGGAATCTCTGGTGTGCTTGGAAACATGAAGGTAAGCATCCTTGATGTCTATGGACATCATGCAGTCCCCCTGACGAAGAGAGGATGGCTGAGCGCAAAGTCTCCATGCGGAACTTCTTGGTTCTGATGAACCTGTTGAGAAGCTTCAAATCCAGAATGGGTCTTATGGATCCATCCTTTTTGGGAACCAAGGCAGATAAGACAAAGGTCATGAACAATGCACACCGCGTACGCGCAGCAAATTCATCACTAGCCGGGTTAAGCCGGGAACCACTCAACAGGTCCCTAACCACAGACCTAGTAGCCACAGCCGTGAGCGTGGAAGCACAAACAGGCCGCAAGGCCGAACCCACGCTAGCAAAAGCATGACATGCCATTTGAACAATACGCCTGTCCTCACCATCCTTAAGTGTGGTGGCGTCTGGAGAGTGTACAACAGACGTGTTGGACAATTCCAGAACGGGCGCATCGACTTCGGGAGGAGACGACCAGCGCTTCACCGCGTCCACCGGAAAAGGATACTTCCCATCCCTGAGGAACACCAGGGAGCCGGCTAGGCCTTTCCCATTCCTTAAGAATCGAAATGCTTCTGATTTGGGAATTCCAAACGAGGCTTAGAGGTCCCAAAGAATTCCCCCTTCTGTGGAGGGGACTCTGCTGGAGGAGAAATAGCCAGCACCTCAAATAAATGGGCCAGGATTGTGGGGGTATCCACGGCATCCCCATGCCCCTGCCCAGCATCAGCATCCAAAAACTGCTGATCCTCAGAGCCATCAGATTCCGTAAATAGTTCCCCCTCCTCAAGCGGGGAATAATCACACCAGTCCAGGGAATCATAATCATCAAAATCAAGAACCGGAGCGGCCGGTGACAAATGTCTTCTCTTAGCCGGGGCCTTTCTGGCCGCAGAGCTAGAGATCAATTTCTCGATGTTGGCCAATCTAGCGCATACATCAGATTGCGACTCCCCACTAATGACAGTGTCACTCGGGGTACGGATAAGGCGGGGTGGAGCAGGTGATGAGACCGGCACCACGGATCCAGACGCCTGGGACCCCAACTGCCGCGTTATGGCCTGCTGAGCACATGGTATGCAAATCAGTACGTTATCCCCGGTAAGGGATACCCCACAACTCACACACTGCCTGGATTGCCCCGAAGGGAGCCCGAGCCCGGTATCCTGGGAAGCCTCCATATGGGGATTTTTATGGTAGTCACAATGACCAGAGGGAATTACGCAATAAGCTACCCAGGTATCCTGGGAAGCCTCCATATGGTGATTTTTATGGTAGTCGCAATGACCAGAGGGAATTACACAATAAGCTACCTGGGATGCCCCTTAAGTCCGTTAGTGGGAGGATTTGTAATGCCTCTAATTTTTGGCCAAGGGACCCTAGGACCGGGAGAACCCCCCTTTTTTAACACAGCGGGGAGTCCTCCTGAAAGACACAATAAAAAAGGGGGCCCCCGTAAGTAAGGTGCACACAGCCATAGACGAGCACACATACATGCAGCAATGTAAAATGGCATGGCAACACACATAATTAATTAAATATATATATATATATATATATATATATATATATATATATATATATATATATATATAGTACATAATCTTATAATAGCTTATTATACTGCTAGCGCGTATCTTGTTAACAGCCATCACCTGAACTGGATAACGCGCCTAATCAAACACTAATAATGAAACAATAAAGCCCCGCAGGGCACTCACAGCCAGACAATATGGCGATCACCAGCCTGAGCAGAAGGCAGAAGAGGAGGAAGAAGGGCGGGCCAGCTCGGATTGCATGCTGCGCCTAGCCCCGCCCCCTCCACAACCAGCAACACAGAATCCTAGCCATTGGCCGGGCGCCGTCAAAGGCACCATAGAGATAGGGGGGCGGGCCGCCGCCAGCGCGCCGAACGCCCGGCCCCGCCCCCTCTCCCCACAGAAAGGAGGGGAAGAAGCTCTCCCCCAACAACGCGGAGCCAAACAGGCAGCCGGCTCCAAATACGGCAGCCTGAGAATCAAAGTGCAGAGAGAACAGCACACACACACGCATACAAGCAGGGACCAAAGGAATAAAACACAAGGGAGAGGGAAAAGCCCCCTCCATTGCGAATAAGGGGAGAAAATGGACAGGGCATCCCAAACCAGGGTCACCAACCTGGTAGCCGCCTACCCCCTGTTACTGGGTCTCACAGAGGAGCATGGCTCCTAGTAGTACACCTGCTAAGGTGTCCCCTACCATCACCCGGACCTACAGCCAAGGCTGGGAGGCATAGGGTATTAACATAACTAGGTCCAGGCAGAAATAGGGACAAGAAGGCCGGGTGTGAACCCGGCTTACCTGCAAGGAAAAGACAGCCATCTTCTGACTTGCTCGCCTACTCCTGCAGAGACGATTACTGGGGAGTGTGTGGGAGGTCCCAGGTATTTATGGACCGGGAGGGGCTTCTTTTTTTCTAGTCATCTCTGCAGAAGTTCGCCCTCTACTGGTCATTACCCATATGTTATGAATATTGGAAGTGGGGTGTGTGACATACTTTGAATAGTTATATTTTGGTCTCTCCCGACCACATGATCTTCTCCCATGCCTCCTCTCGACATTGCATGTCCTGCAGGATCTTAATCCATGATATGTTTTAATAATTGTAATCTTTGAGACCATGGTCCCAGCTCGCTTCAGGTCATTGACCAGGTCCTCTTTGTGTAGTTTTAGGCTAATTCCTAACCTTTTTCAAAATAATCCTTACTCCACGAGGTGACATCTTGCATGGAGCCCCAGACCGAGGAAAATTGACAGTCATCTTGTCATCTTTCTCCCTGGGGTCCTTAGCTGTTTGGTCATGGTGGGGAGGTTGGAGTGTGATTGAGTGTGTGGGCGAGTGTTTTTTTTATATATATATATATATATATATATATATATATATATATATATATGTTAAAACAGGTGTAATTAATGCAGGTAATGAGTGCATTGTAGGAGAGCCATAATTCTTGCTGGTTGGTAGGTGGTCAAATACTTACCATAGTTTTCACCCCATACGATGCACCCAGGGAAATTAGAAAAAAAAAATCTGAAATGGTGAGCTAAAATTCCCCTCCCAAAAACCCTATTACAGACAGTGAGGGGCATCCCACATTACAGGCAGCGTGCAGGGTCCTACATTACAGGCAGTGTGCGGTAGCCCACATTACAAGCAGTGTGCAGCATCCCACATTACAGGCAGTGTGCAGCATCCCACATTAAAGGCAGCATGTGGCATCCCACATTACAAGCAATGGGCGGCATACCCCAATACAGCCAGTGGGCAGCATTCTCCATTACAGCCAGAGGGCGACATGCCTCATTACAACCAGCGGGCAGCATGCCCCATTATAGCCAGTGGGCAGCAAGCCCCATTACAGCCAGCAGGCAGCAAGCTCCATTATAGCCAGCGGGCAGCATGCTCCATTATAGCCAGCGGGCAGCATGCTCCATTACAGCCAGCGAGCAGCAAGCTCTATTACAGCCAGTGGCTAGCTTGCCCCATCAAAACCAGTGGCCAGCTTACCCCATTACAGTCAGTGTGACACATCTGCCCCCACTCACCTGTAAATATCACAAAGGGTTTGGTGCATGTGCTTGGGGACGTCCGACTAAAAAGTTCTTCAAATTGAACGCAGGGGGTTGGCCAGGTATGGGGCAGTGTACTCACTCAGTCCATGGAAGGATTTTTTTATCAAACACTCTTTACTCTCCAGCACATTCTTTTTAATCATGGTTTAAAAGAAAAACATGTTTTTTTCTCCAGCACCTCTCAAAGGGGTCTCCTATTTTTTCTCCTTTCCAGGCATCTCTTCTTGGGATTCCAACGAGCCTCATTCCAAGGGCACTCTCCCATGACCCCTCACTTCCAGGTCGCAAGCTGACTTCTTTGCCTCTCTTGTAAAGACGCAACAGGAGCACCAGACACTAAGACCTACTGCCAGGGACATCACCCACCGCCAGGGACCTCACTAAACTGCACCCCATAGCCTCCTCTTCTGACCCTCTCCAAGGCCCCAAGCTCTCTTTCTCAGCTGTATATTTACACAGGGATCCCAGGCTCTAGGGCCTATCTCACATAGCATCCACCTCACAGTATCTCCAGCAGCTACACTTCAGGGGTGCACTCCACCTGGTCTTCGCCTTCTCACAGGTCCAGCCGGACCTTGCCATACTATGAATCAGGAACCCAGCTTTACATGGTGGCTTCTCTGCAGGGCTCTATTCCAATGCCCTCTGGAACTGGAACTCTCTAGAATCTCATCAGCTCCTCCTTATATAGGCTATCCCTCCACGGCACTAAGCTTATTCTATTTCTTATCCTATGGGGCCTCTAGTGGTCTACCTAAGTAATGACATCTACACTGTACAATTATTAATAAATTCCTATTTTATCACAATCTACCCCACCCCGAGTATCCCAGAGCTCCTCCTATTCTCCATGGAACCTCTCCCAGGTGCACCCCTACCCAGGGGACTATCCTGATATCATCACATCCCTACCCAAATAAATACACTAGGCCCTTCTAAGTGGACCTAGAATACTATATACAAGACAGTTATATATATTAAATTAAGTATATTAAGTATATTAAGTATAAAGTATATTAACATAGTAACATAGTATGTAAGGCTGAATAAAGATGTTTGTCCATCCAGTTCAGCCTATTTATCTCCTTCCAGTGGTCTAGTAGCCATAGCTGGAAATGTTATCACATGCCAGGAAGGCATCAAGGCCACTTTTAAACGTTTTTACTGTATGCTTCATTACTACCTCCTCTGGCAGCGAGTTCCATAGTCTCCCTGCTCTTACAGAGAAGAACCCCCTCCTATGTCCGTGGAAAAAGCATCTTTCTGCTAACCTTAATGAATGCCCTCGGGTTATGGTTACACTCTGGGTTATAATTGTGGGATAGATGTTTGTATGGACCCCAAATATATTTATACATAGTTATTAGATCACACCTCAAGCATCTTTTTTCTAAACTAAATAAACCTAACTTGAACAATCTTTAAGGGTACGCTAGCCCCCGCACTCCTTTTATTAACTTTGTGGCCCTTCTTTGAATGTGCTCCAGTTCTGATATGTCCTTTTAAAGCAAAAGTGCCCAGAACAGTACACAGTACTCCATATGGGGTCTGACCAGGGTAAAATGATGCTCTGGTCATGAGCACCTATGCCCCTCTTGATGCACCCCATGATCCTATTTGCTTCGGCAGCTGCTGCCTGTCATTGATTACTATAGTTGAGCTTATTCTTAACTTAAACCCCTAGGTCCTTTTTCATTGTTGTTTTACCAAGTGTTTCTTTATTTAGTATGTAATCATGACACATATTTCTCCTTCCCATGTGCATAACCTTACATTTATCTGTGTTAAACTTCATTTGCCATTTAACTGCCCATGCTTCCAATTTATCTAAACCTGTTTGTAGCTGCCTGCTGTCCTCTTTTGTTTTAATTACTTTACACAGCTTAGTATCATCTGCAAAGTTTGAGACTTTACTGTTTAATCCATTCCCAATGTCATTTATATATATATATATAGAAGAGAATTGGTCCCAGAACTGACACTTGTGGTACTCCACTAGTAACGGTGACCCAATCTGAGTGTGTACCATTGATAAATACCCTCTGTTTCCAATCATTAAGCCAATTTCTCACCCATCTGCACACGTTTTCCCCCAGTCCAAGCATTCTCATCTTTTGTACCAGGAAGAAGTACAGAGAAAAATCTTTCCTTTTCAGGGTACCTTCCAGAGGGAAAGAAGGTGCATATACTGAGGGACAGAGAAACATCTAATTGTCTTTTTCAAGGCACCTTCCGGTGGGAAAACGGATGCATAACCCTAGGCACAGAGAAACTTCTGCTAATTGTCATTTATTTTTTAGGGCACTTTCTGGGGGAGAAATGGTACATATAGTGGGGCACACTGAAACATCTGCTAATTATCCTATTCAGGGCACTTTCTGGAGGGAGAGGAGGCTCATATACCGAGGAACAAAGAAACCCCTAACTTTTCTTTTTAGGGCACTTTAAGGAGGGAGAGTAGGCTCATATAATGAGGCACACAGAAACATCTAACTGTCCTTTTTCTTTCAGGATGCTCATATATTGAGGGGCAGAGAAGCATCAGTTACTTGTCCTTTTCAGAGCACTTTCAGGAGGAAGGGAAAGCTCATGTACCGAGGCTCACAGAATCATCTAACTTCCATTTTCATGGCACCTTCAATAGAAATAGGAGTCTAATATACTGAGGGACAGAGAAACATTTAACTGTCCTTTTTCAGGGAAATTTCAGGAGGGAGAGGAGGCTCATTTACCGAGGGACAGAAAAACATCTGCTAATTGTCCTTTTCAGGGCGGTTTCAGGAGAGAGACGAGGTGCATTTACTGAGGTACAGAGAAACATCTGGCACTGAAACAAGGCAGATTCTCATTGGAGTTCAGACAAAGCAGATTCGGTGGCTGACTCGCGGTGGGACCCAACGTCGACTGAATCATGGTGGGGCCCAGCATTGACCGACTCATGGTGGGGCGCAGCGGGGGTTGACTTGGGGCCCAGACATGGGTTCAAGATGAGACTGGCCTGGTATCCGAGGTGCAGGCACCGGGTCAACTGAGACGTAGGTACCGGACAGCTGAGTAGCGGCAGGCTGCCATCAACCATGATATGCTCTGGAGGCAAGTGGGGATTGACCACGGGGCACTCTGGATGCAAGCTGGCATCGACCACGGGACTCTCAGAAGGCAAGCTGGCATCGACCACGGGACACTCAGAAGGAAATCTGGCATCTACCACGGGAGGCTCTGGAGGCAAGCTGCCATTGACCATGGGATGCTCTGGAAGCAGGCTGGCATTGACCTCACAATCATCATCATCAGATAGATCAGTCCATGCATCTGAGTTATCATCCTCCCTTGACCAATCACTCCATTCCTCTGCAACATCATTGTCATCGACTTCACAATCATCATCAGATAGATCAGTCCATGTATCATCGTCCGAATCATAAGAGTCCTGGCTTGAACTGGCATGAAGGTCAAAAACAGCATCATCATCAGAATCTTCCTAGAACCAGGAATCAGGGTCCTGGTTTCCAACAGCAGACATAGGTTAGCTCCATGTGGAACCAGCCGACCCCTGAGCCAAGGCTCCCAGCGAATCACACAGAACCTCACTGTAACCCTCAAACACAGGTCTATCTAAAGACAGAGAAGCTTGGGGAATCTTACTAGGGGCACAGGGTTCAACAGCGCAAGCCTGATTAACCTGCAATAAAGGAGTAGCCAAAACTAGATAGGACTGGGGATTCTGAAAAACATAAACTGGAGTGGTAAGATTAAAGGCCAACCTACCAATCAACCAGGATTTTGAGGGGATTAGCAGTTGGAAAATCAAAATCCCCTTTGTCAACCAGAGTGTAAATAAATTCAATAATTTCAAGACAATGAGATTTAAAACATCCCATGTACCGCATCAGCATGACTAACAAAGGAAGCAGTTTTTTGGTCTAACTGGAATCCATGCTAGGGGGCTAAGGCAGAAGACACAGCAATAAGCTAGAATGACTACACGTCCCAGCATGAACAATGCTCTGGCCTGGTGGAGTTTGGAGAGGAGGAGGATTATGTCAGACCGGAGAGTTCTCCCGCACCAGGTGAAGGGCGGATCCACTTAAATAAGCCTGACACCAGGTGCAGCAGTAGAGGGGGAGATAGAGCAGCTAGGGGTTCTGCTGACATCCGCGGGTAATAAATGATGGCATCCACCAGTCGGCATCAGCCAAAGCCCGGGATCTCACACTTTCAGGAGAGAGAGATCACCTATACAATGAGGAGGAAAGAGGAACATTGGGTAACTGTCCTTTTCAAGGCATTTCAAAAAGAAGGGGAAGCTTATATACTGAGGGATAGAGAAACATCTAACTTTCCTTTTCAGGACACTTTCAGGAGTCAGAGGAGGCTCAGATACTGGAAGGGGGGGGGGGCAGAGAAACATCTAACTGTCCAATTCAGGACACTTTCAGGACATGTTACAACTGTGCCTGCTACACCTTCCTCTGGTGCAGACAGGCACCAGGGTTTGCAGCCTATTATTGTAGGCCCTAATACCACTGCCAAAATGGAGAGGCCAGGAGAGGTTGAGGTATTTATAGATTAGATGGATTTATGGATTAGATTGTAGTGTTCCCAGATGCCCAACAACTTGTGTTGGAGGATGAGGATGTGGACAATGGACCATTGCAGGGCATGATGGGGATCAGCTTGGCCCGTGGAAGTGCATTCCTCCACCCAGGATTGCCAGACATCATTGTTGCCTCCTCCTCCTACTCCCCTTCCTTCTTCCTTCTCTCCTTCCTTCTCATGCAGTCAGAGCAGAGCCTGCACCACCATTTTGAGCATAGCCATGAGGAAACAACAGCAGGTCATGCTGAAACTCATTTTTCTGGGCAAAAGACCATGCACGGCCCAGGACCTGGGGATCCAGGAACAGACACATGAGTGGCAGCCTTTTGCTGAGCTGGGTTGACACAAATCACTTGCCTGGCATATGTAGCAGAAGGCAATAGTTGAGTACCAGGTACAAAATGCCAGATAAGTCGAACTGTGGACCAACCGCATTTCACCACCAATAAGATAGCCTCCATTAGGGGCATTTGTGCTGTGCTGCAGTTCCTCCAGTATACCACCAATATTGTCAGCACTGATGATGCCATTGTCAGAGCTACCATCCACATCCTTTGTCATGGCCTGAAGTTTATTAAGCAGGCTGAAGATGCAATGGTGGCAGCAAAAGAGGAAGAAGAAGGCACATTTACACGGTGTCAGGCCAGTCCACACATGGCTCACAGGGTAGGTTGCTGTATCTACAATGGGCAGGTAATCCACTGGAGTGTCGCTGGGGGGATGCAGAGGAGGAGACACCTCCCACTGAGGATGGCCTCTCCTTGACACTGGGCAGCCTGGCTCACATGAGCCACTACATGCTTCAGTATGCAGACAGAGTTGTCTGCATAGTCACCAGTGCCAATTACTGGGTGGACACTCTGCTGGATCCATGCTATAAGGATAACTTAACATCCTTGATTCCACCACTGGACCATGATAGAAAAAGGAGAAAGTACAAATACATTTTGGTGGAGGCAATACTGGTGGAGCTCCCATCTGTCATGGAGGGCTTAGTGGCAGCATGAGGCGGATGAAGAATCCGCTAAAGCAGCAGGGGCACCAACACCACCTCAAAAAGAAAAGGTAAGCATTGACTTGGTTGTGCCAGTGCCTGATTAAAGTGTTGGCTACATCCACCTCCTCCTCTGCCTCTTCTACCTGCACCACCACATCCACCCCCTCTTCCTCCTCCCCTTGGACTGCTAACGCATATTGAAAAATGATTATTTTATTTGTTTTTAATGTATTTATCCTGTTTCAATGTTATTATTTTAAGTAGTTTAAGCCATTTTTTGCAGGTCAATTTCCCTGGTATTACACCCCTTTTGCAGTCCTCTACCCCTTACTACCCCTATTTTACAGCCATTGTTGGGTCATAAAGTTCGGGTCCTTATTGGTTCAACAAGATTCTGGGTTGGATCAAGTTCGGGTACCTAAACCAAACTTTTGCTTAAACTTCGTTCAACTTGCCAATCCCAAACTTCTATGATTCGCTCATCACAAGGCACTGTATTGGTAATATTACTCTTTCAAATTATAAATAGAAATATATCTACATTTTAGAGCCATGCTATTAAACACATACTTACAATGCACTTTGATGTGTTTTCTCTCAGATTCCTTCATATAAAGCCCCCTTGGAAGAAAGTATGAGACCTCACAGTAAAAGACAGCATCAGCATCCGACCTCTTCACAGGTGTAAATAGAATACTCTTGACTGTAATTAAACCACTGGATTCGGTGGTAAGCTGAGTATTGATTTCAACACCTTTGGACAGATAAATCCAAGCAAGCCTTTTAGCAATTATATCATACAATGCATGTTATGCACTAGTTTCATACTTTGTAACCATTGACAAAAACAGAAAGATAATGGAATATGTCCTGTCAAATTTTAGACGAAAAGCCCACACTTCTGTTAATGACTCTCTTCTACAGTCACAATTAGCCATTCTAGGCAGTACCTGATAAAGTGGCCCCAAGTCGCATCAAAATGTTGCGTATCTACAATATTGATCGAATAACAAATAAATAAAATATATATATCTGGTGTGCTGGTGAAATATATCCACAGTTTCACTGTGGATGGAGCCAACCATTTGCTGCTTGAGCTCCCACAGTATACAACTGAATGGTGTGCAGTTAGCAAAGTCTGTTAATGAATCCGCTGAAATGACTCACTTTACCAGTAAAAGCCACTAAACCATATTTGAAACTGGCAGCTACCACCATGTTTAAAAGATGACAATACTGTCGCTCTGGGCACAAGCGATTTAGTTTTTATATGGGGCTACCTTGCATGGGAAGAGGGTCATTGTTATTATGCTACCACACAGTTAAGCTGCCCATTTTTGTATTTATTGTAATATTGCACACCCAAAATCAAAAGCGGATGGGTTGTGTGCTGGGCATAATTACTCACCAGTGTTATGTTACAGTCTGTTGCTAGCTTACTGGCCTGAAAAAGGGCTTATTCCCAAAAGCTTGTTTTGGTTTTTGTGCACGTTCATAGAATGGACCAGACCAAATCTCCTGTTGTGTTTTGATCTATTCTTTGTATACCTAACCAGATTGTGGCAATTTGCAGGGGATGCTGCTTACGCAATAGTGCAGACATTAGGGGTGTGAGTTGTGGACAAAGAGAACATAAATGTGCCCTTTTTTGCAGACAAGTTGCTTTTATTCATCTCCAAGCCCCTGAGTACTTTACTGGAGATTATAAGAATATTAAAAGAATTTAAAGGGGATATATGGCTTGATGTTCAGCTATCAGCTGATCCCATGCGTTTTCCCGTTGGTTTTGGGCTGTGATCGGATCAAGAAAGGGTGCTACGTTGGTTTTAGTGTGCGTTTATGCGCTCAGGTATGTGCTCAGCTGCCTTTCCGATTGTCGGCTCGCAAGAGGCTGTTTCCCGTGAAAACGGACGCCTCGTTCATTGGTCCGTTTTTTTCAGTGATGCAGTGCCTTGATTTCTGATTGAAATCATTCTAATAAAACGGGGCCGCCGAGCCTTCACTTACGGGCAGTCTGACCAGCCGTATTTGAGCTCCGTGCTTTTTGGGAATGCATTCCTCTGTGGGCCAACATCAAAGGCGCCAGCTACGCGGTCTGGTACTTATGAGCATGGCATAAACCAGGCTGCACCGAACGCCTTTGGACATCGATTGCATGCATGACTTTGACCTATTCGAGCTCACCCGCCTTAACCGTGTTTCTCTCCATGCCTTGTATAGCGAGCTGCGGCCATGGTTAGCCCCCACCACAAGAAAGGGGCATGCAATTGCAGGTATGACCAAATTGGTTGGCTGCCTGCATTTTTTGGCGAATGGCTCATTCCAGAGACTGGGTGCCTTCTCCGTGGGGATGTCCCAGTCTACGCTGAGCCGCAGCCTAACCAAGTTTTTGGATGGCATGGCTACCCTGGCACAGAATTATATTTTTTTCCCTCAAACAGGGGATGCCTGGAATGCGGTTAAGCTGGCCTTTTATAACATAGCCGACATGCCCAACGTCATTGGTGCAATCGATTGCACACATGTATCGCTCATCCCCCCTGCGGACCAGGAATATCTGTTCGGGTATGTGGTTTGGGTCTGCTTTTTTTATTTTTATTTTAAACAAACATTTGGTAAGCCTCACACTAATTCCACTTTTTGTTGGCTTTGTGCAGGAACAGGAAGATGGGCCATTCCATCAATGTTCAGGCAGTGGCGGGCCCTGATCAACAATTTTTCAGCATGTTTGCAGGCTTCCCTGGGTCCACGCATGCGCGCATATTTTGAGGAACTCCAGCCTCTATCAACGGTTTCAATCTGGAGATCTTTCTGGTGGATGGCTACTAGGTATGTGTCTTAAAGTTTTGGTTGTTGGCCCCCATGTTTGAATTTGGATTTGCCAGTACACCACTAATCTGTGAGAAATTTCCATGAAACTTGCCAACTTTATTTTTGTTTTAGTTTTTATGTTAAATTTAATGGGTGAAGTGATTCACCACTATTGTGTTATGTTCTGGCCCTCTTATCTAAGTAGCATTCCACAGACACTTTTAATGAGTGTACAGGTTGGATGTGTATGTAGCCTCATCAAAAATGTCAAATCGTCAAACAATACCTACCTCACCTATTTGTCCCTGTTTAATAATGTGGCAATGCACACCTAAACCTTTTTTTTTTGCCATCCACCTTATGTTTTTCTTTTGGATTTTTGCAGGTGCCTCATGCTATCCCTTGTTACCATGGCTGCTCACACCCTTCCTGCACCCATCTTCCCAGGCCCAGGAGCGCTACAACACAGCCCATAGGAGGACTCGCTCTGTGTTGGAACGTGCCTTTGGGTTGTTGAAGATGCCTTTCCGATGTCTGGATCAGAGTGGGGGTGCCCTTCAGTATCAGGCTGGCAAGCTCATCCAAATAATTATTGCTTGTGGGGTCCTGCACAACCTTGCCATTAGAAGCAGGATTGCTCGATATACTGACCTGGCTGCAGAACCTTTACCGATTTCAGACGAGCAGACCCCTCCTTACTTTGGTACACAAAGTGGCACAGCACACACAATACGTCCTGAACTTGTGGCCAATGTATTTTCATAAATCACAAGGCTTTTTTTGGTTTTTTTATTTTTGCTTTGTGATTAAACAAATTGTACATTTTCATTTGTTTTTTGAATGAAAAACTGAAACTTGAACGTGGGGTCATATACTATTACACCACAATTTAGTGGTAGGTTGGGGAGGATGTTGGAGTTAATTGATGGGGTGGGGGCATGTGTGCAGCAATGTGTGCCAGTCTTTGGTTAATGTGCTTCCATTGTTGCACCATTTCCCCCACATGGCTGTTTAGGGCAGACACATTCCTGTTTAAAACCTCTAATTGGGTATTTATGGAGGTTAGTTGGGTGCACACAGTGTCATTAAATTGTTGTGTGCTTGCTGAAAAAGCTATATTTTCCTGCCGCCAGGCTTCCTCCAGAATTTGCAGCTGTCTTCTTTGGCTTATATGGCGCCTTGGCTGTGTTCTAGGAGTGGCACGGGTGGGTGGTTGAGATTCAGAATGAGGTTGTGGCTGTTGTTGTTGTGGCTGTGTTGTCTGAGTTGCGGCCACTGGCTCAGTAGTGGTTTGTGACATCTGATGTGTGTCCTCCTCCAAATCTCTTATATGTTCGATTATTGGTGGACTTACTATGTTCTGTAAAGAAATGTAGGTTCAGATTAGTTTCCTTCTGGCAAACGAATGGATCCAAATTCAATGTTAAAAGTCCACACAAAGGACCATTGACTTACCTCATCCACAATATCAATTTGGGTTCGTTGCTGCGAATCCTGGTGTGGCATGGGCCTCGGGGATAAGCCAGGGGTTGCTTGGCCTTGTGTGGTCTGTTGACTTTGTCCTTGGAATTGAGAGTGTTAGATTACATTAAACAGCAAGTACAGTGTGTTGTGTGGCGCAACACAGACTTTTGTACCTCATTTTTAAATCACATGCCCAAATCAAACTCACCTTGTGACCTAACATTCCGGTCGGTGTCGTGTGCCTCTTGCAGGCCCTGAACGCTGGCCGGGTGTATGTATGTGTATACATGTTCCTCGGCTGGGGTTAGTATTATTTTGGTTGGTAAACCACCCCCTGTCTGCAGGCTGGGGAAGATTAAAGCACACCTAATAAGTGTTACATCCTGTTACCAATGCGACTATAAATGCATTTCAAATGGGCTTTACCTCTGCTGGCGGCGCATGTCGATTTTCTTTTTACTGTAATATTTGAGGTCCCCAAATTTCCGCTTAATTTGTTCTATATCTCAATGGACAGAACCCACACTATTCACTTGGCGGCAAATATTAGTCTCCTGCTTTGCCTGCTTTGAGGTGGCTTTTGAATTACGGCCAAATAGGGCATCATAATGCTCACAAACGGCATTGGCAACAGCCATGCTTTGGGCATCGCAAAAACGGGCTGTTAGTGACCCACAGCGTAGTTGGCACCCACATGGGTGTGTGGTTTCCTCTGCATCACTTGAAATAGATGGTTGGCTATCTGGGGAGTCGTGTGTGGTTCTTGGGCTTAGGGGGGAGTGTGATGGTGTGTGTGTGCTGCTCTGGGTTAATGTCTGGGTGCCTGTGGAGCTTTCACCTGTTGAGCTGGATGGGGAATCTGAGTTCGTGGAACTTTGAGACCCAGAGGGTTGAGGTGGAGGGGTGGGTGACCTGGGTGGGGTGGAGGGTTTGGCACTACGCTTACCCTTGCTTGTGTGTTTTGTTTTTTTGTGTATGCTTGGTGGGGTGCGGAGGAGGATGCTGCAGGGTCTTAATAGATTTTGCACCCTTGTGTGGTCGTGTTGCTTTTGCAGGTTGTGGAGAATGTGTCAAGGGATCCTGGCTCCTGCGTTTTTTGTGATGTGCCTGTGTCTGTGGCGTAACCACCATTTTAGTCGGGGCATGTCCAGCATGGGTCTTGTGCCTGCTCTTATGTGGTTTTTTAGATGAGGCATGTGTGCGGCTACTCTGCGCCTCTGGGCTTTTGTGGCTCTTCCTGCTCCCTTTTGGTCTGCCCATAGTTATATGGTATCCAACACAGAGCTGAGTGCATTGACCTTTAAATATTTTTACCGTGTGGGCGCTACGACTTCCTGCCGTCAGATTACGAGAAGAGGACGTTGTCGCTGGCGGTGGTGGACACGATAGCCAGAAGGACCCAAACCACCTATACCTTCACCCAGATCGCCCAACACTGGTCCGATTTAAAGAGGAGGCATAGGCCCCGGGTGAGGCGGTACTTCGCCAAACATTTTCCAGGTAAGTGTTTATACTTGACATGCCAGAATCACACTGGCCTTGGCTGGGCGTGTATGGATGAATGTGTTTCTATTTCAGCCCATGAATGGAAGATGCGGTTCCGCCCCACCCGGACAAGAACACGCAGCCCAGTGTTGGGCGATTCTGGTGAAGGAATAGGTGGTTCACCGCCAGTGACAACGACCACCCCCTCCTCTGCCTGTGAGTATGAGGAGCCACTGGACCTCAGCATGCAGGGGAGGGGGGAATCTGACGGCAGGGAGTCCAGCTTCACAGATCCACAACCTCACTCCGGTAAGGGGAAGAAAGTTAGATATGTGCTAATACGTGCATTAAATACATATACTCATGTGCACTATTGTTAGTTGTAGATTCAGACGTCGCTGGGCCATCCCAAGGGGGAGTCGAGGAAGAGGGCCAAGAGGAAGAGGTGGCTGGGGAAGGTGAGTGAAATGATGCATAGAAGCATAACTTAATCTGACATTCAGGAGGCACAAATAGTAACTAACATACTTGTGTTTTGGATCCAAACAGCTTCAGAGCCGGACGTACTGGTTGACCCAGGGAGGAGCCGGCGCACCAGACGCCCTGTTGGCCAAAAGCAATGTAAGTTTAAGTTTAATTGTGGCCAACTAGTTTAAACTCATGTCCCCGCAACTAACAAAAAACACATTAAAAAAACACTACAAATGATGATGTTTTTCTTTCACAGATCAAAGAACACGGCCACGCTAAGCAAGGGGCCAACCATTTAGGCTACAATTTAAAATTTGTTACATTTTTACAGTTTTTTAAAAATGTTACCGTTAAAACCAAAAAAAATAACAGTAAAAAACAAAAAAACTACAAAGAAGTGTGGTGTGTTTTATTTCGTGACAATGTACGTTATCACAACAACATCATACTGTTACATGTCCCAAAAGGTAAGGCTATGGGATAAGGAATAGCAAGAAGAAGGAGAAGAAAACACAGATTCCGAAAAGAGATTCAGGTAAGCATTAGAGACAAGGCAGAAGGAGATACAGAGATTCAGGTAAGCATTAAAGGCAAGGAAGAAATAAAAAAAGAGATTCAGGTCAGCATTAAAGGCAAGGAAGAAAAACCAAAAGAGATTCAGGTAAGCATTAAAGGCAAGGAAGAAATACAAAAAGAGATTCAGGTCAGCATTAAAGGCTAGGAAGAAAAACCAAAAGAGATTCAGGTAAGCATTAAAGACAAGGAAGAAATACAAAAAGATATTCAGGTCAGCATTAAAGGCAAGGAAGAAAAACCAAAAGAGATTCAGGTAAGCATTAAAGGCAAGGAAGAAATACAAAAAAAGATTCAGGTCAGCATTAAAGGCAAGGAAGAAATACAAAAAGAGATTCAGGTAAGCATTAAAGGCAAGGAAGAAATACAAAAAGAGATTCAGGTCAGCATTAAAGGCAATGAAGAAATACAAAAAGAGATTCAGGTAAGCATTAAAGGCAAGGAAGAAAAACCAACAGAGATTCAGGTCAGCATTAAAGGCAAGGAAAAATAAACCAAAAATAAGTTAAGCTTAAATTTAGGTATGTGTCAAAGTGCCAGTTTGTGGCATATGTACATTTACATGGAGGTTTAGAGATGTGCGCTGGCGTGGACCCAGATTGACAACAGGAAATCCATGGAGATGTAAGTATACTTGGCAAAAACTTCAAAATTGGTGTGAAGAATGAGACAGAAGGCAAGCAGGTACGTTAAAAAACAAAGGAAAAAGGAGGAAAAAACGGAACGCCCGTGTGAACGTGAACGGAAGCCGCGATCAAATTGCATGCTCCCGAGAGAGAAAAAAAAACTTCCAGAGTGAAGAGAAATTTACGGATCAGTTAGGGACCCATTCTGATGGAGGCTCTGCATCACATTTGAGCCACGATTCAAACGGGGAGGGGAGTTCAGGGGAGGCTCTGCATCAGGCCAATAGGACTTGAGGGTGAATAGCACCACATATTTGATATTAAAGGTAAATCTCAAGTGGTAATTAGTTCATTAAAAGACGATTATAGGTTTTAATGGCCCTCGGAACTCGGAAGCAATGACTAGAGATGAGCGAATCGATTCGGACGAACCCGAATTCATTCCGAATTTCATGAAAAATTTGATTCTGAACGAATCCGAATTTCCCCGCGATTCGATCGATCAAAGTTTTCCTTTAAACTCCATTTATTTCAATTACAGCCATTGTAAAATGGTGGATGGACATGTCCGGACATGTCCCCTGGGGCAAGTTATCATGGGAAGGTCACATGCAGCCTATTAGCAGCCAGGAAGCCTGGTGACATCACAGTGCTATATAAACAGCGGCCATCTTGCTTGTGCGCATTTCAGCCTTGCATTGCAGACAGAACGGAGGTTGCTGCAGACAGGGAGAGACTTACAGACAGGCAGGGAGAGTCAGGGAGACCCACAGAGACCCACACAGTGCCAGGGAGAGCCAGGGAAAGATAGGGAAAGATAGGGAAAAATCGGGAACGATCCAGGCAGGGACAGCAGAGAAAGTGACAGGGAAACTATTTTTTTATTTTCACTTCACTTCATTTGCCAGATCAGTTTTAAATTGCTTTTTTTTGTGCTGTAAATATTCCTGGCCACTGTGCATCCCATCTTGGCAGTTGCATATTTCTATCTGTTACACACAAGCATTTCTTATAACTCGATTAGTTTTAAATTTTTTTGTATGCTGTAAAAACCCCAGCCCACATGGGCATACTATTTAAGCACATTTGACCGTTATACTAAATCAGCTTCTACAGGCTCTGTTTTACTAATATATTGCATTTTGAATTGGTTTTGTGCGTCCTGTAAAAACACCAGGCCGCAGGGTATCCCAAACCGGCACATTTCACCCTATCTGTTATACTAAATCAGCTTCTAAAGGCTCTGTTTTATTAATATATTGCATTTTGAATTGGTTTTGTGCGTCCTGTAAAAACACCAGGCCGCAGGGTATCCCAAACCGGCACATTTCACCCTATCTGTTATACTAAAGCAGTTTCTATAGGCTCTGTTTTATTAATATGTTGCATTTTGAATTGGTTTTGTGCGTCCCGTAAAAACACCAGGCCGCATAGGCATCCCAAACCAGCACATTTCACCCTGGTATACTAAAGCAGCTTCTAAAGGCTCAGTTTTATTAATATATTGCACTTTGAATTTTTTTTTGCGTCCTGTAAAAACACCAGGCCGCAGGGTATCCCAAACCAGCACATTTCACCCTGGTATACTAAAGCAGCTTCTACAGGCTCTGTTTTATTAATATACTGCTTTTTGCATTGGTTTTTTGTGTCCTGTAAAAACTCCAGGCCGCAGGGTATCCCAAACTGGCACATTTCACCCTATCTGTTATACTAAATCAGCTTCTACAGGCTCTGTTTTATTAATATATTGCATTTTGAATAGGTTTTTGCATCCTTTAAAAACACCAGGCTGCAGGGTATCCCAAACTGGCATATTTCACCCTATCTGTTATACTAAAGCAGCTTCTACAGGGTCTGTTTTATTAACCCTTTTGTAACACCTACGTGCTGGCTTGGCTGGGCCTTAAGTGCCAAGCCCGTAGAAGTTACGTGCTTGACTTTCCCCGCTTCTGGTTTAAAAAATAAAAATAAAAAATACTCACCTGACCCCTTGTTGGATCCGGCCGGGTCTCCTCTTTAATTTGGTTCCATCCGATCCCTCGTGGGGGGTCGGGTGGCTGCAGGAGAGCCCCTGGAATAGGCTGCCCCCCCCCGCTTTGGCAGCAGAAGCTGCTAACTGTAAAAAAAAAATGACATTCACTTACCTCCATGTGCCCGAGAGGCTCTCTCCCCTTTCATCCTCGATGGTGGCCGCCATCTTGCCGCTAATGCTTATGATGTCATCCCGGCCCCGATTGATCACCGGCTTCAGCCTTCTCAGCTTCTCAGATGCCGGTGATCGGTGCCCTGGAAGGAGGTGACAGGAGATCCTCTGATCTTCTGCCTCCTCCTTCTCTGGATGCCGATCACCGGCATCTGTCAGCAGAGCGGCGAGGGACAAGAGCTTGCAATCGGAGGTAAGTACAGTAAAAAATTTTTTTTTTTTTTTAATAAAATACTTTTTATTAATGTGTGTTTTTTTTTTTCAACATTTAACCCCTTGTGAACTGGTAAGGGGTCCATGAGACCCCTTATACCAGTTCACAAGGCTGGGGGGGTGGCAAGTCACCTGCCCTAGCGGGTGACTTGCCATTAACCCCCGGCACCCCCATTACCTGCCTCCCCAAAGCCCAGGGGGGGCAGAAGAGCCCGGGCCCACATAGGCTATGTGGGCTCGTAGGCTGCAGGGTGGGGGGGGCACAAAAGCTGGCCTCCCCACTCTGTGCCTACAAGCCCCCATAGCTGGTCCCGGGCTGGTTACTTTGGGTAAGGGGGACCCCAAGTCATTTTTTTTTTGGATTTTTAAGGGTTTTTAACCCTTAAAAATCCCAAAAAAATGGGGTCTGCCTCCCTGAGAGGGGGGACCCTATGTCATTTTTTTTTTAATTAACCCTTTGTGTTCTGTCATCCAGCAGCTATAAAAGGCTTCCAGCAGGTGAGCAGAAGCCAGTGATCGCCGAGGGACACAGTGCTCCAGGATGGATGGGAGGTAAGTATTAAAAAAAAAAAAAAAATAATAAAATAATTTTTTCTTTATGTGTGTGTGTGTTTTTTTACATTTAACCCATTGTGAACTGGTAAGGGGTCCATGACCCCTATACCAGTTCACAAGGCTGGGGGAGGTGGCAAGTCACCTGTGACTAGCGGGTGACTTTCCATTAACCCCTGGCACCCCCATTACCTGCCTCCCCAAAGCCCAGGGGGGGGCAGAAGAGCCCGGGCCCACGGGCTATGCGGGCTTGTAGTCTGCAGGGCCAGGGGCTACAAAAGCTGGCCCCTGTGCTAACCCTTAAACCCCCCCCCAAAAAATGGGGTCCCTGGGGGGACCCTATGTCATTTTTTTTTCTCGATTTAACCCTTTGTAGTGTGGATGGTAGTTGTATTTTATTTGTAAATGTTTTAGATTACTTGTTTCAGTTAGGGGGGTCTCCTGGGCAGGAACGGGGGGCTACCGATATGTGGTACCATTCTAATCGGTAGAAATGGGGCTTTCACATGCAATATGCTTTTCCTTAATAAAATACATTTTTTATTTAAAATAAAGGAGTCAATTTTCTAAAAATGTTTTTATTTATTTATTTATTTTTTACTTAATAATATTGTAAAAATCAAAATAAAATTTACAAACAAGACATTTCATGTTAAAGCCTAAACTCTGCTGCAAAAAAATATAAATATAATTTTCCTGAAAATTACAGCAAAAATGGCGCAAAAATGGCGCAAAACATGGCGCAAAATGGGGAAAAATGACCTGTCAACAGAGGGTGACAAAATCTCAAGTAGGCTGTCAAATAAAAGGGTTAATAGTACCTCTGCATGTTGGGTATTGTTCTGTTCGGGAGACCTTGCGCTTTCAGACTTAGCTTGTTTTTTCTGGTTTGCATATTTATATTTTAGGAAAAGGTGTTTTTTATTCAGCTTTTTTATACATTTTTTAGGGAAACCCTGCGCAACCAAAGAATTCTTTGAGGAATTAATTCCAGAAAGATGAGCCCACTACAACAAGCTGGGTACACTTAGAAAGCTTAACATGTGTACTTTCAGGGAATATATGGTTTATGGGGGATATTCCAAATGTAAAGGGTTGTTTTGGTTGAAAAATCGCAAGGTGCGCACTTTGCAGAACTGAAATTTTCAAGTAAAATTACCGTTACGCACATGCTTTACTTTGGGGTGTTTGGCAACTCTTCCCTTGACAGAACCTATGCATGTTGGGTGTTGTTCTGTTCGGGGAATGTTGCTTTTTCAGATTAAACTTGTTTTTTTCTTGTTTGTATATAGTTTTTTTTAGGAAAATGTGGCTTTGATTCTGCTTTTTTATCCTTTTTTGGGGGAAACTCTTTGCAACCAAAGAATACATTGAGGAATTACTTCCAGAAAACTATGGGCACATCAACAAGCCTGGTACACCTAGAAAGCTTGAGGTGTGTACTTCCAGAGAATATATAGTTTGTTGGGGGTATTTCAAATGTAAAGGGTTGTTTTTCTGGTAAAACTGCAAGGTGCGCATAGCGTATGTCACGCTCTGGGTACTGCAACAATCCACTTAGGTAACTCCAGCCCTCTCGGTAAGACCTCAACCCCCAATCTCCGCAGCCAGCTTCACCTATAGGAGCCCCCGCTTGCCGGGACGCAGAACACGCCTGCCCGGGATCGGTTGCCCCCAGGACTTCAATGGCTCAAAGATTGGAGTCTTACTGTTCAGAGGTCTGGAGAACCCTTGGCTGGAAGTGGTATTGAGTAGCCCAATAGCTGAGCAATTGACGGAAGTCCAAGAACAGACTGGAGGTTGGCAACGGGAGGTCCGAGATGGCAGCAGTACAAAGGAGTAGGCAGTTCGTGGTCTAGGTTCGGGGCGATGGTCGGCAACAGAAACACAGATCGGGGATGGTCAAAAACAGGCGAAGGTCGGCAACAGGAACACAGATCGGGGATGGTCAAACACAGGCGAAGGTCGGCAACAGGAACACAGATCGGGGATGGTCAAACACAGGTGAAGGTCGGCAACAGGAACACAGATTGAGGATGGTCAGAAAACAGGCGAAGGTCGGCAACAGGAACAACAATGATTCACAGGAGGCTAGCAACAAACTAGGATCAAGGCGCTATAACAGGCACTGGGCAACTGAAGGGGGAAACTTTATATAGGGACAGACAAGAAGGGAAGGTGTAGGTGATTGGAGAACACAGGATCACAGAACTGATTGGGGGAGCAAGGAGTGCCCACCCCATCTATGGACTCATTGACCCAGACAAGGAGGGGGGGCGTAAGCCCCACAGAACCTAGGGCTCATTGGCCCCTTTAATCCGAACCAGGGGGCGTGCCGATGCCCCCTGGCTAATCTACAGCCTCCGGCGGGCGCGCTGAGCACAGCGCCGCCGGAGGGAAAACACATCTCGGGCACGCGCGCGCGCCCGGGAACTGATGACGCGCGCGAGGAGGGAGAGAGGCCGTGCTCGGCGCTGCCTGAGCAGACGCCGCACGGCGCGGCCGCCGGGCCGGAGCTGCTGGGGCCGGCCGGCCGCCGACAACGCTGGACCGGGGCCCAGGTAAGCGCCGATTAGTGACACTACCCCCCCTTCACGAGGGGCCTCCGGACCCTCACCCGGTTTTTCCGGGTTATCACGGTGGAATTTCCGTACAAGAGCTTTGGCATGAACATCCCTCGCAGCCACCCAACATCTTTCTTCTGGACCATAGCCAACCCAGTCCACCAAGTATTGTAAAGAATTGCGCATCCTACGAGAATCCAAGATCTTATTTACTTCATACTCGGGCTCATTATCCACAAGAATAGGTGCAGGACCAGCAAGAGGCGTATTCTTCGCCGGTTTTAACAGTGAAACGTGAAAAGAGTTGGGAATTCTCATAGTTGGCGGGAGTTGAACTTTAAAAGACACATTATTCAACCTTTTAATTATAGGAAAGGGGCCAATGAATTTTGGACCCAACTTGCAAGAAGGTTGACGGAGCGCAATATTTTTAGTGGAGACACAAACTAAATCGCCTACTTGAAGAGTGGGCTCCCGTGATCTACGACGATCGGCAAATTTTTTATATCTTAAACTAGTAGTCTTAAGAATTTCCTGAACATGTGTCCAGATATTCTTCCGTTCTTGAAGCCACTCCTCCAACGCCGGCAAGTTGGAGGGTGACCCTGAAAGGGAAGAAGCTCTAGGATTTTTCCCAAAATTACAATAAAAAGGTGATATCTTGGTACTCTCACTAGGCGCGTTATTGTAAGCAAATTCGGCGAAATCAATAAAATCTGCCCATTGTTCTTGGGCATCAGAGACATAACACCTTAAGTACTGTTCCAAAGTTTGATTAGTTCTTTCCGTCTGTCCATTGGACTGGGGATGGTAAGCAGACGAAAGAGAGATCTGTATACCCAACCGCGAAAAGAAATGTTTCCAAAAATGTGAAGTAAATTGGACACCCCGATCAGAGACAATATTGGACGGAATACCATGAATACGAAAAATATGTGAAATAAATAGTCGAGAAAGCTCTGGTGCAGAAGGAAGCTTGGCCAAAGGAACGAAATGTGCCATCTTACTGAAACGATCTACGACCACCCAAATAACAGTATTCCCGTGTGATAAAGGCAAATCTACAATAAAATCCATAGAAATATGAGTCCATGGTTCAGCAGGGATATCAAGTGGGACTAAACACCCACTAGGGGCCTTGTGAACCCCCTTACTTCGCGCACAAACAGAACATGCGTCGATAAAGGCAGTAATATCGCGTCGCATAATAGGCCACCATACAAGGCGTCGGGCTAGAATGAAAGTTTTACGATTTCCTAGATGTCCAGCAGTTTTGGCATCGTGAAACTCGCGAATTACATCAGAACGCAGATGCGGTGGTACAAACTGACACCCTAAAGGTACATCTACAGGGGATTCATTTTGAAATGGCACCAAGGCATTCGAAAGATCAGGAAGCAAGGCCCCAATCACACAACCCACAGGCAAAATAGGTTCACCCATATCACCCCGATCCTTACAATCCCCAAACAAGCGGGACAGAGCATCCGCCTTAAAAAATTTTTACTCCTGGTTTAAATGTTATTATAAAATTAAAGCGCGAGAAAAATAATGCCCAACGAGCCTGACGAGAGTTCAGTCTCTTAGCTGAGCTGATGTACTCGAGGTTTTTGTGATCAGTATAGACCGTGATCGGATACAATGACCCCTCCAACCAATGACGCCATTCATCAAAAGCCAGTTTAATCGCCAATAACTCCCTGTTTCCAACATCATAGTTCTGTTCCGCGGCACTAAATTTCCGTGAGAAGTAGGCGCAAGGATGCAAAAGTTCAGGATGACCAGAGTATTGCGACAACACCGCCCCCACACCCAACTCGGATGCATCTACTTCAATGGTAAAAGGTTTATTAACGTCAGGGTGAACTAAAACTGGCGCCGAAGTAAAAGCCTGTTTTAGAGTCAGGAAGGCCTCATTGAGCGAAGATGACCAGTTTACAGTGAAGGCGCCCTTGCGAGTAAGGTTGGTGAGAGGAGCAACAATATTGGAAAAACCCTTAATAAAGCGTCGATAGAAATTAGCGAAACCTAAAAAACGCTGTAATTCTTTTAAAGACTTGGGTTGTACCCAATCCCGCACCGCTGAAACTTTCCCCGCATCCATCTCTAACCCCTGGCTAGAGATTATATAACCCAAAAAGGGAACGGTAGTGACCTCAAACATACATTTAGAAATCTTTGCATACAAGTTATTCTCTCTCAGTTTTTGAAGTACCATTTTCACATGTTGTCTATGTTCGGACAAAGACTTAGAGAAAATGAGGATATCATCCAAATAAATCACCATGAATCTGCCCAAATAGTCTCGGAAGACATCATTAACAAAGTCTTGGAAGACCGCAGGAGCATTACAAAGGCCAAAGGGCATGACTAGATATTCGTAATGACCATCTTTAACATTGAATGCAGTTTTCCACTCATCTCCTTGCCGAATACGAATCAGGTTGTAGGCCCCCTTTAAGTCTAACTTGGAGAACACCTGAGCACCTAATACTTGATTAAATAAATCCCCAATCAAGGGAAGGGGATACCGTTTTTTTACCGTGATCTTATTCAGGGCTCTGTAATCTATGCAAGGCCTTAAACCACCATCTTTTTTCTCCACAAAAAAGAAGCCAGCCCCCGCAGGCGAAGTAGAAGGACGGATGAACCCCTTGCTTAAATTCTCGGAGATGTACTCCTTCATTGCCTGTTCTTCTGGCCGGGTAAGATTATAAATCTTCCCTCTAGGAGGGATGGTCCCGGGGAGCAGGTCAATGGGGCAGTCATAGGGCCTATGTGGGGGAAGGGAATCTGCGGAACGTTCAGAAAAAACATCAGCCCAATCTGCGTAAGGCTGAGGCAATCCCTGTGGCAGCATCTGAAAACTTTTGAGGGCAGTGGAAAAACAATGTGTCTTGCAGTAATTACTCCACCTCACTAAATCCCCATTCTGCCAGTCTAAAATGGGGTTGTGGAGTTTTAACCAGGGATATCCCAGTACTACCGGGGTTTCCGGACAATCAAAAACCAAGAACTCGATATATTCTGAGTGGGAAGAGCCAACAATTAAATTGAGAGGTGGGGTCTTGGTACTAACCGGACCTCCCTGGATGGCCTTCCCATTTATGGCCAGAACCTGTAGAGATTTTCCAAGGGGTACCAGCGGAATTCCCAGGACGGAGATCATGCTCCGATCCAGGAAATTACCCGCAGCTCCAATATCGATAAAGGCGGATACTGCACATTTGGAAGGACCCCAAGAAAGCTCTACGGGGATTAACATTTTATTCAAGTGAGAGTAATTAACGGACTCACCTAGATCAGTACTCTCCTCCTGATCTAGGCGAGGAAGTTTCCCGCCGGGTATCCCTTGTTAGGACAGGACCTAGCAAAATGTCCCAGATTCCCACAATATAAGCAGAGACCCATGGAGCGTCTACGCTGCTTCTCGTCCTGGGTAAGACGAGCTCTACCGACCTGCATGGGTTCTTCCAGTGAGGTAGAAGGTGTGTTTGCCCCAGGGGAAGTGGGTGGGTTGGGGGTCTGAGATGGCTTAAAGGACGAGGAAGTCCTAACCCTTTCCCTGGCTCTTTCCCTAAGACGCCGATCTATTTTGATGGAGACCTGCATTAGCTGGTCTAGATCTGCTGGTGTAGGGAAATTGACCAAAGCGTCCTTGATACCCTCTGATAGACCCATACGGAACTGGCTACACAGGGCTGGGTCATTCCATCTGGAGTCTACTGCCCACCGTCGGAATTCAGAACTGTAATCTTCGGCAGTATTCCGACCTTGCTTCAAGGCCCGAAGCCTGTTTTCGGCTGTGGACTGCTGGTCTGGGTCGGCATATAACACACCCATAGCCTGAAAAAAGGATGAAACGGGGGCAGCATCATCGGGAGGCAGGCTAAAAGCCCATGATTGGGGATCTCCCTGCAAAAGGGAGATAACTAACCCCACCCGTTGGGTCTCGGTGCCTGAGGATACGGGCCTCAATCTGAAGTACAGCTCGCAGGAATTTTTAAAATTGGAGAATTTGGCTCGGTCTCCAAAAAATTTCTCCGGTAACGGGACCTTCGGCTCCGACACGTGAGGTGGTACAGCGGATGCAGGATTTTGCCTGGTTTCTTGATTGGCCACTCTCTGGGCAAGTTGATTTATAGCTGTGGCCATAGCCTGTACTTGCTGCACCAGGTCCTCCATGGGGGCCTGTTATAATGTCACGCTCTGGGTACTGCAACAATCCACTTAGGTAACTCCAGCCCTCTCGGTAAGACCTCAACCCCCAATCTCCGCAGCCAGCTTCACCTATAGGAGCCCCCGCTTGCCGGGACGCAGAACACGCCTGCCCGGGATCGGTTGCCCCCAGGACTTCAATGGCTCAAAGATTGGAGTCTTACTGTTCAGAGGTCTGGAGAACCCTTGGCTGGAAGTGGTATTGAGTAGCCCAATAGCTGAGCGATTGACGGAAGTCCAAGAACAGACTGGAGGTTGGCAACGGGAGGTCCGAGATGGCAGCAGTACAAAGGAGTAGGCAGTTCGTGGTCTAGGTTCGGGGCGATGGTCGGCAACAGGAACACAGATCAGGGATGGTCAAAAACAGGCGAAGGTCGGCAACAGGAACACAGATCGGGGATGGTCAAACACAGGCGAAGGTCGGCAACAGGAACACAGATCGGGGATGGTCAAACACAGGCGAAGGTCGGCAACAGGAACACAGATCGAGGATGGTCAGAAAACAGGCGAAGGTCGGCAACAGGAACAACAATGATTCACAGGAGGCTAGCAACAAACTAGGATCAAGGCGCTGTAACAGGCACTGGGCAACTGAAGGGGGAAACTTTATATAGGGACAGACAAGAAGGGAAGGTGTAGGTGATTGGAGAACACAGGATCACAGTACTGATTGGGGGAGCAAGGAGTGCCCACCCCATCTATGGACTCATTGGCCCAGACAAGGAGGGGGGGCGTAAGCCCCACAGAACCTAGGGCTCATTGGCCCCTTTAATCCGAACCAGGGGGCGTGCCGATGCCCCCTGGCTAATCTACAGAGTCTGGCGGGCGCGCTGAGCACAGCGCCGCCGGAGGGAAAACACATCTCGGGCACGCACGCGCGCACGGGAACTGATGACGCGCGCGAGGAGGGAGAGAGGCCGTGCTCGGCGCTGCCTGAGCAGACGCCGCACGGCGCAGCCGCCGGGCCGGAGCTGCTGGGGCCGGCCGGCCGCCGACAACGCTGGACCGGGGCCCAGGTAAGTGCCGATTAGTGACAGCGCATATCACAGTTGTATTTTTTCTGAAAATCCCCTAAAGCGCTATTTCAGTTTGGGGGAGTCTCCTGGGCAGGAAAGGGTGTCTACCTATACATATGTGGCATCGCTGTAACCGGGAGAAATTGGGGTTTCACACGCAATAAAATTTTTATTTTATTTTATTATTTAAAATTATAGCGGCCATCTTGCTTGTGCGCATTTCAGCCTTGCATTGCAGACAGAACGGAGGTTGCTGCAGACAGGGAGAGACTTACAGACAGGCAGGGAGAGTCAGGGAGACCCACAGAGACCCACACAGTGCCAGGGAGAGCCAGGGAAAGATAGGGAAAGATAGGGAAAAATCTGGAACGATCCAGGCAGGGACTGCAGAGAAAGTGACAGGGAAACTATTTTTTTATTTTCACTTCACTTCATTTGCCAGATCAGTTTTAAATTGCTTTTTTTTGTGCTGTAAATATTCCTGGCCACTGTGCATCCCATCTTGGCAGTTGCATATTTCTATCTGTTACACACAAGCATTTCTTATAACTCGATTAGTTTTAATTTTTTTTGTATGCTGTAAAAACCCCAGCCCACATGGGCATACTATTTAAGCACATTTGACCCTATCTGTTATACTAAATCAGCTTCTACAGGCTCTGTTTTACTAACATATTGCATTTTGAATTGGTTTTGTGCGTCCTGTAAAAACACCAGGCCGCAGGGTATCCCAAACCGGCACATTTCACCCTATCTGTTATACTAAATCAGCTTCTAAAGGCTCTGTTTTATTAATATATTGCATTTTGAATTGGTTTTGTGCGTCCTGTAAAAACACCAGGCCGCAGGGTATCCCAAACTGGCACATTTCACCCTATCTGTTATACTAAATCAGCTTCTACAGGCTCTGTTTTATTAATATTTTTTTTTTGAAATTCTTTATTTTTCTTTCTCTCTTTCTTTCTCTTTACATATACATCTATGGTGCAATTACCAAAAAAAAAAAAAAAAAAAAAAAAAATTTCATCAACAACCATATAATATATAATCACAAACCACAGAAATAGAATGCTAATATTAGTATTGTAATGGGATATCTAAAAAAAAAAAAATAAAAAAAAAAAAAAAAAAAAACGAACAAGACAATACCTCATTTCTACTAAACAAATTACTTATATTTCCTATCTACCTCGGTGGGGCCACCGGCGAGGATTCAAATACCGACCCTCACCAGTCGTCGCCGCCTGGAATACGAGTCTCATTTTACAATTCTATAGCCTGTTTTATACAAAAAAAAAAAAAAAAAAACCCCATTCAGAACTTATATGATTTCTATGATTTTGGCTAAGTAAGAAAAGGAAAAAACAAACAAAAAGAGAAAGAAATATTTTATACCCAGGAAGTATAGAGTAATACAAAAAGAAAACAGGGAAAGGAAAGAAAGGAGAAAAAAAAAAAAAAAAAATTTATGGGGAGGAGGGAGAGTTGAACCAGGGGGGGAAACCATCCCCCAGTATCTACTAAGCTTATCCACGGCTTATTTCTGATTATCCCTTCATTATCTAGAGGCTATATCTCTTAAGCTAAGGCAAGTCAGTCATCGGCTATTTCAGGGAGACTAGGAAGAGGATGGGAGGGGGAGATCAACAGTCATTAGTTGCTTAAATCTTACCGTCTCTCTAAAGAGGAGCCATGGCTTCCATGTCTGTTGATATTGCATTTTGGTCTCTTGGACCACAGCAGTGAGCTCCTCCATTTCCCGAATATGATTAATCTCCCCTATCCAATCCTCCACCGAAGGAACTGCTTCCGATCTCCACAACCTAGGTATCATTGCCTTTGCTGCATTAATAAGATGTCTCAAAAGAGATCTCTTATAATTCTTCAGGGGTATATCCGTCAAATGTAAAAGAAATAAAGAGGGGTCCTGAGCTATCGGTCGTCCCAAAATCTCACTAGAGATATCTGCCACTGCATGCCAAAACGGAGCGACTTTTGGGCAATCCCAGAAAATATGGAAAAAACTACCGACTGCTCCTCGGCATCTCCAGCACTCGATGGAATGAGTCGGGGAAAAACCATGCAGCTTCTTCGGAGTATAATACCACCTTGTGAGATACTTGTAGTTAGTTTCCTGGACTTTAGAAGACACTGAAGTGTTATGTGTGGCCCGGAAAATATATTTCCATTGGTCTTTCGTAAGATGCCTATCCAGGTCCCTCTCCCAGTCCGCACAGAATCGAGGTGTTTCATCCTCTCCATCATCCCCCAACAGGGCATACAATTTAGAAATTAAATGCGTAGGGGGATCGCCTTCTCTTATTAATCGCTCATAAGGTGTTAGAGGTCTAAGGAACGCTTGTCTGGGTCCTAAGCTCAAGAGAAAACTTTGGAAGATAAACAGGAGCCACTGATCAAATAAAGGCGTATCCCAGTTATCCCTTAAATCACCCAATTGTGCCCATCCTGCGGGTAAAATAAAATGCAATCCTCTTGGGATCCCCCTTTCCTCAAAGCTCTTACGAAGGCGAGGAAGTATACCTACTGGGAGAGATGGATTATGTACCAATGGTATCAGAGGGGTTGGCCATGGAGATATCTCTTTTCTATCTCTTAACTTATCAAAAATTCCAAGCGTAGTAGAAATAAGCGGATGGTCTCTGCATAAGATCTTCCCTGTTCTAATCGCCCATGGAACATCTTTTAATGGGGTATGAAGCCAGGATGCCTCTAAGGTCACCCATTTCTTCTTTGTGGCTTGGTGGTGCCAATCTAAGATACGTTGAAGATGAATAGCGCGCCAATATCGCAACAGGTCTGGACAAGCGAGTCCTCCTAGCTGTTTATTTCTAAACAGAAGCCGAAGGTTCAATCTGGGTTTGCGCCCCTTCCAAATGAATTTAACAAACAGTGAGTTAAAGGACTTAAAATATGCCCTAGGGATCCAAATCGGTAGGGTCTGGAATAGATATAAGATCTTTGGTAATACAGACATTTTAAGAATGCTAATTCTTCCTAGCCATGTGAAGGTGGGTAAGTCCCAGTTCGCAAGGTCATTTTTAATTTTAGAAAACAAGGGGCCAAAATTTGCTGCATAAATCTCGTTTACTGTTTTCGTAATCTTGGTACCTAGGTATGTGATAGCTGAGGGAGGCCATCTAAAAGAAAAAGATGTTCTCAGCTGGGCCTCCATTTCTGAGGGAAGATTCAGCCCCAAAGCCTCTGATTTGTCATAATTTATTTTCAAAAAAGAAAATCTGCCAAATTGCTCAAATTCCCTCAGCAAAACTGGGAGTCCAATTATAGGGTTTGCAAGAAAAAACAAGAGATCATCGGCATATGCTGAAATCTTGTGTATGGATGATTTTACCGAAATCCCCTGTATATCTCCTTGCCCCCTAATTCTACACAAAAAAGGCTCCATAGACAGAACAAAGATCACTGGAGAAAGGGGACATCCCTGTCTAGTACCATTTCTAATATCTACCTGTTCTGAAAGAGTGCCATTTACCTTAATCCTAGCCGAAGGGTCTGTATATAAAGCCATAATCATCTGTAGGGCTTTAGGTCCTAAGCCGATATACTCTAACACTGCCCTAATATATTGCCAATTCACCCGGTCAAATGCCTTTTCGGCATCGGTGGACAGAAAAATAGCCGGTTCTCTAGTTCGTTCAATCTTATGCAGCAAATTCAGCACCCTGGTTGTGTTATCCCGAGCTTCTCTACCTTGCACAAAACCGGACTGGTCCCCATCCACAATCATCGGAAGCATCCCTGACAATCTATTTGCTATAATTTTTGCATATAATTTTAGATCTACATTCAATAATGAAATAGGCCTATAACTTCCGCATGAAAGCGGGTCCTTTCCCGGCTTCTGAATTATCGTCACATGAGCAGATAGTACCTCACTTGGGATCTTAGCCCGGTTGGAGGATATGGTTAATGAGTTAAAAGCTGCGAGAAAATGCGGGGTCAGAAGCGAAAAAAATTGCTTATAATATGCTACAGTAAACCCGTCTGGCCCCGACGCTTTTCCACTAGAAGAGCCCTTGACCGCTGAACTCAATTCCTCCATCGATATTGGGCTTTCCAGTCTCTCTCTCTCCCCCTCCCCGATTTTAGGCATACCAGATTCCTCTATATACCTCTTTATCGATTTTAATTGATCCTGATCAGGGGCTACTCCTTCAGGGCGGATATTATATAGCTTCTGATAAAAGGCTTGGAAAGTCTTAGCTATATCCGATGTACTATGTAGTTTTTTTTGTTGCCCATCGACAATAGCTTCTACAAAGTTTAAAGTTTGTTGTTTCTTAAGAGCCCTTGCCAGCAGCGCACTGCTTTTGTTCCCCCATTCAAAATAAAGCCTTCTGCAGCGCTTTATAATATAAGCCGCCCTTGAGGACATCAGGGAGTTCAGTGTTGATCTAGCCTCAGTGAGTACCAGGAGGTTACTTTTTGCCAATGATGCTCTATGCACTTTCTCTAACTCCTGGACTCTTTCTATTCGTTTCTGTAACTCCTGCTCTCGCTCCCTCTTCTTCTCAGTGGCGTATCTAATAAACAAGCCTCTAATGACTGCCTTATGGGCCTGCCAATTGTTGAACGGTGAAGTATCTGTGCTTTTATTAATTTCAAAATAATTTTTGATAGTGTTCTGGAACTCTTGAATTAGGGTCTCATTTTGTAATAAAGATTCGTTCAATCTCCATGTCCATTCTTTCTTTGGGCCCCCGGTTAAGGTGATAGTGAGGGTCACCGGTGCGTGATCCGACAAAGCCATAATCTCTATATTGGAATTGACCACCTGCGGTAATAAGCTATGAGACACCAGGACGTAATCAATTCTGGAATACGTGGCATGTACTGAAGAATAAAAGGAGTAATCTTTGGTATTAGGATGATTAATACGCCACGAATCGCACAGCTGTGCCTTATGAAGGGCTTTCTTAATTCTTTTTAATGCCACATATGCCAGCGCCGACCGTCCCAGTGATGAATCCAACAATGGATCTAGTGCCACATTTAAATCTCCTCCGAGAATAATAGGGCCTTCTTGTACTTCCATAAGTTTGTTCAAAAAACCCTCAAGAAAGGTCACCTGCCCAGAATTGGGGGCATATACTACTGCTAAGGTATAATTTTTATTAAACAAAGAGCCCTTAAGGATCAAATACCTACCTTGCTTGTCTGCTATCCTATCCGTAACCCGAAAGGGGGTATTTCTAGCAATCAATATCGCCACCCCTCTTGCCTTAACATCTGGCGCATTACTTGTGTAAGATTGGGAGAAGGACCTGGAGGACAATTTAGGGGCCCCACCACCTCTAAAATGTGTCTCCTGGATGAATGCAATATTTGCTTTAAGCCTAGTTAGTTCCTGAAATAATTTCGATCTTTTCAGTGGGGTATTTAACCCCCTGGCATTAATCGATATCGCCTTTAGCTTTTGCATAGGAGAGGAGGCTAGGTCGTTCCTCATTCGCGCCCCCTGTGGACTATTTCTACTACTGAGCATGGTAATGATTTATAAGGATTACACCCTGGTTCAAGGGGGAAAAAAAAAAAAAAAAGAGCAAAACCTGTAAAAAAAAGGAGAAGAAGAAGAAAAGAAGATATAAATGAGAGAAAAAAAAAAAAAAAAGGAAAAACCCACTTTATTAAAGAACTATTCGTTAATCACCGGGACGGGCACTGCCCGTGACGGAATTTACACTAGGGTCCTTCCAGGAAAACGGGACTACGGCCGGCTAACCGACCCTAAACCTCGACTCCCGGTGCCCTAGAAATGTAGGGACAGAGAAACCACCATCCGGGAACATCCACAGTGCGGACAATGGTCAAAAGATTTACCGGCACAAAGCCAGCGCCCACTCCCGGCAACCAAGCTATCAGAAAGATAGCTATATATATCATTAAGCATTCATCAATTATTAATTAAACCTAAGAGCTCAAAATGCTCCATTTATCATATCAAAGCTTTATTCTACAGCCCATCTAACCGGAAAACCCACTACCATATCATCACATCCTAATAGCCAAATTTGGGGGCATTCTTTTTAATCGGGTAATCTATGTGCTAGATCCTTGCCCCCAAAACCAACAAAACATTGTCGTCATGACCACGGCCCCTATCATACGATCTACGCACAAAGAAAGGAAAAGAAAAAAAAAAAAAAAAAAAAAAAACCCTATTTAGGCCATATATAGAGGGGAACCTTTAGCCCCTCCCCCAGCCCCGAACAGAGGCCGCACCCTCACTTCATATGCAATTACGTAGGCGGAGATCCACTGCATCTCGAGAACCCCCCCCCCCATGTAGCACCTAGGCAAATCCTAGTCCATGTGGCTCCCCGACGGGGACCAGAACAACCAGAGCCTATGCACCGGGAACCCCTCGGGCCGGGGCTATGGAAGAATGTGGAGAATCAGGAGGCATCTCTCGCACATCGTCGCGCAGTCCAGCCCCTCCCCATCGATACCTTATATCGCGTCTAGCCGGGGCACCAGCGACGGGCGGCGAGCCGTCGGCCCAGGAGAAGACCACCCCACCCAACACTCTCGTGCATCAGGGATGTCAGTGGGGCCCATACATATCGAATACAGCCCACTGATTAAACATCCAGTGAAATAACATATATATAGTTAAGAGTGTAGAGAGTATGATATACACAGTGAGTCAATCAAGTTTAAAAAAAAAAGAAGAAGAAAAAGACCAAGAAGTGTAAGGATGGCAACATATGCCATCTAAAAAAGTTGTGTAGAATATAAATGTGCATACTACCAAGAATAAGTGTATGTTACATAAATTTAAAATAAATAACTCAAGTGTACAAGGTGGAGCGGCCCTCCCCCGGGCAGTCCCCCCGCCGCCCCCCACCGGTCCCGGTCCCAGACACAACATCCAACCCCATCCGAACAGCTCCAGACCGCCCGACCATGCGCGCTCAGTCCCCCCGAACTCCTCCCCTCCCTACTCCCCGCCAAATTCGACACCATCTTCCAGCGCACCACCCCCACCCATCTCCGGTCCCCCCCACGACACTTGGCCCCACGGGTCAGGACGGCCCCAGCGCCACCCATGCCAATCCTAGTGCGCAATCCCTGTTCTCATCCCATTCATACCACACGAATGGCGTCCGTAACACAAGAGGGTGAGATGCGCGGCCCCCACCCCGGGGAACTGGTCCGGGGCCCTTCCCTCCCATGACCCATACTAACTAAAAATACTACAGAAAAAGACACAAAAGACACAAAAAAAAAAAACACCTAAAAAATCATATCAAACCCAGCTCATAAACATCTAATGACGGGGGGGGGGGGGGAAAAAAAAAAAAAAATCCTCCTATAACATACAACCTATAAGGGGCCTGCTAACATATGACCTACTGGTCCATTTCATATCTTTTCATATTTCCTTATGGAGCATTAGACTGGTAGTCCCCTCCTCTTCTCCCTTGTGAAAGATAGAGCTCCATGGGATATATACGCCAGTCTGGCACCTGGACAGGGCCCAAATCAAACTGCTTACAGAGCCCAGAGAGATCTTCATGTTTACGTATAGTGAAGGTCTTGCCTTGTTTTGAAGCTATTAGGGCAAAGGGGTACCCCCATCTATAAGTAACGTTATTCTGTTTAAGGGCGTCAAGAAGCGGCCGCATGATCCTTCGTCTTGCTAAAGTAGCCCTTGAAAGATCCGAGTAAAAATGCAGAATTGCTCCATCAAAGTCCAGTGGGCCTTTATTTCTAGCTGCTGCCATAATTGCTTCTTTTTCTTGAAAATAATGAATTCTACAGATGACATCCCTAGGGGGGTCATTCTGTCGAGGAGGAGGAGCAATTGCTCTATGTGCTCGATCTATCATTATTTTAGAGACACTTCCCGGGGGTTCCCCCATCAAAATGGAAAAAATTCCTTGTATAGTGGGTAAAAGTTCCTCCATCTGCGTGGATTCAGGGAGCCCTCGTATGCGTATATTATTACGCCTACTACGATTCTCCACATCCTCCAGATGGAGGGCCAAAGTAGCGGTCACAGATTCTTGCACCTGGAGACGGTGTGTAAGTTGTTGAATAATAGATCTATCCTCCTCACGTTGTTGTTCCACCCCAGCAAGCCTGGAATCCAATTGTTTCAGATCTCCACGTAAAAGCCCCACTTCCTCAGATAGCTTCTCGCTAATTGAGCGGGTAATCAATGAAAGATCTTCTTTTGTCGGCATGGATCGCATAAAGGACCAAATATCAGATAGGGTGCTATCAGAGGTGGAATAGTTCAGGCTAGCGGAGTCTTCCTCCCCGGCCCCCATTTCTTTCATTCTTTCCCCTCGGGGAGTTCCTCCAGCAGCGCCCAAGTCTCGGGGGGAATCTGTGGGCTTCGACATATAACGACTTAAGTCTCCTTGGGTAGAGACTGCTGTACTTCTTGTCGTCTGTCCCCTATTGTCCTTAGGTTTAGATCTTCCTCCCATTACTGGTGTTTTCTGTTCAGAAAGGAAGTAAGCCCTACTTAGAGGGTTTTTTAAAGATGTTTAGAGGGAGTCCCCTTTAAGGCAATAAAAGGCACGGGTAAGAAAAAGCAGCTCCGTCCAAAGGTGCTTTAGAAATTTAGTTCTTCCCCTTAGCTGTAGTTTGCTGCAGATATGAAAGGGGGGGGGGTACAGTAAGCCCTGCACTTTCTTTTTAGGGGGTTGAAAAATTACAACCTCTTCCTATAAATCTTCTTGAATATAGGGAAAAAAAAACAAAACGGGCTAACTGGCGCCAAATAAACTTATTGAATCAAGACAGCACAGGCTTATAAAATCTAGACAAGCTGGTGCATATAAAAACAGCTAAAGCTAAGCGACTCATCCAATGTAATGTGATGTGACTCTATAGGAGCATGTAGAGTGGCTGTATGCTGTAAGTTAGAGCTCTCGCCTGTTCTCCCTCCAGCCCATCTGTGTTCAGCGTTACTACTAACCGTTACTCAGAGGTCGGGGCGATGCGTCTCAATCAGGCTGCGGGCGCCACCACCGCTAAGGTCCACTTTCAATACCCGGGCCTGGACGCTTAATCCCTCGTCACGGGAAGGAGACAGTCACAGATCTTCGTCAGATCAGCGTCTACCCTTGGCAGCCGTTTCCTGCCTCTCTCACACCGCTCAGTCTTGCCTCCCGCAGCCCTCTCAACGTGCAGCTCCGGCGCCACTCCCTCCCGCACGTGTCAAGGGAGAGGGGCAGCCAGAGGTCCTCGTCGGTTCAAAGTCCGCCGCTGTGTATTGCCCTCCGCCGCCCTCGCCCCGCTCCACTCCGGGGCCACACGCGAGGCAGTGCAAGGGAGAGACGGCAGCCGCACTCCCGCTATCTCCGAACTCGGTCGGCCCTCGCCTCAGACCCCAGGTTATCACCGCTTCCACACCTCGGTAGGTCAAGCCGTTTTTCTCCCAGCGCAGATGGGCAGATTCCAGGCTATAAGTTAGGGATAGCTCTAAATAGCGCTACCATTTGCTATGGTTGCCGGGAGCAGGCCGCCCGCACGTCCTCACCGGATCATGGCACGCCCCCCAGATCTCCTGTTTTATTAATATATTGCATTTTGAATTTTTTTTTTTGCGTCCTGTAAAAACACCAAGCCGCAGGGTATCCCAAACCGGCACATTTCACCCTATCTGTTATACTAAAGCAGTTTCTATAGGCTCTGTTTTATTAATATGTTGCATTTTGAATTGGTTTTGTGCGTCCCGTAAAAACACCAGGCCGCATAGGCATCCCAAACCAGCACATTTCACCCTGTTATACAAAAGCAGCTTCTAAAGGCTCTGTTTTATTAAAAACACCAAAATGTCCCGGATTCCCACAATATAAGCAGAGACCCATGGAGCGTCTACGCTGCTTCTCGTCCTGGGTAAGACGAGCTCTACCGACCTGCATGGGTTCTTCCAGTGAGGTAGAAGGTGTGTTTGCCCCAGGGGAAGTGGGTGGGTTGGGGGTCTGAGATGGCTTAAAGGACGAGGAAGTCCTAACCCTTTCCCTGGCTCTTTCCCTAAGACGCCGATCTATTTTGATGGAGACCTGCATTAGCTGGTCTAGATCTGCTGGTGTAGGGAAATTGAACAAAGCGTCCTTGATACCCTCTGATAGACCCATACGGAACTGGCTACACAGGGCTGGGTCATTCCATCTGGAGTCTACTGCCCACCGTCGGAATTCAGAACTGTAATCTTCGGCAGTATTCCGACCTTGCTTCAAGGCCCGAAGCCTGTTTTCGGCTGTGGACTGCTGGTCTGGGTCGGCATATAACACACCCATAGCCTGAAAAAAGGATGAAACGGGGGCAGCATCATCGGGAGGCAGGCTAAAAGCCCATGATTGGGGATCTCCCTGCAAAAGGGAGATAACTAACCCCACCCGTTGGGTCTCGGTGCCTGAGGATACGGGCCTCAATCTGAAGTACAGCTCGCAGGAATTTTTAAAATTGGAGAATTTGGCTCGGTCTCCAAAAAATTTCTCCGGTAACGGGACCTTCGGCTCCGACACGTGAGGTGGTACAGCGGATGCAGGATTTTGCCTGGTTTCTTGATTGGCCACTCTCTGGGCAAGTTGATTTATAGCTGTGGCCATAGCCTGTACTTGCTGCACCAGGTCCTCCATGGGGGCCTGTTATAATGTCACGCTCTGGGTACTGCAACAATCCACTTAGGTAACTCCAGCCCTCTCGGTAAGACCTCAACCCCCAATCTCCACAGCCAGCTTCACCTATAGGAGCCCCCGCTTGCCGGGACGCAGAACACGCCTGCCCGGGATCGGTTGCCCCCAGGACTTCAATGGCTCAAAGATTGGAGTCTTACTGTTCAGAGGTCTGGAGAACCCTTGGCTGGAAGTGGTATTGAGTAGCCCAATAGCTGAGCGATTGACGGAAGTCCAAGAACAGACTGGAGGTTGGCAACGGGAGGTCCGAGATGGCAGCAGTACAAAGGAGTAGGCAGTTCGTGGTCTAGGTTCGGGGCGATGGTCGGCAACAGGAACACAGATCAGGGATGGTCAAAAACAGGCGAAGGTCGGCAACAGGAACACAGATCGGGGATGGTCAAACACAGGCGAAGGTCGGCAACAGGAACACAGATCGGGGATGGTCAAACACAGGCGAAGGTCGGCAACAGGAACACAGATCGAGGATGGTCAGAAAACAGGCGAAGGTCGGCAACAGGAACAACAATGATTCACAGGAGGCTAGCAACAAACTAGGATCAAGGCGCTGTAACAGGCACTGGGCAACTGAAGGGGGAAACTTTATATAGGGACAGACAAGAAGGGAAGGTGTAGGTGATTGGAGAACACAGGATCACAGTACTGATTGGGGGAGCAAGGAGTGCCCACCCCATCTATGGACTCATTGGCCCAGACAAGGAGGGGGGGCGTAAGCCCCACAGAACCTAGGGCTCATTGGCCCCTTTAATCCGAACCAGGGGGCGTGCCGATGCCCCCTGGCTAATCTACAGAGTCTGGCGGGCGCGCTGAGCACAGCGCCGCCGGAGGGAAAACACATCTCGGGCACGCACGCGCGCACGGGAACTGATGACGCGCGCGAGGAGGGAGAGAGGCCGTGCTCGGCGCTGCCTGAGCAGACGCCGCACGGCGCAGCCGCCGGGCCGGAGCTGCTGGGGCCGGCCGGCCGCCGACAACGCTGGACCGGGGCCCAGGTAAGTGCCGATTAGTGACAGCGCATATCACAGTTGTATTTTTTCTGAAAATCCCCTAAAGCGCTATTTCAGTTTGGGGGAGTCTCCTGGGCAGGAAAGGGTGTCTACCTATACATATGTGGCATCACTGTAACCGGGAGAAATTGGGGTTTCACACGCAATAAAATTTTTATTTTATTTTATTATTTAAAATTATAGCGGCCATCTTGCTTGTGCGCATTTCAGCCTTGCATTGCAGACAGAACGGAGGTTGCTGCAGACAGGGAGAGACTTACAGACAGGCAGGGAGAGTCAGGGAGACCCACAGAGACCCACACAGTGCCAGGGAGAGCCAGGGAAAGATAGGGAAAAATCTGGAACGATCCAGGCAGGGACTGCAGAGAAAGTGACAGGGAAACTATTTTTTTATTTTCACTTCACTTCATTTGCCAGATCAGTTTTAAATTGCTTTTTTTTGTGCTGTAAATATTCCTGGCCACTGTGCATCCCATCTTGGCAGTTGCATATTTCTATCTGTTACACACAAGCATTTCTTATAACTCGATTAGTTTTAATTTTTTTTGTATGCTGTAAAAACCTCAGCCCACATGGGCATACTATTTAAGCACATTTGACCCTATCTGTTATACTAAATCAGCTTCTACAGGCTCTGTTTTACTAATATATTGCATTTTGAATTGGTTTTGTGCGTCCTGTAAAAACACCAGGCCGCAGGGTATCCCAAACCGGCACATTTCACCCTATCTGTTATACTAAATCAGCTTCTAAAGGCTCTGTTTTATTAATATATTGCATTTTGAATTGGTTTTGTGCGTCCTGTAAAAACACCAGGCCGCAGGGTATCCCAAACTGGCACATTTCACCCTATCTGTTATACTAAATCAGCTTCTACAGGCTCTGTTTTATTAATATATTGCATTTTGAATTTTTTTTTGCGTCCTGTAAAAACAGCAAGCCGCAGGGTATCCCAAACCGGCACATTTCACCCTATCTGTTATACTAAAGCAGTTTCTATAGGCTCTGTTTTATTAATATGTTGCATTTTGAATTGGTTTTGTGCGTCCCGTAAAAACACCAGGCCGCATAGGCATCCCAAACCAGCACATTTCACCCTGTTATACAAAAGCAGCTTCTAAAGGCTCAGTTTTATTAATATATTGCACTTTGAATTTTTTTTTGCGTCCTGTAAAAACACCAGGCTGCAGGGTATCCCAAACCAGCACATTTCACCCTGGTATACTAAAGCAGCTTCTACAGGCTCTGTTTTATAAATATACTGCTTTTTTCATTGGTTTTTTGCGTCCTGTAAAAACTCCAGGCCGCAGGGTATCCCAAACTGGCACATTTCACCCTATCTGTTATACTAAATCAGCTTCTACAGGCTCTGTTTTATTAATATATTGCATTTTGAATAGGTTTTTGCGTCCTGTAAAAACACCAGGCCGCAGGGTATCCCAAACCAGCACATTTCACCCTATCTGTTATACTAAAGCAGCTTCTACAGGCTCTGTTTTATTATTATATTGCAATTTAAATTGGTTTTGTGTGTTCTGTAAAAACACCAGGCCGCAGGGTATCCCAAACCGGCACATTTCACCCTATTTGTTATACTAAAGCAGCTTCTACAGGCTCTGTTTTATTAATATACTGCTTTTTGCATTGTTTTTTTGCGTCCTGTAAAAACTCCAGGCCGCAGGGTATCCCAAACTGGCACATTTCACCCTATCTGTTATACTAAATCGGCTTCTACAGGCTCTGTTTTATTAATATATTGCATTTTGAATAGGTTTTTGCGTCCTGTAAAAACACCAGGCCGCAGGGTATCCCAAACCGGCACATTTCACGCTATCTGTTATACTAAAGCAGCTTCTACAGGCTCTGTTTTATTAATATATTGCATTTTGAATTGTTTTTTTGCGTCCTGTAAAAACACTAGGCCGCAGGGTATCCCAAACCAGCACATTTCACCCTGTTATACTAAAGCAGCTTCTACAGGCTCTGTTTTATTAATATATTGCATTTTACATTGGTTTTTTGCATCCTGTAAAAACACCAGGCCGCAAGGTTTCCCAAACCGGCACATGTCACCCTTTCTGTTATACTAAAGCAGCTATTACAGGCTCTGTTTTATTAATATATTGCATTTTGAATTGGTTTTGTGCGTCCTGTAAAAACACCAGGCCGCAGGGTATCCCAAACCGGCACATTTTACCCAATCCGTTATACTAAATCAGCTTCTACAGGCTCTGTTTTATTAATATATTGCATTTTGAATTGGTTTTGTGCGTCCTGTAAAAACACCAGGCCGCAGGGTATCCCAAACCGGCACATTTTACCCAATCCGTTATACTAAATCAGCTTCTACAGGCTCTGTTTTATTAATATATTGCATTTTGAATTGTTTTTGTGCGTCCTGTAAAAACACCAGGCCGCAGGGTATCCCAAACCAGCACATTTCACCCTATCTGTTATACTAAAGCAGCTTCTACGGGCTCTGTTTTATTAATATATTGCATTTTGAATTTTTTTTTGCGTCCCGTAAAAACACCAGGCCGCAGGGTATCCCAAACCGGCACATTTTACCCTATCTGTTATACTAAATCAGCTTCTAAAGGCTCTGTTTTATTAATATATTGCATTTAGAATTGGTTTTGTGCGTTCTGTAAAAACACAAGGCCGCATGGGCATTCCAAACCAGCACATTTCACCCTATCTGTTATACTAAAACAGATTCTAAAGGCTCTGTTTTATTAATATATTGCATTTTGAATTGGTTTTGTGCATCCTGTAAAAACACCAGGCCACATGGGCTTCCCAAACCAGCACATTTCACCCTATCTGTTATACTAAATCAGCTTCTACAGGCTCTGTTTTATTAATATATTGCATTTTGAATTGGTTTTGTGCGTCCTTTAAAAACACCAGGCTGCAGGGTATCCCAAACTGGCATATTTCACCCTATCTGTTATACTAAAGCAGCTTCTACAGGGTCTGTTTTATTAACCCTTTTGTAACACCTACGTGCTGGCTTGGCTGGGCCTTAAGTGCCAAGCCCGTAGAAGTTACGTGCTTGACTTTCCCCGCTTCTGGTTTAAAAAATAAAAATAAAATATACTCACCTGACCCCTTGTTGGATCCGGCCGGGTCTCCTCTTTAATTTGGTGCCATCCGATCCCTCGTGGGGGGTCGGGTGGCTGCAGGAGAGCCCCTGGAATAGGCTGCCCCCCCGCTTTGGCAGCAGAAGCTGCTAACTGTAAAAAAAAAAAAAATGACATTCACTTACCTCCATGTGCGCTCCCCCCCAGGACTTACCGATCTTCAGGAGAGAGCCCGAGAGGCTCTCTCCCCTTTCATCCTCGATGGTGGCCGCCATCTTGCCGCTAATGCTTATGATGTCATCCCGGCCCCGATCGATCACCGGCTTCAGCCTTCTCAGCTTCTCAGATGCCGGTGATCAGTGCCCTGGAAGGAGGTGACAGGAGATCCTCTGATCTCCTGCCTCCTCCTTCTCTGGATGCCGATCACCAGCATCTGTCAGCAGAGCGGCGAGGGACAAGAGCTTGCAATCGGAGGTAAGTACAGTAAAATTTTTTTTTTTTTTTTTAATAAAATACTTTTTATTAATGTGTGTTTTTTTTTTTCAACATTTAACCCCTTGTGAACTGGTAAGGGGTCCATGAGACCCCTTATACCAGTTCACAAGGCTGGGGGGGTGGCAAGTCACCTGCCCTAGCGGGTGACTTGCCATTAACCCCCGGCACCCCCATTACCTGCCTCCCCAAAGCCCAGGGGGGGGGGCAGAAGAGCCCGGGCCCACATAGGCTATGTGGGCTCGTAGGCTGCAGGGTGGGGGGGGCACAAAAGCTGGCCTCCCCACTCTGTGCCTACAAGCCCCCATAGCTGGTCCCGGGCTGGTTACTTTGGGTAAGGGGGACCCCACGTCATTTTTTTTGGGATTTTTAAGGGTTTTTAACCCTTAAAAATCCCAAAAAAATGGGGTCTGCCTCCCTGAGAGGGGGGACCCTATGTCATTTTTTTTTAATTAACCCTTTGTGTTCTGTCATCCAGCAGCTATAAAAGGCTTCCAGCAGGTGAGCAGAAGCCAGTGATCGCCGAGGGACACAGTGCTCCAGGATGGATGGGAGGTAAGTATTAAAAAAAAAAAAAATAATAAAATAATATTTTCTTTATGTGTGTGTGTGTGGTTTTTTACATTTAACCCATTGTGAACTGGTAAGGGGTCCATGACCCCTATACCAGTTCACAAGGCTGGGGGAGGTGGCAAGTCACCTGTGACTAGCGGGTGACTTTCCATTAACCCCTGGCACCCCCATTACCTGCCTCCCCAAAGCCCAGGGGGGGGGGCAGAAGAGCCCGGGCCCACGGGTTATGCGGGCTTGTAGTCTGCAGGGCCAGGGGCTACAAAAGCTGGCCCCTGTGCTAACCCTTAAAACCCCCCCAAAAAAATGGGGTCCCTGTGGGGACCCTATGTCATTTTTCTTCTCGATTTAACCCTTTGTAGTGTGGATGGTAGTTGTATTTTATTTGTAAATGTTTTAGATTACTTGTTTCAGTTAGGGGGGTCTCCTGGGCAGGAACGGGGGGCTACCGATATGTGGTACCATTCTAATCGGTAGAAATGGGGCTTTCACATGCAATATGCTTTTCCTTAATAAAATACATTTTTTATTTAAAATAAAGGAGTCAATTTTCTAAAAATGTTTTTATTTATTTATTTATTTATTTTTTACTTAATAATATTGTAAAAATCAAAATAAAATTTACAAACAAGACATTTCATGTTAAAGCCTAAACTCTGCTGCAAAAAAATATAAATATAATTTTCCTGAAAATTACAGCAAAAATGGCGCAAAAATGGCGCAAAACATGGCGCAAAATGGGGAAAAATGACCTGTCAACAGAGGGTGACAAAATCTCAAGTAGGCTGTCAAATAAAAGGGTTAATAGTACCTCTGCATGTTGGGTATTGTTCTGTTCGGGAGACCTTGCGCTTTCAGACTTAGCTTGTTTTTTCTGGTTTGCATATTTATATTTTAGGAAAAGGTGTTTTTTATTCAGCTTTTTTATACATTTTTTAGGGAAACCCTGCGCAACCAAAGAATTCTTTGAGGAATTAATTCCAGAAAGATGAGCCCACTACAACAAGCTGGGTACACTTAGAAAGCTTAACATGTGTACTTTCAGGGAATATATGGTTTATGGGGGATATTCCAAATGTAAAGGGTTGTTTTGGTTGAAAAATCGCAAGGTGCGCACTTTGCAGAACTGAAATTTTCAAGTAAAATTACCGTTACGCACATGCTTTACTTTGGGGTGTTTGGCAACTCTTCCCTTGACAGAACCTATGCATGTTGGGTGTTGTTCTGTTCGGGGAATGTTGCTTTTTCAGATTAAACTTGTTTTTTTCTTGTTTGTATATAGTTTTTTTAGGAAAATGTGGCTTTGATTCTGCTTTTTTATCCTTTTTTGGGGGAAACTCTTTGCAACCAAAGAATACATTGAGGAATTACTTCCAGAAAACTATGGGCACATCAACAAGCCTGGTACACCTAGAAAGCTTGAGGTGTGTACTTCCAGAGAATATATAGTTTGTTGGGGGTATTTCAAATGTAAAGGGTTGTTTTTCTGGTAAAACTGCAAGGTGCGCATAGCGCATATCACAGTTGTATTTTTTCTGAAAATCCCCTAAAGCGCTATTTCAGTTTGGGGGAGTCTCCTGGGCAGGAAAGGGTGTCTACCTATACATATGTGGTATCGCTGTAACCGGGAGAAATTGGGGTTTCACACGCAATAAAATTTTATTGACAAACTTACATTTTTTATTACAAAAAAACACTACAAATTGTAAAAAAATATTTTTTTTTAATTTCTTTTCACATATTTCACCCAAAAATATTGAGAATACACCTAAAAAATACAAACAAGACATTTCATGTTAAAGCCCAGACCCAGGCTGAAAAAAACAATATATCATTTTCCTGGGAAATCCCTGGAAATCCTTTCAAAAATGACAGTTGAACATGTGTAGCGCAAAATAGTGAAACATGGTCTGGCAACAGGGAGTGGGAAATGCTGCAGGTAGGCTGGCACTTAAAGGGTTAATATATTGCATTTTGAATTGGTTTTGTGTGTCCTGTAAAAACACCAGGCCGCAGGGTTTTCCAAACTGGCACATTTCACCCTATCTGTTATACTAAAGCAGCTTCTACAGGCTCTGCTTTATTAATATATTGCATTTTGCATTGGTTTTTTGCGTACTGTAAAAACACCAGGCCGCAGGGTATCCCAAAATGGCACATTTCACCCTATCTGTTATACTAAATTGGCTTATAAAGGCTCTGTTTTATTAATATATTGCATTTTGAATTGGTTTTGTGTGTCCTGTAAAAACACCAGGCCGCAGGGTATCCCAAACCGGCACATTTCACCCTATCTGTTATACTAAAGCAGCTTCTACAGGCTCTGCTTTATTAATATATTGCATTTTGCATTGGTTTTTTGCGTACTGTAAAAACACCAGGCCGCAGGGTATCCCAAAATGGCACATTTCACCCTATCTGTTATACTAAATCGGCTTATAAAGGCTCTGTTTTATTAATATATTGCATTTTAAATTGGTTTTGTGCATCCTGTAAAAACAGCAGGCTGCAGGGTATCCCAAACGGCACATTTCACCCTTTTATACTAAAGCAGCTTTTACAGGCTATGTTTTATTAATATATTGCATTTTGAATTGGTTTTGTGCGTCCTGTAAAAACACCAGGCCGCATGGGCATCCCAAACCAGCACATTTCACCCTGTTATACTAAAACAGTTTCTAAAGGCTCTGTTTTATTAATATATTGCATTTTGAATTGGTTTTGTGCATCCTGTAAAAACACCAGGCCACAGGGTATCCCAAACCGGCAAATTTCACCCTATCTGTTATACTAAAGCAGCTTCTACAGGCTCTGTTTTATTATTACATTGCATTTTTAATTGGTTTTGTGCGTCCTGTAAAAACACCAGGCCGCAGGGTATCCCAAACCGGCACATTTCACCCTGATATACTAAATCAGCTTCTACAGGCTCTGTTTTATTAATGTATTGCATTTTGAATTGTTTTTTTGCATCCTTTAAAAACACCAGGCCGCAGGGTATCCCAAACCGGCACATTTCACCCTATCTGTTATACTAAAGCAGCTTCTACAGGCTCTGTTTTAGTAATATATTGCATTTTGAATTGGATTTGTGCGTCCTGTAAAAACACCAGGCCGCAGGGTATCCCAAACAGGCACATTTTACCCAATCCGTTATACTAAATCAGCTTCTACAGGCTCTGTTTTATTAATATATTGCATTTTGAATAGTTTTTTTGCGTCCTTTAAAAACACCAGGCCGCAGGGTATCCCAAACCGGCACATTTCACCCTATCTGTTATACTAAATCAGCTTCTACAGGCTCTGTTTTTTTAATATTCTGCATTTTGAATTGGTTTTGTGCGTCCTGTAAAAACACCAGGCCGCAGGGTATCACAAACCGGCACATTTTACCCAATCCGTTATACTAAATCAGCTTCTATAGGCTCTGTTTTATTAATATATTGTATTTTGAATTGTTTTTTTGCGTCCTGTAAAAACACCAGGCTGCAGGGTATCCCAAACACGCACATTTTACCCAATCCGTTATACTAAATCAGCTTCTACAGGCTCTGTTTTATTAATATATTGCATTTTGAATTGGTTTTGTGCATCCTGTAAAAACACCAGGCCGCATGGGCATCCAAAACCAGCACATTTCACCCTATCTGTTATACTAAATCAGCTTCTACAGGCTTTGTTTTATTAATATATTGCATTTTGAATTGGTTTTGTGCGTCCTGTAAAAACACCAGGCCGCAGGGTATCTCAAACCGGCACATTTCACCCTATCTGTTATACTAAAGCAGCTTCTACAGGCTCTGTGTTATTATTATATTGCATTTTAAATTGGTTTTGTGTGTCCTGTAAAAACACCAGGCCGCAGGGTATCCCAAACCAGCACATTTCACCCTGATATACTAAATCAGCTTCTACAGGCTCTGTTTTTTTAATATATTGCATTTTTAATTGGTTTTGTGCATCCTGTAAAAACACCAGGCCGCAGGGTATCCCAAACCGGCACATTTCACCCTGATATACTAAATCAGCTTCTACAGGCTCTGTTTTTTTAATATATTGCATTTTTAATTGGTTTTGTGCGTCCTGTAAAAACACCAGGCCGCAGGGTATCCCAAACCGGCACATTTCACCCTATCTGTTATACTAAAGCAGCTTCTACAGGCTCTGTGTTATTATTATATTGCATTTTAAATTGGTTTTGTGTGTCCTGTAAAAACACCAGGCCGCAGGGTATCCCAAACCAGCACATTTCACCCTGATATACTAAAACAGCTTCTACAGGCTCTGTTTTTTTAATATATTGCATTTTTAATTGGTTTTGTGCGTCCTGTAAAAACACCAGGCCGCAGGGTATCCCAAACCGGCACATTTCACCCTATCTGTTATACTAAAGCAGCTTCTACAGGCTCTGTGTTATTATTATATTGCATTTTAAATTGGTTTTCTGTGTCCTGTAAAAACACCAGGCCGCAGGGTATCCCAAACCGGCACATTTCACCCTATCTGTTATACTAAATCAGCTTCTACAGGCTCTGTTTTATTAATATATTGCATTTTGAATTGGTTTTGTGCGTCCTGTAAAAACACCAGGCCGCAGGGTATCACAAACTGGCACATTTTACTCAATCCGTTATACTAAATCAGCTTCTATAGGCTCTGTTTTATTAATATATTGCATTTTGAATTTTTTTTTGCGTCCTTAAAAACACCAGGCCGCAGGGTATCCCAAACCGGCACATTTCACCCTATCTGTTATACTAAATCAGCTTCTACAGGCTCTGTTTTATTAATATATTGCATTTTTAATTGGTTTTGTGCATCCTGTAAAAACACCAGGCCGCATGGGCATCCAAAATCAGCACATTTAACCTTATCTGTTATACTAAATCAGCTTCTACAGGCTCTGTTTTATTAATATATTGCGTTTTGAATTGGTTTTGTGCGTCCTTTAAAAACACAAGGCCGCAGGGTATCCCAAACCAGCACATTTCACCCTGATATACTAAAGCAGCTTCTACAGGCTCTGTTTTATTAATATATTGCACTTTGAATTGGTTTTATGCATCCTGTAAAAACACCAGGCCGCAGGGTATCCCAAACCGGCACATTTTACCTAATCTGTTATACTAAATCAGCTTCTACAGGCTCTGTTTTATTAATATATTGCATTTTGAATTGGTTTTATGCATCCTGTAAAAACACCAGGCCGCAGGGTATCCCAAACCGGCACATTTTACCTAATCTGTTATACTAAATCAGCTTCTAAAGGCTCTGTTTTATTAATATATTGCATTTTGAATTGGTTTTGTGCGTCCTTAAAAAACACCAGGCCGCCGGGTATCCCAAACCGGCACATTTCACCCTGTCATACTATATCAGCTTCTACAAGCTCTGTTTTATTAATATATTGCATTTTGAATTTTTTTTTTTTTGCGTCTTATAAAAACACCAGCCCGCAGGGTATCCCATATTGCCAATTTTCATAGTATCTGGTGCAGAGAAGCAGTATCTCACTTTATTTAGCTTCTGCTTTTTAAAGTAAACACATTTTTTAAAGTGCCTATCGCGCATTTCAAATACATAAAAATGTCAGGCAGAGAAGTGCCAGGATGTTCAAAGAGGAGTGGCAGAGGCCAAGATTCAGCAGGCAGAGGACGCAGCAGACTAGGGGTGAGTGGCAGCAGGAGTCGCGGTGAGAGACCTGATCTTCCAGTATCTGCTAGCGGTCGTGTCTCCACCAGTAACGCATCTGCCATGGTAGATTGGTTAACGCGGTCATCCACATCATCACAAGTTACATCTGACACCCCCAGTCTAGGGTCGGTAGGTTCCTCTGACACAACCCTGAGTTGGCATGGCCCGAGAGCAGTCCCTGTCCTCCCATTGCCTCTGTCCTACGCAGTTCCCTCCCCCAGCAACGTATCCTATGCTTTGGGTTCAGCTCCACTCTTTAGTGAGGAGGACGATCAGATAGAGGACAGTCAGCAGCTACTGCCCAGCCAAGAAATGGAGGTGGCTTCCTTCGCTAGGCAGACAAATAGTGATGTGGAGAGTGGCGTGGGTGTTGTTGCGAGCGTTCCAGCTCCTGCGCCAGACACTGTTGAGGAAGTGCAGTGACGTGCAGCCACAACTCGGTGATGATGATGAGGATGAAGCCGATCGCACTTGGGAGCCAGGTGCAGAAGGGGCTTCATCCTCATCATCAGGAGAAGAGGGGCTTAGGTTGCCTCGGAGTCAGCAGCTGAGGCAGCAAGGTGTTAGCAGCATGGTTGGCAGTCAGCATGGGGGCAGAAGTGTAAAGCCTGGAGCCAAATGGGGCCGGGGCCGGGGTAGAGCACCTGCTGCGCGGCAGGCTACCTTATCGGGAGGTAGTGGCGCAGGGTTTCCTGGAGTTGGTGACAGTAGCAGTGAATCAGTGCGGGCTGTTGGTGGGAAAAGTAGATACTCGGCAGTGTGGCAGTTTTTCCTGAAGCATCCACAGGAGGGTAACATGGCCACATGCAAGATATGTAGGCAGAAGGTGAAGCGTTGCCAGGGCCCAAATGTTGGCACCACGGCCCTGCGTCAACATATGATGCGTCACCATAAAGCGGCGGAACCGAGGCTCCGAAGAGGTGGTCCAGGCTGCTTCCTCACCAAGTGGCACGCCGCTCCCAATTTCTGCCAGCCAAGGCTCCAGCACCTCAGCCGAAGGCAGCTGTGCGTCGTACCCATCCTCTGTCGCTCCTCCTGATGCTCCTGCTCCTCCTCCTCTTCCAAGTCATGCATCCCGCCAGCAATCCATCAGCGAAGCCATGTCCAAGAGACAGCAGTATGTGCCCACTCATCCTAAGGCGCAGAAGCTGAATGTGCTCCTGTCCAAGTTGCTGGTGCTGCAATCACTCCCTTTTCAGGTGGTGAACTCTGCACCTTTCAGAGAACTGATGGCTTGTGCCGAGCCAAGGTGGAGAGTCCCAAGCCGTCATTTCTTTGCCAAGAAGGCAGTACCAGCGCTGCACACTTTTGTTGAACAGAAGGTGGGCCAGTCCTTGAGCCTGTTGGTGTGTAGCAAAGTGCATGGCAGCGCCAACGTCTGGAGTTGTAACTACAGTCAGGGACAGTACATGTCATTTACGGCCCACTGGGTGAATGTGGTCTCTTTGCAGCAGCAGCAGCAACTTGGACAGGTCACGCCACTTCGGCCTCCGCGCTTCCTGGCCGTTGTGCCTGTGACACCGTGCGACTCGGCCTCCTCATCCTCCGCCATCTCCTTACCCTCCACCTTAGGCTCAAGTGTCAGTGCCCCTCCAGCCTACCATGTGTGCAGGGCAGGGAGGTGTCATGCTGTGTTTCACATGGTTTGTCTTGGCGAACGGAGTCACACAGGGGAGGAACTGCTTACATTTTTTCATCAAGAAATCCAAACATGGCTTACTCCAAGAAAACTGAAAATGGGAACCATGGTTACCAACAATGGGAAGAACATTTTGTCTGCCCTGCGACAAGGAAGGCTGACCCATGTGCCCTGCATGGCTCACGTCTTCAATCTGGTTGTCAAGCGGTTTCTGAAGTCTTCCCTCCATCTGCAAGACATCCTAAAAACTTCAAGGAAACTTTGCATGCACTTCAGCCACTCATACACTGCCAAGCACACCCTTCTTGAGCTACAGCATCAGAACGGTAGCCCCCAACATAGTCTGATTTGCGATGTTTCCACCCGTTGGAATTCCACCCTGCATATGTTGGACAGACTATACGAACAGAGAAAAGCCATCACGGATTTCTTGATGATCCAAGCGGATAGGGCGACTCCCCTGTGTAACTTCAATGTCAACCAGTGGCAGCTCATACGTGACACCTGCCGTTTGCTCAGGCCCTTTGAGGAAGCCACTTTATTTGTGAGTCGCCTGGATTACGGGATGAATGACGTGATTCCACTGCTTCATGTACTACAGCACATGTTGGAAACCATGGCTGGTCAGGGCACTGGAGACATGGCATCTACATCTTACGGCCACATGAACCCCATTGGAGCTGAACTGGAGGAGGAAGAGGAGGAGGAGTGGCACAGTGCACAGTTTAGGCTTGGCGAAATGGCTGGTTTATCTAGTAAGCGGACAGGAGAGGAAGAGCAGGAGCAGCCAGAGGGGTTAGAGGGTTGTGAGGAAGGCGAGACAGAGGACCCAGACACACCGTGGCAGTATGCAGTGGAGATGGAGACAGGTAGTCCCTCCGAGTCACTTGCGCAAATGGCAGAATTGTTTCCATTTGTCAGCGAGATGACTTCTGGCTCTCCACCTTATTGGACCCTCGCTTCCGGCACAAAATGGGGGCATTTTTTAAACCCGCCGAGAGGGAGGACAAACTGACCTACTACAAAGACATTCTACATAGTCAGTTGGCTGATGCCTATCTGCGCCATGGTCCATACTCTCGCAGGTCTGACTCGGGGGGACCTCTGCGCTCACCTTCCACTGCCATGGCTGCTGGGGGGGTTGGCAGGAGCAACAGCAGCAGCTCCATCAGCAGCAGCCTCAGTCTTCAGTCGCTAATAAGTAGCTTTCTACACCCGCATAGTGAGTCTACTCATGAGCAGCATGAAGACCTGGAGCAGGACCTGAATCAGCAGGTCATGTCATACCTTGCCATGACCATGCCAACACACCTTGAGGATCCGCTGGACTTCTGGGCAGCCAAACTTGGCTTGTGGCCGCAACTAGCAGAGTTTGCCCTGGAAAAGCTGTCCTGCCCGGCAAGTAGCGTGCCATCTGAGCGGGTGTTTAGTGCGGCGGGGGCCATAGTTACGGCGAGGAGAACTCGTCTGTCAACTAAAAATGTGAAGAGACTCACCTTTGTGAAAATGAATCAGGGATGGATCAGCCAGGATTTCCACCCACCAATGGCTGTTGCATACGACTAGATTCAGCATGGTGCCACGTTTTACACTTTCCAAATGGTGCAAAACATATTTATGTCTTTAGGACAATTTTTGGGCTCCTGCTGATGCCAACTTCAGGGTGTGCCTTTCAGCCAAATTTTGGCCTCCTGCTGCTGCTGCTGCTGCCAACTGCAGTGTGTATTTAGGCCAATTTTGGGGTTCCAGTGTCTCTTTCAAGCTATGTTTGGGCTCCTGCTGCTTGCAACTCCAAGGTGTCATTCAGCCAATTTTTGGGCTCCTGCTGCCAACTCCAGTGTGTCTTTCAAGCTTGGTTTGGGCTGCTGCTGCTTTCAACTCCAGGGTGTCATTCAGCCAATTTTTGGGCTCCTGCTGCCAACTCCAGTGTCTCTTTTAAGCTATGTTTGGGCTGCTGCTGCTGCTGCTTGCAACACCAGGGTGTCATTCAGCCAATTTTTGGGCTTCTGCTGCCAACTCCAGTGTGTCTTTCAAGCTAGGTTTGGGCTGCTGCTGCTGCTGCTTGCAACTCCAGGGTGTCATTCAGCCAATTTTTGGGCTTCTGCTGCCAACTCCAGTATGTCTTTAAAGCTAGGTTTGGGCTGCTGCTGCTGCTGCTTGCAACTCCAGGGTGTCATTCAGCCAATTTTTGGCCTCCTGCTGCCAACTCCAGTGTCTCTTTCAAGCTATGTTTGGGATGCTGTTGTTGCTGCTTGCAACTCCAGGGGGTCATTCAGCCAATTTTGGGGCTCCTGCTGCCAACTCAGTGTCTCTTTCAAGCTAGGCTTGGGCTCCTTCTGCTGCTCCTTGCAACTCCAGGGTGTCATTCAGCCAATTTCTGGGCTCCTGTTGTCAACTCCAGTGTCTCTTTTAAGCTATGTTTGGGCTCCTGCTGCTGCTGCTTGCAACTCCAGGGTGTCATTCAGCCAATTTTTGGGCTCCTGCTGCCAACTCCAGTGTCTCTTTCAAGCTATGTTTGGGCTGCTGCTGCTGCTACTGCTTGCGACACCAGGGTGTCATTCAGCCAAATTTTGGGCTCCTGCTGCCAACTCCAGTGTCTCTTTCAAGCTAGGTTTGGGCTGCTGCTGCTGCTTGCAACTCCAGGGTGTCATTCAGCCAATTTTTGGGTTCCTGCTGCCAACTCCAGTATGTCTTTCAAGCTATGTTTGGGCTGCTGCTGCTTGCAAATCCAGGGTGTCATTCAGCCAATTTTTGCGATCCTGCTACCAACTTCAGTGTGTTTTTCAAGCTAGGTTTGGGCTGCTGCTGCTGCTTGCAACCCCAGGGTGTCATTCAGCCAATTTTTGGCCTCCTGCTGCCAACTATAGTGTCTCTTTCAAGCTATTTTCGGGCTCCTGCTGCTGCTGCTGCTTGCAACTCCAGGGTGTCATTCAGCCAATTTTTGGGCTCCTGCTGCCAACTCCAGTGTCTCTTTCAAGCTATGTTTGGGCTCCTGCTGCTGCTTGCAACTCCAGGGTGTCATTCAGCCAATTTTTGGGCTCCTGCTGCCAACTCCAGTGTCTCTTTCAAGCTATGCTTGGGCTCCTGCTGCTGATGCTTCCAACTCCAGGGTGTCATTCAGCCAATTTTTGGGCTCCTGCTGCCAACTCCAGTGTGTCTTTCAAGCTAGGTCTGGGGTGCTGCTGCTGCTTGCAACTCCAGGGTGTAATTCAGCCAATTTTTGGGCTCCTGCTGCCAACTCCAGTGTCTCTTTCAAGCTATGTTTGGGCTCCTGCTGCTGCTGCTTGCAACTCCAGGGTGTCTCTCAGCCAATTTTTGGGCTCCTGCTACCAACTCCAGTGTCTCTTTCAAGCTAAGTTTGGCCTCCTCCTGCTGCTGCTGCTGCCAACTGCAGTTTGTCTTTAGGCCACTTTTTGGGCTCCTGCTGCCAACTCCAGTGTGTCTTTCAAGCTGGGTCTGGGCTGCTGCTGCTGCTGCTTGCAACTCCAGGGTGTCATTCAGCCAATTTTTTTGCTCCTGCTGCCAGCTCCAGTGTCTCTTTCAAGCTATGTTTGGGCTCCTGCTGCTGCTGCTGCTGCCAACTGCCAGTTTGTCTTTAGGCCACTTTTTGGGTTCCTGCTGCCAATTCCAGTGTCTATTTCAAGCTATGTTTGGGCTGCTGCTGCTGCTTGCAACTCCAGGGTGTCATTCAGCCAATTTTTGGGCTCCTGCTGCCAACTCCAGTGTCTCTTTCAAGCTATGTTTGGGCTGCTGCTGGTTGCAACTCCAGGGTGTGATTCAGTCAATTTTTGGGCTCCTGCTGCCAACTCCAGTGTGTCTTTCAAGCTATGTTTGGGCTCCTGCTGCTGCTGCTTGCGACTCCAGGGTGTCAGTCAGCCAATTTTTGGGCTCCTTCTGCCAACTCCAGTGTGTCTATCAAGCTTGGTTTGGGCTGCTGCTGCTTTCAACTCCAGGGTGTCATTCAGCCAATTTTTGGGCTCCTGCTGCCAACTCTAGTGTCTCTTTCAAGCTATGTTTGGGCTCCTGCTGCTGCTGCTTGCAACTCCAGGATGTCATTCAGCCACTGTTTGGGCTCCTGCTGCCAACTCCAGTATGTCTTTCAAGCCAGGTCTGGGCTGCTGCTGCTTGCAACTCCAGGGTGTCATTCAGCCACTTTTTGGGCTCCTGCTGCCAACTCCAGTGTCTCTTTCAAGCTAGGTTTGGGCTCCTGCTGCTGCTGATTGCAACTCCAGGGTGTCATTCAGCCACATTTTGGGCTCCTGCTGCCAACTCCAGTGTGTCTTTCAAGCTATGACTGGGCTCCTCCTGCTGCTGCTGCTGCCAACTGCAGTGTGTCTTTAGGCCAATTTTTGGTCTCCTGCTGCCAACTCCAGTGTCTCTTTCAAGCTAGGTTTGGGCTGCTGCTGCTGCTTGCAACTCCATGGTGTCATTCAGCCAATTTTTGGCCTCCTGCTGCTCCTGCTGCCAACTCCAGGATGTCTTTCAGCCAATATTTGGGCTCCTGCTGCTGCCAGCTCCAGGGTGTGTTTTTCAGGCAATATAGGGGCCCCTCATTGTGATTTCACCTCAACTCTCTGCAATTGTGCCGGTCTGCGATTCTAATAGCGATGCCTCTGATCGGCATGTCATAATTATTTACAGTATTATTTCACTAACCCAGCACGCATCCTATGCGTGTTACAGCAAAGCAGAATGGTGTACAACCCTATTGAGGCTCTAGGAAGCTCAGAAACAGACGTTTTTAATAGCGATTCGTTGCAAATAAATTCGGACCGAAACAAATTTTGTCGTAAAATTCGGCGAATCAGCCGAATCGAATTTTTCAAAAGTTCGCTCATCCCTAGCAATGACATACCTTGGGGTGAAATGATTAGCAGACCATATGAAAATATAGAAATTAAATGTAGGCTTTATATACAAATCTGAAAGAAAATATTTTGGTTTGGGAAATGCATCCACTTCCCTGTCTGTGACAAATTGCAGCCATAAAGATGGACTTGCTCCCCAAATTGCTTTACCTTTTCTAGGCCCTGCCGAGGAAGTTAGAGAAAAGGGCTCTGAATAAGTTCCAGAAATTGATTCTTGACTTCATTTGGCAAGGAAAAAAGAGCAGAATTAGCAGCATAGTAGACAAAGCCACCAACAAACAGAGGGGCATGGGAATACCATCTTTATTTAATTACTACTAAGCTGTGAGAGCAGCACAATCATTAAGCAGAATTCGCCCAAGGGATTAGTCCTTCATGGGTACTATTGGAACAGGCAGCAATGAAAACTTAAATTGCAATAGCACTTAGGAACCCCAGAAGATGGCCGATGGGTGGAGGGTGCCCTGCATTTGTGGACTCATTAAACCTATGTTCAAAAATTAACTGCCAAAGAACACTGATGTCAAGTCATACTCTTCTTGCACCAATGATGGGCAACCCAAAGTTCACTTCTATGACAAGAAGGCTGTAATAAACTATAAAGCATCTGGAGGAAGAATATGCTATACCAATAACTGAAGAGTTTAGAGCTTTTCAAATATTAAGCTTGCTAAACAAAATAGAAAGGGGAAGACAGAATAGACCAGCGCCAATGGCTATTTGAGTCAGTCATTGGCGGAAACCAGGACTGATTACTGTGATTTATTCAACCTTGCTTTTCTCACAGTCGAAGCTCCCTCATATAAAAACCTGGGTAAAATATCTGGGGCAAACATACCCCAGGAAATGGTGGGAAAGAGCCATATTAGACCCCCTTATGGTTCCCACAAGGGGGTCTAATGCAAGGTTGCAAGGTGTGCCAAGTAACTAGTTTAACAAAGTCCAAGAGGGTCTAATGCAAGGTGTAGAAAGTAAATACTGTAGTTTATCAAAGCCCAAAATGGGCTAATGCAAGATGTGCCAAGTAACTATGTACTTAACTTATAAAATGTCAAAAGAGTATAATGCAATGTGTGCCCACAAGTAACTATTTTATCAAAGCCTAAGAGGGTCTAATGCAAGGTGTGTCAACAAGTAACTAGTTCATCAAAGCCCCAAAAGGTATAATGCAAGGTGCGCCCACAAGTAACTATTTTATAAAAGCACAAGATGAGCTAATGCAAGGTGTGGCAAGTAAATAGTTTATCAAAGCTCAAAAGGGGTATGATGGTAACTGGTTTATCAAAGCCCCAAAAAGTAGTATGCAATGTGTGCCAAGTATCAATTTAATAAAGCCCAAGAGGGTCTAATGTATTTATCCTGTTTTAATGTTATTACTTTAAGTAGTTTCACTACTCCATTTTTTTGCGGGGCAATTTCCCTGCTTTTACACCCATTTTGCAGCCCTCTACCCCTTGCTACCCCTATTTTACATCCATTTTTGGGTCATTAGGTTCAGTTCATTGTTTTTTAATGAGACTCTGGGTTGGGTCAAGTTCGGGTACCCAAACCAAACTTTTGTCAACATTTTGTTAAATTCCTGAACCCATACTTCTACAGGTGTGCAAAGTAATTACTTCATCAAAGCCTAAAATGGTCTTGTGATGCCCGGCCGGACACCAGCCTTCTGTAAGCAAACAACCCCCAATCTCCACCACCGCTTCTGCCTATAGTCAAGCCCCTGTTTGCCGGGACGCTAGGAATGCCTCGCCGGACACGGTTGCCCCAGGTCTTAATAGGCGCAAAGGAAGTCTGCTTACGGTGAAGGTCGATGAACTGCAAGGGTATCCCAAAGCCGAGGTTGTACATGGGAAGACAGTCCGAATGATGCGTCAAAGTACAGGGATAAGACAGGTGTGTAGTCAGGGGTAGCCAAAGGGTCAAGCCGGGAGGTCAGAGATCGCGGGGTATCCAAAGGGGCAAGCAGGTTTGAGGTGAGACAAAGCAAAGGTCGGTACAGGCAGCGGATGGGGATGGTCGATCAAGCCGGGTCGGAAACAGATAACAACTAACGTAATCACACCCTAATCATAAGCGACTATCATGGGCACTGAGTACTGGGCTGACTCCATATTTATTGGGGAACTGACCAATGGCCGCCCAGGGTGGGATGTGTATGTGCTGATTGGTGCTATACTCAATGTGATTAGTGTAACCTTCCAGGGGCTGGTCAGTCCTCGCAGAAGGGCTGACCAGCCCCTGTTTTAACACAGGTGAGGAGGATGCTGTGCTGCCTGCCACTGGCAGCGCAGTGCCTCCTGGCTGAAAACACACGGGACAGTGGGGCGTGTGCCTGAGCGAGGGAGGCAGCCGGGGGTAGGGATTCCCTCAGCAGTCAAGCGAGTGGCACGTACAGGAAGCTCAAGACAAGACTGGAAACATTGTGGCCCCCACTTGATAACCTGCCCAGAGACCCAGTCAATTTGGGGATTGTGTTTAGACAGGGTAGTCCCAAAACCAAAGCAGACGCTCGCTGCGGGCCCCCTGGTGAGGGTAAGTTCCTTACAGGTCTAATGCAAGGTGTGCCAACACATAACTAGTTTATCAAAGCCCAAAAAGGTCTAATGCAAGGTGAGCCAAGTAACTAGCTCATCTAAGCTCAAAAGGGTATAATGCAAAGTATGCACACAACTAGTTTATCAAGGCCCAAAAATGTATAATGCAAGGTGTGCAAAGTAACTTATTTCTCAAAGTCCAAATGGGTCTAGTGCAATAAGTGTCAGGTAACTAGTTTATCAAAGCTCAAAAGGGTATAATGCGAGGTGTGCCCATAAGTAACTTGTTTATCAAAGCCCAGAAGGGTCTAATGCAAGATGCTCCAAATAACTAGGTTATCAAAAGCCAAAGAGGGTCTAATGAGAGGTTTGCCAACAAGTAACTAGTATATCAAAGCTCAAAAAGATATAATGCAAGGTGTGCAAAGTAAATAGTCTATCAAACACAGGATCTACTGCATAGTGTGCCAAGTAACTAGTTTATCAAAGCCTAAAAAAGAATTATGCAGAGTGTACTAGTAACTAGTTTCTCAAAGTGCAAGAGGGTCTAATGCAAGGTGTGCCCACAAGTAAGTCGTTTATGAAAGCCTAGAAGAATCTAATGCAAGATGTGCCAAATAACTAGTTTATCAAAAGCCAAAGAGAGTATAATGCAAGGTGTGCCCACAAGTAAATAGCTTATGAACGCTCAAAAGGGTCTAAAGTTAAGTATGCCCACAAGTAACTAGTTTATCCAAGCTCAAATGGCGTAATGCAAAGTGTGCCCATGATTCAATAGTTTCTCAAAGCTTAAAAGGGTATAATGCAAGGTGTACCCACACGTAACTAGCTTATCAAAGCTCAAAAGATTCTAATGCAATGCATAATCTACAAGTGCCCCTACCTGTTTTGTCATCACCACTCTGGCAGAAGCAATGGGGCCGAAGAACAAAATGCTGCAAACTCTGGCACCGGCTTGCACCAGAGGAAGGTGTAGCAGGCACAGATGAGACACGTCATGTCACTGAGAACCACCAGAACCACCATGGCCACATCCCTTTCTCTTATTTGCAGCTATCTGTATTGTGGGGCACAGTGTATATACTGCCTGTCCCATTAAGTGCAATGCAGGTGGGCAGAGGTGAGTAATTTTATCAAACCCCTAATAAGTAGAATGCAAAGTGTGCCCAAGTAGCTAGTTTATCCAAGCTCAAAAGGTTATAATACAAGGTGTGCCTAAAAGTAAATAGTTTATTAAAGCCCAAAAGGGTCTAATGTAAGGTACGCCAAGAAGTAACTTGTTTATCAAAGTCCAAGAAGGTTTAATGCAAGGTGGGCCAAGTAACTACTGTAGTTTATCAAAGCCAAAATGGGTCTAATGCAAGGTGTGCCAAGTAACTAGTTCATCAAAGCTCAAAAGGTTATAATGCAAGATGTGGCCACAGGTATCTAGATTAGCAAAGCTCCAAAAACTATAATGCAAGGTGTGCCGAGTAACTACCCTATCAAAACCCCAAATGGTCTATTGCAAGATAACACATAACTCATTTATCAAAGCCCAAAATGGTATACTGCATAGGGGCCCAAAGTAACTAATTTGTCAAAGCTCGAAAGGCTGCAATGCAAGGTGTGCCCACAAGTAAGTTGTTTATCAAAGCCAAGGACGGTTTAATGCAAGGTGTACCAAGTAACTAGTTTATCAAAGCCAAAAGTGTATAATACAAGGTGTGCCCACTAGTAACTAGTTTATTAAAGTCCCAAAAAGTTTAACAGAGCTCAAAGGGATGTAATGCAAAGTGTATCCACGATTCAATCATTTCTCAAAGCTCAAAAGTATATAATGCAACGTGTGCCCACAGGTAAATAAATTATCAAACTTAAAAAGGGACTAATGAAAAGCAAAATATATGACTCCCCCGCTGCAGCACCATGGCCACGTCCCTTTCTCTTATTTGCTGCTATCTGCATTGTTGGACACAGTGCGCATACTGACTGTCCCAATAAGTGGAATTCAGGTGGGGGGAGGTGGCCAAGTAAATATTTGATCAAAGCCCAAGAGGATCTAATGCAAAGTGTTCAACCAAGTAACTAATTTATCAATGCCCAAGAGGGTCTAATGCTAGGTGTGCCAACAAGTAACTAGTATATCAAAGTTCAAGAGGGTCTAATGCAAGGTGTACCAAGAAACTATTGAATCAAAGCATAAGAAGGTCTAATGCACGGTGTGCCTACAAGTAACTAGTATATCAAAGCATACGGGGGTCCTATGCAGCCTATGCCAATTAACTAGTTTATCAATGCTCAAAGAGGTCTAATGCAGCAACTAATTTATCAAAAGCCCAAGAGGGTTTAATGCAAGGTGTGCCAATTAACTAGTTTATCAAAGCTCGAAAGCATATAGTGCAAAGGTGTGCCCACCAGCAACTAGTTTATCAAAGCTCCAAAAAGTATAATACAAGGTGTGCCCACAACTAACTAGTTTATCAAAGCCTGAGAGGGTTTAATGCAAGGTGTGCCAACAAGTAACTAGTTTATCAATCCTCAAAAGGGTATAATGCAAGATGTGCCCTCAAGTAACTCGTTTATCAAAGCTCAAAAGGGTGTAATGCAAGGTGTGCCAAGTAACAAGTTTATCAAAGCTCAAAAGGGTATAATGCAAGGTGTGCACAGAAGTAACTAGTTTATCAAAGCCCAAAAGGGTATAATGTAAGGTGTACAAAGTAATGAATATATCAAAACCCAAGAGGGTCTATTGCAAAAATATAATGCAAGGTGTGCCAAGTAATTAGTTTATTAAAGCACAAAAGGGTCTATTGCAAGGTGTGGCAAGTAACTAGTCACACATCCCGAAAGGGTATAATGCAAGGTGTGCCAAGTAATGAGTTTATTAAATCACAAAAGGGTCTATTGCCAGGTGTGGCAAGTAACTAGTTTATGAAAGTCTAAGAGGGTTTAATGCAAGGTGTGCCCTCAAGTAACCAGTTTATGAAAGCCAAAAAGGTATAATGCAAAGTGTGCAAAGTAACAAGTCTATCAAAGCCCAAGAGGGTCTCTTACAAGGTGTGCCAAATAACTAGTTTATTAAAGTCACAAAAAGTATAATGCAAGGTGTGCTCACAATTAACTAGTTTATCAAAGCACATGAGGGTTTAATGCAAGCTGTGCCAAGTACATAGATTATGAAAAACCCAAGAGGGTCTAATGCAAGGTGTACCAACAAGTAGCTAGTTTATCAAAGCTCTAAAGTTTATAATGCAAGGTGTGCCCACAATAAAATAGTTTATCAAAGCCAAAAAGGTTTAATGCAAGATGTGACCCAAAAAGGGTCTTATCTAATGTGTGTCCTCACATAACTCATTAATCAAAGATCAAAATGGTATAATGCATAGGGGTCCAAAAGTAACTAGTTTGTCAAAGCTTGAAAGGCTGTAATGCAAGATGTGCCCACAAGTAAGTAGTTTATCAAAGCTCAAACGGGTATAATGCAAGGTATGCCCATAAACAACTAGTTTCTCAAAGTTCTAAAGGGTATAACGTAAGGTGTGCACACACGTAACTAGTTTATCAAAGCCCAAGAGGGTCTAATGCAAGGTGTGCCAACAGAGTTTGTGGCCCCAGCTGCCACATAACAGACAAAAATTCAGGTCCGCACCAATCACTCCAACAAAATAAATCAAATCAAATGAAATAGTTTCCATCAATTTATTAAAAGGCCATAACACACAAAATATAATTAAAATCAATGTCAAGTCCACAGCAGGGACACTCCCATCACAAAATGTTAAAAAAAAATATCTCAAATATCTAATAAAAAATCTACCAAACAATATCCAATAAAGTGTATAGTGCTATAATAAAGTGCAATGTGCCAATATGTCTGTGCAAACAAGAAAAAAAGGCAATGTGTAAACAATCACAACTACATAAAGTTAATTCACCTAATAAAAGACCCTGCAGGTGTCCTTTACCCCTGCGTTCTGTGGAGAACCACTTTAACAAAGTACCAGTCCCATGTCTGCTCACTCACCTCCTTATATATGTGAGTGGATAAATAGCTGACCATACAGGAGCTTCCGGACTCCCACATGCTCCGACGTGCACTGCAACCCCTGGCTAGCAACCGACCTGCAAATCTAGTCCTTTCCAGTACGGCTACATCATCATCCTCAGCCGCCGCCCGCCCCCCCCCAGACTGCCCAGCCGCCCGTGCCACACATCAACGCTGCAGATCGGCTTGTATCTATGGCAGCGAACGCCGTGGCAGTGGGGGCGGGTGGTGGCTGCAAGCAGCGGCGATCCTTCATTCTGAGTGGGACATCCGCTCATGAAATGCAAGGGGGCAAGGTAACAAACAGCCACTTGTACCAACTCAAAATCTAACATTTAAAAATACATGTATTAAATAATGTATTATTGTTACTTACACTAATTACTCTGATACATAAATACATAAAAAATATGTATATGACAATACAATAGGAGACCAAACATATACAAGTATCATACAAATCTAAATTCAGAAACAATGGGTAAATGAATGAACTATAGGGAGTATACAGTGTATGTACACACTCTAATAAATTTAATGCAGAAAGGTGAAAAAAAAATGACATGGGCACAAGATCATATACAAATGGATATAAAATCTAGGAGTAAAAAGTTTTCATATGACATTTATCATTTGTCAAATCAAAAAAAAAGGAAAAAGAGGAAAAGAAGGAAGAGGATAAGGGAAGGGGATGTATATACATAATATTAAAATCATTAATAAATAATAGTGATGAGCGAGTAGTATTCGACCGAGCCGGTATTCGATCGAATACTACGCTGTTCGTCATACTCGATTTCGATCGAGTACAGCGGCGATGGCGCACTCACAATTCGTTTCCCCTCCCACCTTCCCTGGCGCGTTTTTTACACCAATCACCATGCAGGGGGGGTGGGACAGGTCCTGGGAGGACGCTGGCATCGCGAAAACGGCGTCTACACGCATTGGCTGGAAAAACCATGTGACCTCGAATATACAAAACTCAGCACTTCCTCTTCGTCAGCATTAGCAGCTTGAACTTAGTGAGGGACAGACGCTCACAGCAGGGAAAGACAGGCTGTCGCTGGCAGGGCCCCAGAAGCTCGGGATATCGCTTTTACCACCATCTATACCAGCTACCAGAAGACAAGAGAGTCATTAAGAGCCCTTATTAGGGCTACTACGCTGAACGGTATATGGCTCATATGTAGGCAGGCAGGGCCCCAGAAGCTCAGAATATACCTTTTACCACCATATATACCAGCTACCAGAAGACAAGAGAGTCCTTAAGAGCCCTTATTAGGGCTACTACGCTGAACAGTATATAGCTCATTTTCTATGTAGTCAGGCAGGGCCCCAGAAGCTCAGAATATACCTTTTACCACCATATATACCAGCTACCAGAAGACAAGAGAGTCCTTAAGAGCCCTTATTAGGGCTACTACGCTGAACAGTATATAGCTCATTTTCTATGTAGTCAGGCAGGGCCCCAGAAGCTCAGAATATACCTTTTACCACCATATATACCAGCTACCAGAAGACAAGAGAGTCCTTAATCCCTTATTAGTGCTGCTATGTTGAACAGTATATAGCTCATATTCTATGTAGTCAGGCAGGGCCCCAGAAGCTCAGAATATACCTTTTACCACCATATATACCAGCTACCAGAAGACAAGAGAGTCCTTAAGAGCCCTTATTAGGGCTACTACGCTGAACAGTATATAGCTCATATCCTATGTAGGCAGGCGGGGCCCCAGAAGCTCAGAATATACCTTTTACCACCATATATACCAGCTACCAGAAGACAAGAGAGTCCTTAATCCCTTATTAGTGCTGCTATGTTGAACAGTATATAGCTCATATTCTATGTAGTCAGGCAGGGCCCCAGAAGCTCAGAATATAGCTTTTACCACCATATATACCAGCTACCAGAAGACAAGAGAGTCCTTAATCCCTTATTAGTGCTGCTATGTTGAACAGTATATAGCTCATTTTCTATGTAGTCAGGCAGGGCCCCAGAAGCTCAGAATATACCTTTTACCACCATATATACCAGCTACCAGAAGACAAGAGAGTCCTTACGAGCCCTTATTAGGGCTACTACGCTGAACAGTATATAGCTCATTTTCTATGTAGTCAGGCAGGGCCCCAGAAGCTCAGAATATACCTTTTACCACCATATATACCAGCTACCAGAAGACAAGAGAGTCCTTAATCCCTTATTAGTGCTGCTATGTTGAACAGTATATAGCTCATTTTCTATGTAGTCAGGCAGGGCCCCAGAAGCTCAGAATATACCTTTTACCACCATATATACCAGCTACCAGAAGACAAGAGAGTCCTTAAGAGCCCTTATTAGGGCTACTACGCTGAACAGTATATAGCTCATTTTCTATGTAGTCAGGCAGGGCCCCAGAAGCTCAGAATATACCTTTTACCACCATATATACCAGCTACCAGAAGACAAGAGAGTCCTTAAGAGCCCTTATTAGGGCTACTACGCTGAACAGTATATAGCTCATATCCTATGTAGGCAGGCAGGGCCCCAGAAGCTCAGAATATAGCTTTTACCACCATATATACCACCTACCAGAAGACAAGAGAGTCCTTAAGAGCCCTTATTAGGGCTACTACGCTGAACAGTATATAGCTCATTTTCTATGTAGTCAGGCAGGGCCCCAGAAGCTCAGAATATACCTTTTACCACCATATATACCAGCTACCAGAAGACAAGAGAGTCCTTAATCCCTTATTAGTGCTGCTATGTTGAACAGTATATAGCTCATATTCTATGTAGTCAGGCAGGGCCCCAGAAGCTCAGAATATACCTTTTACCACCATATATACCAGCTACCAGAAGACAAGAGAGTCCTTAAGAGCCCTTATTAGGGCTACTATGCTGAACAGTATATAGCTCATATCCTATGTAGGCAGGCAGGGCCCCAGAAGCTCAGAATATAGCTTTTACCACCATATATACCAGCTACCAGAAGACAAGAGAGTCCTTAATCCCTTATTAGTGCTGCTATGTTGAACAGTATATAGCTCATTTTCTATGTAGTCAGGCAGGGCCCCAGAAGCTCAGAATATACCTTTTACCACCATATATACCAGCTACCAGAAGACAAGAGAGTCCTTAATCCCTTATTAGTGCTGCTATGTTGAACAGTATATAGCTCATATTCTATGTAGTCAGGCAGGGCCCCAGAAGCTCAGAATATACCTTTTACCACCATATATACCAGCTACCAGAAGACAAGAGAGTCCTTAAGAGCCCTTATTAGGGCTACTACGCTGAACAGTATATAGCTCATATCCTATGTAGGCAGGCAGGGCCCCAGAAGCTCAGAATATAGCTTTTACCACCATATATACCAGCTACCAGAAGACAAGAGAGTCCTTAATCCCTTATTAGTGCTGCTATGTTGAACAGTATATAGCTCATATTCTATGTAGTCAGGCAGGGCCCCAGAAGCTCAGAATATAGCTTTTACCACCATATATACCAGCTACCAGAAGACAAGAGAGTCCTTAATCCCTTATTAGTGCTGCTATGTTGAACAGTATATAGCTCATTTTCTATGTAGTCAGGCAGGGCCCCAGAAGCTCAGAATATACCTTTTACCACCATATATACCAGCTACCAGAAGACAAGAGAGTCCTTAAGAGCCCTTATTAGGGCTACTACGCTGAACAGTATATAGCTCATTTTCTATGTAGTCAGGCAGGGCCCCAGAAGCTCAGAATATACCTTTTACCACCATATATACCAGCTACCAGAAGACAAGAGAGTCCTTAATCCCTTATTAGTGCTGCTATGTTGAACAGTATATAGCTCATTTTCTATGTAGTCAGGCAGGGCCCCAGAAGCTCAGAATATACCTTTTACCACCATATATACCAGCTACCAGAAGACAAGAGAGTCCTTAAGAGCCCTTATTAGGGCTACTACGCTGAACAGTATATAGCTCATTTTCTATGTAGTCAGGCAGGGCCCCAGAAGCTCAGAATATACCTTTTACCACCATATATACCAGCTACCAGAAGACAAGAGAGTCCTTAATCCCTTATTAGTGCTGCTATGTTGAACAGTATATAGCTCATATTCTATGTAGTCAGGCAGGGCCCCAGAAGCTCAGAATATAGCTTTTACCACCATATATACCAGCTACCAGAAGACAAGAGAGTCCTTAATCCCTTATTAGTGCTGCTATGTTGAACAGTATATAGCTCATTTTCTATGTAGTCAGGCAGGGCCCCAGAAGCTCAGAATATACCTTTTACCACCATATATACCAGCTACCAGAAGACAAGAGAGTCCTTAAGAGCCCTTATTAGGGCTACTACGCTGAACAGTATATAGCTCATTTTCTATGTAGTCAGGCAGGGCCCCAGAAGCTCAGAATATACCTTTTACCACCATATATACCAGCTACCAGAAGACAAGAGAGTCCTTAATCCCTTATTAGTGCTGCTATGTTGAACAGTATATAGCTCATTTTCTATGTAGTCAGGCAGGGCCCCAGAAGCTCAGAATATACCTTTTACCACCATATATACCAGCTACCAGAAGACAAGAGAGTCCTTAAGAGCCCTTATTAGGGCTACTACGCTGAACAGTATATAGCTCATATCCTATGTAGGCAGGCAGGGCCCCAGAAGCTCAGAATATACCTTTTACCACCATATATACCAGCTACCAGAAGACAAGAGAGTCCTTAAGAGCCCTTATTAGGGCTACGCTGAACAGTATATAGCTCATATCCTATGTAGGCAGGCAGGGCCCCAGAAGCTCAGAATATAGCTTTTACCACCATATATACCAGCTACCAGAAGACAAGAGAGTCCTTAAGAGCCCTTATTAGGGCTACTACGCTGAACAGTATATAGCTCATTTTCTATGTAGTCAGGCAGGGCCCCAGAAGCTCAGAATATACCTTTTACCACCATATATACCAGCTACCAGAAGACAAGAGAGTCCTTAATCCCTTATTAGTGCTGCTATGTTGAACAGTATATAGCTCATTTTCTATGTAGTCAGGCAGGGCCCCAGAAGCTCAGAATATACCTTTTACCACCATATATACCAGCTACCAGAAGACAAGAGAGTCCTTAAGAGCCCTTATTAGGGCTACTACGCTGAACAGTATATAGCTCATTTTCTATGTAGTCAGGCAGGGCCCCAGAAGCTCAGAATATACCTTTTACCACCATATATACCAGCTACCAGAAGACAAGAGAGTCCTTAATCCCTTATTAGTGCTGCTATGTTGAACAGTATATAGCTCATTTTCTATGTAGTCAGGCAGGGCCCCAGAAGCTCAGAATATACCTTTTACCACCATATATACCAGCTACCAGAAGACAAGAGAGTCCTTAAGAGCCCTTATTAGGGCTACTACGCTGAACAGTATATAGCTCATATCCTATGTAGGCAGGCAGGGCCCCAGAAGCTCAGAATATACCTTTTACCACCATATATACCAGCTACCAGAAGACAAGAGAGTCCTTAAGAGCCCTTATTAGGGCTACGCTGAACAGTATATAGCTCATATCCTATGTAGGCAGGCAGGGCCCCAGAAGCTCAGAATATAGCTTTTACCACCATATATACCAGCTACCAGAAGACAAGAGAGTCCTTAAGAGCCCTTATTAGGGCTACTACGCTGAACAGTATATAGCTCATTTTCTATGTAGTCAGGCAGGGCCCCAGAAGCTCAGAATATACCTTTTACCACCATATATACCAGCTACCAGAAGACAAGAGAGTCCTTAATCCCTTATTAGTGCTGCTATGTTGAACAGTATATAGCTCATATTCTATGTAGTCAGGCAGGGCCCCAGAAGCTCAGAATATACCTTTTACCACCATATATACCAGCTACCAGAAGACAAGAGAGTCCTTAAGAGCCCTTATTAGGGCTACTACGCTGAACAGTATATAGCTCATATCCTATGTAGGCAGGCAGGGCCCCAGAAGCTCAGAATATACCTTTTACCACCATATATACCAGCTACCAGAAGACAAGAGAGTCCTTAAGAGCCCTTATTAGGGCTGCTACGCTGAACAGTATATAGCTCATTTTCTATGTAGTCAGGCAGGGCCCCAGAAGCTCAGAATATACCTTTTACCACCATATATACCAGCTACCAGAAGACAAGAGAGTCCTTAATCCCTTATTAGTGCTGCTATGTTGAACAGTATATAGCTCATTTTCTATGTAGTCAGGCAGGGCCCCAGAAGCTCAGAATATACCTTTTACCACCATATATACCAGCTACCAGAAGACAAGAGAGTCCTTAATCCCTTATTAGTGCTGCTATGTTGAACAGTATATAGCTCATATTCTATGTAGTCAGGCAGGGCCCCAGAAGCTCAGAATATACCTTTTACCACCATATATACCAGCTACCAGAAGACAAGAGAGTCCTTAAGAGCCCTTATTAGGGCTACTACGCTGAAAAGTATATAGCTCATATCCTATGTAGGCAGGCAGGGCCCCAGAAGCTCAGAATATAGCTTTTACCACCATATATACCAGCTACCAGAAGACAAGAGAGTCCTTAATCCCTTATTAGTGCTGCTATGTTGAACAGTATATAGCTCATATTCTATGTAGTCAGGCAGGGCCCCAGAAGCTCAGAATATAGCTTTTACCACCATATATACCAGCTACCAGAAGACAAGAGAGTCCTTAATCCCTTATTAGTGCTGCTATGTTGAACAGTATATAGCTCATTTTCTATGTAGTCAGGCAGGGCCCCAGAAGCTCAGAATATACCTTTTACCACCATATATACCAGCTACCAGAAGACAAGAGAGTCCTTAAGAGCCCTTATTAGGGCTACTACGCTGAACAGTATATAGCTCATTTTCTATGTAGTCAGGCAGGGCCCCAGAAGCTCAGAATATAGCTTTTACCACCATATATACCAGCTACCAGAAGACAAGAGAGTCCTTAATCCCTTATTAGTGCTGCTATGTTGAACAGTATATAGCTCATATTCTATGTAGTCAGGCAGGGCCCCAGAAGCTCAGAATATACCTTTTACCACCATATATACCAGCTTCCAGAAGACAAGAGAGTCCTTAAGAGCCCTTATTAGGGCTACTACGCTGAACAGTATATAGCTCATATCCTATGTAGGCAGGCAGGGCCCCAGAAGCTCAGAATATACCTTTTACCACCATATATACCAGCTACCAGAAGACAAGAGAGTCCTTAATCCCTTATTAGTGCTGCTATGTTGAACAGTATATAGCTCATATTCTATGTAGTCAGGCAGGGCCCCAGAAGCTCAGAATATAGCTTTTACCACCATATATACCAGCTACCAGAAGACAAGAGAGTCCTTAATCCCTTATTAGTGCTGCTATGTTCAACAGTATATAGCTCATTTTCTATGTAGTCAGGCAGGGCCCCAGAAGCTCAGAATATAGCTTTTACCACCATATATACCAGCTACCAGAAGACAAGAGAGTCCTTAAGAGCCCTTATTAGGGCTACTATGCTGAACAGTATATAGCTCTTATGTAGGCAGGCAGGGCCCCAGAAGCTCAGAATATCGCATTTACCACCATATATACCAGCTACCAGAAGACAAGAGAGTCATTAAGAGCCCTTATTAGGGCTGCTATGCTGAACAGTATATAGCTCTTATGTAGGCAGGCAGGGCCCCAGAAGCTCAGAATATCGCATTTACCACCATATATACCAGCTACCAGAAGACAAGAGAGTCATTGAGAGCCCTTATTAGGGCTGCTATGTTTTAAAAATTGTGTGGAGGCCCAAGAGCTGAGACCTTTTAAAAATTGTGTGGAGGCCCAAGAGCTGAGACCTTTTAAAAATTGTGTGGAGGCCCAAGAGCTGAGACCTTTTAAAAATTGTGTGGAGGCCCAAGAGCTGAGACCTTTTAAAAATTGTGTGGAGGCCCAAGAGCTGAGACCTTTTAAAAATTGTGTGGAGGCCCAAGAGCTGAGACCTTTTAAAAATTGTGTGGAGGCCCAAGAGCTGAGACCTCTCAAACATTGTGTGGAGTCCCACGAGCTGAGACCTCTTAAAAATTGTGTGGAGTTCCACGAGCTGAGACCTCTTAAAAATTGTGTGGAGGCCCAAGAGCTGAGACCTTTTAAAAATTGTGTGGAGGCCCAAGAGCTGAGACCTTTTAAAAATTGTGTGGAGGCCCAAGAGCTGAGACCTTTTAAAAATTGTGTGGAGGCCCAAGAGCTGAGACCTTTTAAAAATTGTGTGGAGGCCCAAGAGCTGAGACCTCTTAAAAATTGTGTGGAGGCCCAAGAGCTGAGACCTCTCAAACATTGTGTGGAGGCCCAAGAGTTGAGACCTCTTAAAAATTGATTGTATTAAGCCTAAGAGGTGAGCCATAATTTTTTTCATTAATACAGCAATTCTACGGCGGTTAAGGAGGAGGAGGAGGAGGAGGAAATGGCACTTCATACAGATGGCACTTCACTCTTGGCTGCTTTCCACTGTTGTACAAGCAAAGTCCGGGTCAATCCACTTGCTGTTCATTTTGATTAGCGTCAGCCTGTCGGCACTGTCGGTTGACAGGCGGCTGCGCTTATCGGTTATAATGCCCCCGGCTGCGCTGAACACCCTTTCTGATAGCACGCTGGCGGCAGGGCAGGCAAGCACCTCCAAGGCGTACAGGGACAGTTCCAGCCACGTGTCCAACTTGGAGACCCAGTAAGTGTAGGTCGCCGAGGGATCGGGGAGGACAGGGGTGTGGTCTGCCAGGTAGTCCCGCAACATCCGCCGATACTTGTCCCTCCTGCTGATAGCGGGCCCCGCAGTGATGGAAGTTGCACGAGGGGGTGACATGAACGTGTCCCACACCTTGGAGAGTGTTCCCCTGGTGGCTGTGGGCCTGATCGATGTTGTCAGACTCTGGGAGACACTCTCCTCTCTGCCGCCAGCGATGCTGGGTGGGAAAATCTGCATCATGTTCTGCAAGAGTTCCCTCTGGTATTCCAGTAATCGATTCGTCCTCTCCTCTACCGGAATAAAAGAGGAGAAGTTATCTTTATACCGGGGGTCCAGGAGTGCGAAGACCCAGTATAGTTTGTTCTCCAATATCCGGACAACACGTATGTCCCGGGAAAAGCAGCCCAGCATGAAGTCAGCCATGTGTGCCAGACTCTGAGTAGGCATGACCTCACTGCCCCCACCAGAAGGATCATTTTCCATTTCCTCCTCTTCCTCCTCCTCTCCGCCCCATCCGCGCTGAACCAATGGGACGCACACAGCCTGACTGCTACCCTCGCCGCCAGCATCCTCTTCCACAGCCACCTCCACGTTGTCCTCCTCCTCCTCATCCTCCTCCTGCAACTGCCACCGAGCAGCAGACAAAAGTGTGGTCTGACTGTCTACCTGCGTTGCGTCTCCTCCTACCCCCATCTCCTCTGTGTGCAATGCGTTCTCCCTTATTGCGATGAGCGATTCTTTAAGGACGCCTAGGAGCGGGATGGTTACGCTCACTATAGCGTCCTCGCTGCTGACCTTCTTAGTGGACTCCTCAAAGATACGCAATACATCGCATATGTCTGCCATCCATGGCCACTCGTGGTTGGCAAACTGAGGGAGCTGAGTTGGAGGCACGCGTGGATGCATCATCTGGTACTCCATCAATGCTTTCTGCTGCTCACACACCCTGGCCAACATGCAATAGGTGGAATTCCAGCGAGTGGGCAGGTCGCACAACAGCCGATGTTGAGGCAAATGGAGGCGTTGCTGGATTTTTTTTTAAGCTAGCAGCAGCTACAGTTGACTTCCGAAAGTGAGCGCACAAGCGCCGCACTTTGACCAGTAGCTCTGCCAGGTTGGGGTAAGTCTTTAGAAACTTTTGTACTACCAAATTAAAAACGTGGGCCAGGCATGGTACGTGATTGAGTTCTGCAAGCTCCAGAGCCGCCACCAGGTTACGGCCGTTATCGCACACGACCATGCCTGGTCCTAGCTACAGCGGCGACAGCCACATCTCTGTCTGCTGCAATATGGCGTGCCTCACCTCTGCGGCGCTGTGCTTCCTGTCGCCCAAGCTGATGAGCTTAAGCACCGCCTGCTGACGTCTCCCCGTGCCAGTGCTGCAACGCTTCCAGCTAGGGGCTGAGGGCGATGTTAAGGCAGAGGAGGAGGAGGAGGAGGAGGAGGAGGAAGAGGAGGGGGGTCTATCAGAACCTGTGCTGGCAATCTTGGGCGGGGGTGGTATGTAGGCCGTCCCTGTTTGCGACCCCGTCCCCGCTTCCACAACATTCACCCAGTGTGCCGTCAAAGAGATGTAGCGTCCTTGGCCGCAAGCGCTTGTCCACGAGTCGGTGGTCAAGTGGACCTTTGCGCTGACTGCGTACCTCAGGGTCCGCCTGATGTTACGCGACACGTGCTGGTGCAGGGCGGGGACGCCACACCGGGAAAAATAGTGGCGGCTAGGGACGGAATAGCGAGGTGCGGCAGCCGCCATCAGGTCGCGGAAGGCCTGCGTCTCCACAAGCCAAAACGGCAACATCTCCAGGGCCAGCAGTTTGGAGATGAGGCAGGTTAAGGCTTGGGCTTGGGGGTGACTGGAGGCGTACTTCCGCCTGCGGTTGAACGCCTGCGAGATGGACAGTTGATGGGACGAGGAGATGGAAGGTGCAGACGAAGATGCGGGGGAAGGGGGGGCTGAAGGAGAAGGCCCCAAAGTAGCCGAGGCAGAGGCAGATGTGGAGGTGTCCTGGCTGGAGGTCTGGACCGCAGTGGCAGCACACAACAAAGGGGAAGAGGCAGTGGCAGCAAGACGGGCGCAGGTTGTATTGCGTTTGCTCTCTCCCACTCAGCCCAGTGCTTGAATTCCAAGTGACGGCGCATGCCTGAGGTGGTCAGATTGCTCTTCTCAGAGCCCCTACTCAGTTTTGAGTGGCAGATTGCGCAAACCGCGCTCAGTTTGTCATCCGCGCAAACATTAAAAAATCTCCACACCACAGAAGTACGAGGCCTCGATGGGGGAGCTTCGCGCGACTGCCTGCTGCCGGGAAGAGCTTCGGCCCTGCTGGCTGTGGCCTGCCTTCTCTGTCTGGACTGTCCTCTGCCTCTGGACTGTCCTCTGCCTCTTGCTGCCTTATTCGGTGATGCGCAGACCGCATCTCCACTGCTTTCCCCGCTGGACATCACCCCTGTCCAAGTGGGGTCGGTCATTTCGTCGTCCACCACCTCCTCTTCCACTTCCTCTCTCTGCTCCTCCTCCTGCCCACTGGACATTCCAACAGCCTCCCTTGATGGCAACTGCGTCTCATCATCATCATCGCTCATGATAGCAGATGCTGGTTCCGGGTCCACATCACTAGCAGATGGCGGATACTCAAGTGTTTGGGCATCACTACAAACAAATTCCTCTGCTAGCTCCTGGGATTCTTGCAGCACATCTGGAAAAGGACCCGAAAAGAGGTCCTGGGAGGGGTCAAGGGTGGGCTGACTCTGTTGGCCAGGTTGGGAGGAAGGAGGGTCAGAGTGAGACTGTGTGGATGACTGGGTGGTGGACAAGTGACTGGAAGCGTTATCGGCCATCCATTGCACCACCTGTTCACGCTGCTCAGGCTTTAACAGAGGTGTACCCCGCCCCCCGCATAACTGTCCCATAAAGGCAGGGAAGCTGGATGAGCGTAATGCTGGCTGCCCCTCATCAGCACGCATTGTATCCCCACTGGCTTCAACGCGGTTTGTGCCCCCACCAGCATTTCTGCGCCCCCGTCCTCGTCCACGTCCCTTTGCGCTAGCCCTCCGCATTTCAGACGTTTTACTTTTTTGGCCACGCGTTATGCCAAATATAAAAATGTTTTTAAGAAGAACACCTGGCTATACAGCCGTATACTGCCAGAAGGTGAAATGGTGCCTATACGCACCGGGTATATAACAAGGTTTTGTTGGTAAAGAGGACACAAAACAGTAGTGCCAAATATAAAAAATATTTTTAAGAAAAACACCTGGCTATACAGCCGTATACTGCCAGAAGGTGAAATGGTGCCTATACGCACCGTGTATAAAACAGTGTTTTGTTGGCACAGAGGACACAAAACAGTAGTGCAAAATATAGTTTTGTATATAGGTGCTAATACACCACTGAAGTCTTTCTGTCCCTATTCCAGCATCAGCAGCTACCCCTCACTAAAGCAGCCGTTTTGAGCAGAGTGTATATAGTTTTGTATATAGGTGGTAATACACCACTGAAGTCTTTCTGTCCCTATTCCAGCAGCAGCAGCTACACCTCACTAAAGCAGCCGTAGCTGCAGCACTAATAAGTGCTCAGCTCTTGGGCCTCCACACAATGTTTGAGAGGTCTCAGCTCTTGGGCCTCCACACAATTTTTAAAAGGTCTCAGCTCTTGGGCCTCCACACAATTTTTAAAAGGTCTCAGCTCTTGGGCCTCCACACAATGTTTGAGAGGTCTCAGCTCTTGGGCCTCCACACAATTTTTAAAAGGTCTCAGCTCTTGGGCCTCCACACAATGTTTGAGAGGTCTCAGCTCTTGGGCCTCCACACAATTTTTAAAAGGTCTCAGCTCGTGGGACTCCACACAATGTTTGAGAGGTCTCAGCTCTTGGGCCTCCACACAATTTTTAAGAGGTCTCAGCTCTTGGGCCTCCACACAATGTTTGAGAGGTCTCAGCTCTTGGGCCTCCACACAATTTTTAAAAGGTCTCAGCTCTTGGGCCGCCACACAATTTTTAAGAGGTCTCAGCTCTTGGGCCTCCACACAATTTTTAAAAGGTCTCAGCTCTTGGGCCTCCACACAATTTTTAAAAGGTCTCAGCTCTTGGGACTCCACACAATGTTTGAGAGGTCTCAGCTCTTGGGCCTCCACACAATTTTTAAGAGGTCTCAGATCTTGGGCCTCCACACAATTTTTAAAAGGTCTCAGCTCTTGGGCCTCCACACAATGTTTGAGAGGTCTCAGCTCTTGGGCCTCCACACAATTTTTAAAAGGTCTCAGCTCTTGGGCCTCCACACAATTTTTAAAAGGTCTCAGCTCTTGGGCCTCCACACAATGTTTGAGAGGTCTCAGCTCTTGGGCCTCCACACAATTTTTAAAAGGTCTCAGCTCTTGGGCCTCCACACAATGTTTGAGAGGTCTCAGCTCTTGGGCCTCCACACAATTTTTAAAAGGTCTCAGCTCGTGGGACTCCACACAATGTTTGAGAGGTCTCAGCTCTTGGGCCTCCACACAATTTTTAAGAGGTCTCAGCTCTTGGGCCTCCACACAATGTTTGAGAGGTCTCAGCTCTTGGGCCTCCACACAATTTTTAAAAGGTCTCAGCTCTTGGGCCTCCACACAATTTTTAAGAGGTCTCAGCTCTTGGGCCTCCACACAATTTTTAAAAGGTCTCAGCTCTTGGGCCTCCACACAATTTTTAAAAGGTCTCAGCTCTTGGGCCTCCACACAATTTTTAAAAGGTCTCAGCTCTTGGGACTCCACACAATGTTTGAGAGGTCTCAGCTCTTGGGCCTCCACACAATTTTTAAGAGGTCTCAGATCTTGGGCCTCCACACAATTTTTAAAAGGTCTCAGCTCTTGGGACTCCACACAATGTTTGAGAGGTCTCAGCTGTTGGGCCTCCACACAATTTTTAAAAGGTCTCAGCTCGTGGGACTCCACACAATGTTTGAGAGGTCTCAGCTCTTGGGCCTCCACACAATTTTTAAAAGGTCTCAGCTCTTGGGCCTCCACACAATTTTTAAGAGGTCTCAGCTCTTGGGCCTCCACACAATGTTTGAGAGGTCTCAGCTCTTGGGCCTCCACACAATTTTTAAAAGGTCTCAGCTCTTGGGCCTCCACACAATTTTTAAGAGGTCTCAGCTCTTGGGCCTCCACACAATTTTTAAAAGGTCTCAGCTCTTGGGCCTCCACACAATTTTTAAAAGGTCTCAGCTCTTGGGCCTCCACACAATTTTTAAAAGGTCTCAGCTCTTGGGACTCCACACAATGTTTGAGAGGTCTCAGCTCTTGGGCCTCCACACAATTTTTAAGAGGTCTCAGATCTTGGGCCTCCACACAATTTTTAAGAGGTCTCAGCTCTTGGGCCTCCACACAATGTTTGAGAGGTCTCAGCTCTTGGGCCTCCACACAATTTTTAAAAGGTCTCAGCTCTTGGGCCTCCACACAATTTTTAAAAGGTCTCAGCTCTTGGGACTCCACACAATGTTTGAGAGGTCTCAGCTCTTGGGCCTCCACACAATTTTTAAAAGGTCTCAGCTCTTGGGCCTCCACACAATTTTTAAGAGGTCTCAGCTCTTGGGCCTCCACACAATGTTTGAGAGGTCTCAGCTCTTGGGCCTCCACACAATTTTTAAAAGGTCTCAGCTCTTGGGCCTCCACACAATTTTTAAGAGGTCTCAGCTCTTGGGCCTCCACACAATTTTTAAAAGGTCTCAGCTCTTGGGCCTCCACACAATTTTTAAAAGGTCTCAGCTCTTGGGACTCCACACAATGTTTGAGAGGTCTCAGCTCTTGGGCCTCCACACAATTTTTAAAAGGTCTCAGCTCTTGGGCCTCCACACAATTTTTAAAAGGTCTCAGCTCTTGGGACTCCACACAATGTTTGAGAGGTCTCAGCTCTTGGGCCTCCACACAATTTTTAAGAGGTCTCAGATCTTGGGCCTCCACACAATTTTTAAAAGGTCTCAGCTCTTGGGACTCCACACAATGTTTGAGAGGTCTCAGCTCTTGGGCCTCCACACAATTTTTAAAAGGTCTCAGCTCGTGGGACTCCACACAATGTTTGAGAGGTCTCAGCTCTTGGGCCTCCACACAATTTTTAAGAGGTCTCAGATCTTGGGCCTCCACACAATTTTTAAGAGGTCTCAGCTCTAAGCTTCCCTTACTGCTGGGGTGACACACTGTAACAAACCTCCTCCTGTAAGCTTCCCTGACTGCTGGGGTGACACACTGTAACAAACCTCCTCCTGTAAGCTTCCCTGACTGCTGGGGTGACACACTGTAACAAACCTCCTCCTGTAAGCTTCCCTTACTGCTGGGGTAACACACTGTAACAAACCTCCTCCTTTAAGCTTCCCTTACTGCTGGGGTGACACAATGACACAAGAGGACATGTCTGACCACATCTCACACACACACACACACACACACACACACACACAATGACAATTAGGGGTGGGGTCTATTTATTTTCCCCCTTGCCTATGCCATCTGTGGTTGTCATTAGGCAACGTGATTTTAAGGGGTGCAGAATTTTGTTCTTCTTTTTTGTACAGTTTGGCTTGGGGTCCATGGCAATGTAGAGGAAAGAAGGTTTCCTTGTCTTGTCTCACTTTACATAGAAGTTATATTGTGTTTGGAGTGTATTGTTGAGTGGCTGTGATAGTGGCGTAATAGTGCGACTTGGGCGCGTTATATGCACCCAGACATGCTTCCCCTGCTGTCCCAGTTGCATTCCAGCAGTGTTGGCATCATTTTCTGATGTTTCAGGGTGGACTTGGTGACCTCCAAGTGGTCGAATTGAGATTTCCAAGTGTCGAGCATTTTTTTCCCATAGACTATAATGGGATTCGATATTCGGTCGAGTAGTCGAGTAACGCGGTCTATTCGAATCGAAATTCGAAATTTCGAATATTTCACTACTCGCTCATCTCTAATAAATAATTAACTAACAAAAATCAAGAAAATAAGGTGAGCAAATAAGTAGCTAGTTTATCAAAGCACAAAAAGGTATAATGCAAGGTGTGTAAAGTAACTAGTTTATCAAAAGCCCAAGGAGGGCTAATGTAAGGTGTGCAAATGAATAACTAGTTTAATAGGTATAATGCACGGTGTGCAAAGGAACTAGTTTATCAAAGCCCAAGAAGGACTAATGCAAGGTTTGCCAAGTAACAAGTTTATCAAAGCCCAAGAGGGTCTAATGCAAGGTGTGCCAAATGAAAGGTTTATCAAAGCTCAAAAGGGTAAAAATCAAGGTGTACCCACATTGAAATAGTTTATCAAAGCTCAAAAGGGGGACAATGCAAGGTGTGCCAACGGGTAATTAGTATATCAAAGCCCCAAAAACTATAAAGCATGGTGTGCCAATTAACTATTTTAGTAAATCCCAAGAGGGTCTAATGCAAGTTGTGCCAAGTAACTAGTTTATCAAAGACCAAAAATGTTGAATGCAAGGTGTGCCCACCAGGTACTAGTTTATCAAAGCCCAGGGGGGTAATGCAAGGTGTGCCTACAAATAGCTAGTTTATCAATGTCCAAGAAGGTCTCATGTAAGGTGTGCCAACAGGTAACTAGTTTATCAAAGCTGAAAAGGCTCTAATGCAAGGTGTACAAAGTACAAAGTTCATCAAACCCCTAGAGGATCTAATGCAAGGTGTGCCAAGTAACTAGCTTATCAAAGCTCTAAAGGGTATAATGCAAGGTGTGCCCACAACTAAACAGTTCATCTAAACATAAAAGGGTATAATGCAATATGCGCCCACAAGCAACTAGTTTATCAAAGCCCAAGAGGGTCATTAGTGCATAGCAGGACCTCTCACGCCCTTACCCCCGTCTCACTCAGTCCATTTCACACGAGGGATGCTGGGCACGAACTATGCCCACAACCCTCCCCTTCTTCACATGGGAGCACAGAACCTTCGTCACAAGTGCTGTTGACTCCCAGCCACCCCGTATGTCCGCATCAGGAGCACCTCTGCTGCTAAATCCCAATGGCTCCTTGCCACCGCACCTGCCAATACCCATCTACTGGCACTATACTCCCCTGGAGGACTCCTGGCCACCACAGTCCACCAACATAAAAGGTCATTTCTCATTTTTAACCCCTCTCCTGCATACTGACCCCATAACAATTGACTAATTTTAACCTACCAAATACCTTTTACCCAGGACTGCCTCCCTATCATACTACCCAACAACCATGGGACCCTGTGAAATACAGCTACTATCACCATATTGGGCAATACAATTCCACACTAAATGGTAAACACATTACATTAGCCATTCTCTAGGGGTGCCACACTTGTGACCGATAATACAAACAAACTAAAAAATTAAAAAATAAGTGATGAGGCCTAGTTTTTATCCAACTTTTTCTGATGCCCTTTTCCTATATGGTGCATCAACACCTATTCACCTATTGACCTGACTCTATTTAACTTCTGTATATGCTATTAATCCACCGTGATACCTATCCCACAATAGAGATTCTATAGGGTCCATTACCAAAACCTTACCTTGAACCATAACATTTTAGCAATAGGATAATTTGGGGGCGCCCCTGGATATACTTTAGCAATTCTAGTTGGGATCATGTACCATCTCAATATGATCTCCATACTTGTTTCAACCAGATCTAACCACCACTCTTTCTCACCATTCTTTCGGATAAGACTTCTCTTTCCCGTGCGATCATATATTGGAGTGTCATATGTAGTGTGTCATCAACAATAAATATCACGATAACTCAGGATCCCATACAGTATTTCTTAAAATTAGTTTTTTAGTACTTTCCTCATCTTCCTCTCTCACACCCGGAGGAAGTGTAGAATCTGATCTAAACTACTCCTGTAATGGCATCTTATAACACTCATTTAATTTAGATATTGCATTGTAACAATATGACCTTTGTTTTAAAAGTGACCAATCCTTATTAACCCCTTAGTTTCCCACCATTGAAACCCCTTTCCCCAGGCCTGGGGAGAAACCCAGGTCCCCCACCTGGCCTCGGTGGGGTATGTTTTGATTGTAAGTGATGGTGTTGGTTAAGTTTTACCAACAGGTTTAGAGATTCTACCAAGGCAGGGCATTTGATCTCTGGAGTCAGCCTTTAGGGGAGCCAGAATATTGAGGCCAGTGACCAGGCCTTCACTGACTCATGCTCCATCTCAGCCCAAGTCAGTTTATTCTCACAGTCCAGTAATTATTAACTATTAACTGGCTAGTCTTGCTGCATAGTAACAGTATTCTAGAGATAGAACCCTCAGCCCTCCATGCCTTCTTATAACTTGGGCTGTTTGTCTATTAACCCTGAATTATTTCCAAATAAAGTTTGTGATTAATTTTTAATCTCATGCCGCACTAACTTATCAATCATTATTGGAAGCATATCCATCTTAAACCGGACCAACATCCTGGAACAGTTGTAAAGGAAATGTAGTGGCCATTTTGGAGATTTCTTTCCCAACTGACATAACTGAAATGGACAGTAACAGGAATCACAGCTTGACTTTCTGTTTGCAGGTGGCATGCAAGCCCATGAGTGGCCATTTTGTTTTTAAAATTTACATTCAATTATTTGTTATGTGCACACATACACATACAATGATACATTTGCTAACCCCCACCAAACACACACATACACACTTAATTAACATTTTTGTGGAAGATTTTGTGGATTTTGCTAATTTTGGGTGACTTTTCATTGTTGCCGGTAAAAAATAATCAATGCAGGACCAGAGATAATCTCATTGATAGAATGAGTATGGCCAAATATGTCCCCTTATGTCATTCTATGCATGGCAGGTGACATAAGGTGCCATATTGTGGTGGCAGGGCAGAGGGGGTTAACTCACTTGAAGGGAGGACGGGAACGTGCACATGGCACATGCCGAACATGCAGTGTCTTATTAATCGGCGGTCACATGGACCTGGGAGAAGGGTGCTGGACAACGGGCAAGGTAAGGTTTTTTTTTCTTTGTAACCTCCCCCCCCCCACCCTGTCTCAGAGCCAGGGGGGGTGGGGGTGTTAGGGGTAACTGGAATTCCACTTTAATCTAGTGAATCTGTGGGGAATAAAGGGATTTGCTTTTTTATTAAACTGGACAGTCCTTTAAAGATGAGCAACCAACGACCTAGCGTCTATAAGACCTTGGAACCAGTGGGCTCCCTCTTTATAGGATAACCATAGCTGGAATGTCTCACTGTATGTATCCCTGGGGATTGCCCGATAAACTCACCTCACCGGCAATTCCACCCCGTGTCCTTGCTATACATTTATTGTAGACACCTACCCACTCCAACCATTTCTAAATGGTTATGAGGGTATGTGGTAAAGTGGGGGTGTCGGCAGCGGGACGTGCTCCAGCTTTTCTTTCAACTCTGAACGGCACAAAAAATCTAAATGGAATTTGAACCACTGATGGCTGAATGGCATATGCATGTTCCATGGGATCGCAGGAAATGTTAGATTACATTTCCCCCACCCAATCTCCACCACTCCTCAACCCTCAAAGCTTTCAAATGTGGCCTTAAAATCTATTCAGACAAGCATACAATTTAGTTTAAGCAATTCTTTAAAGGGCGAAAAGGTCAATACTTACTGTTTGTTGATCCTCCCCCCTCATCTCCACCCCTAATCCTTTAGACTGTAAACTCCTCAGGGGCAAGACTCTCTCTCCTATTGTATCTTGTATTCCGGATATTCATTGTGAACTTTATAACACTGCATTTGTAATAGTCTATGTACCGTATGTTTCTATCCCGTCTGTAATTACTACCTTGTACAGTAATGACAATTACATAGATTTGGGTGATTTCACACAGCTTTCCCCAAATTGGAGAAAAATCTGAGTTTTGTTGTTAACTATAAACATTTTTTTCCTTCAAAGGAGGTCTAAGCCACACGGTCATCTGTCCTTTCCGATCTTTATTGAAGCCCACAATAAGGCTGTGCAGGCTGGCCCTGAAGTCTACAAGATTCCAGGCCAGGCCAACTAAGTGCCGCTGGGGCATCTTGATTCAGAATATTACACACCCCGTTTATGCCCACATACACCAATATATATTCCCCCAGGGCTGCCACTAGGACTTTTTGGGCCCCAAACAGCCACCCTGTGTGCCCCCACCCCTCCCTGTCCAGTAAAAAAAATTATTAAAAACTTATACTAATTCTGTCTTCATGGTAACTGGGACGGCATGATTTAGTATGTGTTTAGGTCCCTGCGGAGCATAACCCTCCCTGGAACAAGCATTCCTCACTCCCGCTGCCTCCCACAAGCCTTCATCACCCCCTCTGCCATTAATAAGCCTGTACTTAAGCCTTCCTCTCCCCCTCTGCCATCCATAAGCTTACCTCACCCCCTCTGCCATCCCTAAGCCTTTTTCACACCCTCTGCCATCCCTAAGCCTTTTTCACACCCTCTGCCATCCATAGGCCTTCCTCACACCCTCTGCTATCCACAAGCCTTCCTCACCCCCTCTGCCATCCCTAAGCCTTCCTCACCCCCTCTGCCATCCCTAAACCTCTCTCACCCCCTCTGCCATCCCTAAGCCTCCCTCACCCCCTCTTCCATCCATAAGCCTCCCTCACCCCCTCTTAAACACATAAGCCTCCCTCACCCCCTCTTCCACACATAAGCCACCCTCACCCCCTCCGCCATCCCTAAGCCTTCCTCACCCCCTCTGCTATCACTAAGCCTTCCTCACCCCCTCTGCCATCCATAAGCCTCCCTCACCCCATCTGCCATCCATAAGCCTTCCTTACTACCTCTATCACACATAAGCCTCACTCACCCCCTCTGCCATCCCTAAGCCTCCCTCACAACCTCTGTCATCCCGAAGCCTTCCTCACCCCTTTCCATCCATAAGCCTCCCTCACCCCTCTGCCATCCATAAGCCTCCCTCACCCCCTCTGCCATCCATAAGCCTCCCTCACCCCCTCTGCCATCCATAAGCCTCCCTCACCCCCTCTGCCATCCATAAGCCTTCCTCACCCCCTCTGCCATCCATAAGCCTTCCTCACCCCCTCTGCCATCCATAAGCCTTCCTCACCCCCTCTGCCATCCATAAGCCTTCCTCACTTCCTCTGACGCCCATAAGCCTTTGTAAACCACCCAGTTTGCCATATGCCATTTTTGCTCCCTCTCAAACCCCTACCTCTGTCATCCCGAAGCCTTCCTCACCCCTTTCCATCCATAAGCCTCCCTCACCCCTCTGCCATCCATAAGCCTCCCTCACCCCCTCTGCCATCCATAAGCCTCCCTCACCCCCTCTGCCATCCATAAGCCTCCCTCACCCCCTCTGCCATCCATAAGCCTTCCTCACCCCCTCTGCCATCCATAAGCCTTCCTCACCCCCTCTGCCATCCATAAGCCTTCCTCACTTCCTCTGACGCCCATAAGCCTTTGTAAACCACCCAGTTTGCCATATGCCATTTTTGCTCCCTCTCAAACCCCTACCTTTTGTTGTCCCCTCTCAAGCCATTAAAGCTGAATAAATTTGAATTTGACTTTCTCAGGTTTCGTTCCATGCCAGCACTCCTGTGTTCTGAGCCCCCGGGCATCCCAAATGGGGTGCCAAATCCCAATTTTTGCCCAGTAAAACACATGTCTACTTGGTCCAACATTGCATGCGCGGGCTCTAGTCCAATCAGACCCCTTTGCCATGTTTACATCCTTTGGCAAAGGGCTCTGATTGCCTCCAATAGAAAGTGTGCACTGCCGCATCCCTAGGGGCATGCGGCTCCTGCCCCAGCCTGTCTGAATGGCACACGCCACCAGGGATGCAGGGAATGCAGCAGCTCACTCTCCCCACTGTAAACAATCGCCAAACATTTCTGATTGGATGAAAGCCTGTTCATACCCCCTTGGACTTGGTAAAAAGTTATTACTGGCACCCAAGGAGATTTCACAAAGAAGAGCATCCAGCAAGCCAGCATATGACCCTTCTGGAAGGTTTTGTCCTGCTTTAAAGGGGAACAACACAAATGAATTTTACTTCCCTGTGTATTATTCCTCTCTGTGGCAGCATTCTGAATTTGGATGCCCCGCTGTGTGTACCCCCCAAGTTGCCGCGTTTTACTCCTTCCTTCCGCTCTCACGGCACAGACTCGGCTGAGAGCGAGTACGCTGATTGGTTTAGACGGCTAAGCAGCAGAGTGGTGCAGCCAGCTGCATCCTCCACTCACCTTGCCGCCGTGACATGACCAAGCCACCTATTCAGGCAGGCCAGGCATGGGCGCGTGCATGCATGGCTAAAGGTGAGTGGGGATGCGACCGGAGCACACATGGGGGTTTCAAACTGCAGGGCATCCCAATTCAGGATGCCCCCAAGGAAAAGACTCCAGGGCCTCCGAAGTTCCTCTCTAAGTCTTTCTCACCCCAACCCCCCACTGTTTGCCAACAAACAGCCATGTCAATCAGCCCTACATCTCCGGGGCCCTAAATGCAGGGGGCTCTTTGTAATCCTAGAACCTAGGCGTGTTTTCCGGATAGCTGGGACTTGGGTTGCGAAGAGAGGCCCTGCCCCCAGCTGAATGACATGATCCTGGGCCAGGCCCTAAGCCAAAAGAAGGGCCCCTATAGTGCAAAACACTGTGGCCTCTATTTTGCTTTGACGTTCAGGGGAAATTAACTCCGTGCCTCTCCCTCCCTGCTTTACCTGTCTGAGACTGATGATTAGCAAACGGCTCCTGCATTCTATGTACTTTCTCAATGCTGACAGTGACATCACTTGCTTTCAGCCACCCCAGCATGTCCAGGAGCCTGCCGATCATCAACCACAGCCAGTGCAGTGGCAGACAGATAGACACACACACATTAACCCATAAATCATCAATAATTGTTTATAGATGAAAATAAACACAGAGCAATGGATATAAGCTGGCAGAATGCCACAACACACGATATTCCACGGTGCATGCGCTTCACACGGCAAGGTGCAAGAAAAATCCTCCACCGACAGTGCAAACTCTTACCAGCTTTAAAGCAATAAAGCGCTTTCAGATAATGTAAAACAGCATTGATGAAGCTTCCCAAACACGTCTGCTTCAGATTATGCACTCCCAAGCAGGCTCAGATCATATATCACCATAGACACAAAAAACAAAAGCCGAATATAGTGTAATTCTGCAAGATTCGGCAGCTTTAATGTATAAAAGTCCAAAATGCACTCACAAAACAAATAAATAGAATCAGCTGGTCACAGTCTCACCGGCCCATTTGAAGTGGGTTAAAAGTTATAGAAGATGAAGATCATAAATCCACCGCTCGCCACCACCGACGCGTTTCGTCGCCGCAAGGCAACTTTAACTAGGCTAGTGGCGCGGCAGAGTGGCGGAAAATAAATACAAAAGAGAACGAATCACGTGATCAAGGTCCTCCAATCACGTGAGGGTTAAAATTAAAATTTTTATGTCTTTTGTTGGGATTGATCATGTGGAGCCCAATTGGCGGGGGTCTGATCTTGTGAAGGAAATCTACAAAAAGGAGGGCTGGTGGATTTTCACACTAGGTACTTTGCACCCTGCAGGCTTGAACATAGAGTTTGATCTGAATTGTTTTATCTCATCATAATTTCATTTTTTTCATTTAAATTTTTTGGTATATATACTTTTTATTTATTGCTATGTATGTATTTATTGTATGTGATGTATACACATTTATACATTTGTAATCCGTTATTTTTAACTTCATATGTTATTAGCTTTTGAACTGTGTCTTTTGGCGCTGGAATCAGACGGCCTTTACCTTTATCCATTTATTAATTCATTATTATCCCTTGTCTTGCTGTATATGAGCAAGTTACCGCTTTATAGGTTTACAAATTTCTTTGGTCCTTGCAGGGTAAGGATAGTTGCTGTGGCTATTGCTCATGTTAGTGTGTCTAGTCTCATGCTGATTGGACGTTTCCATGGTGCTGGGGTTTTGTTATGGTACCCTGTCAGCCTTTGCTAGGCTGCTATTTGCATTTTTCATTGATTGGCCGTTTGGCCCACGTGTCCCGCTGTTTCTAAGTGACGTCGCGGGCCTGGAATCACGTGCTCCGCTGTCTCTAAGCTATGCGGCTGAGGTCCTGGCCGCGCTGCTTGGGTGAGTGCATTTCTTAATTATATTTTGGCATACTATGCATAAGAGTTTAGTATTAGCATTAATCCATTCCCCCTTCTTTATTGAAAGTTTGATTTTAGTTCAGCACTTTTAAAATTTTAATTTTAACCCTCACGTGATCAGAGGACCTTGATCACGTGATTCGTTCTCTTTTGTATTTATTTTCCGCCGCTCTGCCGTGCCACCAGCCTAGTTAAAGTTGCCTTGCGGCGACGAAACGCGTCGGCGGTGGCGAGCGGTGGATTTATGATCTTCATCTTCTATAACTTTTAACCCACTTCAAATGGTATTGTCCTTTCCTCGGACTGATTACGGTGGCCGTCCGATTCCAGGGCCGGTGAGACTGTGACCAGATTTTTAAGGCTGATTCTATTTATCTGTTTTGTGAGTGCATTTTGGACTTTTATACATTAAAGCTGCCGAATCTTGCAGAATTACACTATATTCGGCTTTTGTTTTTTGTGTCTATGGTGATATATGATCTGAGCCTGCTTGGGAGTGCATAATCTGAAGCAGACGTGTTTGGGAAGCTTCATCAATGCTGTTTTACATTATCTGAAAGAGCTTTATTGCTTTAAAGCTGGTAAGAGTTTGCACTGTCGGTGGAGGATTTTTCTTGCACCTTGCCGTGTGAAGCGCATGCACCGTGGGATATCGTGTGTTGTGGCATTCTGCCAGCTTATATTCATTGCTCTGTGTTTATTTTCATCTGTACAATTTGTGTTCTTTCAGAGATAAGGACTTTTCACGTTGAGCAATCATTTATTGTGTTAATTGTATTACTGTAATTCCCCTTTTTCTTTAGCGCGGTGCTATGTATTAATGTTTATATCTTTTTAAACATTGTTACATTATTTGCAATAATTGTTTATACCCCAGTTGAAACACAAAAAAAGCCACACACTGTTGCCCTTACTCTTCACCCGCTTCTTCCTTACCTTATACTTGTCTGGAGCCAGAGAGCAGCCCTGCGGCACAGTCACATGTCTTCTGTTCTGGTAGGACTGTGTGACATCAGGTGGGCGGAGCCGAGCCATTCTCCTGTTTGTGAGATGGCTGCACTGCGGACTATGGGCAGATGAACGTGTGGCACTGTGTGTGCGTGCGAGCAGGCAGCTTCCCACTGATCACAGGAAAACATTGTAGTGCCGCTACAGCCATGAAAAGGCCTCTATACCCCAGGTTCCGCCCCTAGGCACGTGCCTAGGATTGCCTTAGACAAAATACGGCCCTGCATATGAGCATTGTTTGTTGTGTTTGTCTGTTTTAATTCATTTTTCACTGCTGCAATTCTCTCCAGTTGAAAAAGGGGGACATTGTGATGTTCTCTTGAATTATTTTATATAGAGGTGGGTAGTTATTCACACCTGCTGTTAATTTCAATCCTAGATATTTGATGGCCTCCACTGGCTATTGAAAGTTATACTGATGCCAAAGTTTGTTAACCGTGAATGGGTCCAGATTTATGGTCAGAGCCAGTGACTTGGTGTTATTTATTGGCAGGCCCAAGAGCTCCACCACCGAGTGGTCAGACCAGGGGAGCTCAATAATTTTGCACTTTCTAATATTTGGAGTATGTTTGATGTGCAGAGGAGAAATGTGTGTAATCTTTTGCATGAGGGCTTTTCTTCCACTATATATCTACAAGATTATGCGCAGCTAGCAAGGCCGACAGGGTCCTGCTCAGTCTTGGCGGGGCTCTATACCACCCAGACTGCAGTGCTAATTTATCTAGCACCTAGTCTAAGGTGACATTACAGTCCCCACACCATATCCCCCTCTATCTTCTAGATCACTTCTTTAAATGACCTACAAAAAAACACTTTTTGACCCACTATATATCTACAAGATTATGCGCAGCTAGCAACAAGGCCGACAGGGTCCTGCTCAGTCTTGGCGGGGCTCTATACCACCCAGACTGCAGTGCTAATTTATCTAGCACCTAGTCTAAGGTGACATTACAGTCCCCACACCATATCCCCCTCTATCTTCAAGATCACTTCTTTAAATGACCTACAAAAAAACACTTTCTGACCCCTATTGGGGGTATAGTAGCCTACCAGTGAGACCATAGCCTCCTAACACAAAAAATAAGCTGGATTGCGAATTAAAAGACAAAAAAAGGTCCTACCCCAGGCCTTACCTACCCTATTCCTCTACATTATGAAGCCTCCAACTATCCTTAAATAGTGTTCTATATCCTTCCCTGACTATCCAAAAATGTGCATCTCCCGCTATCATGTAAACTTCCTTTTCCTTTAACCCAACCTCGCTATCAACACAATAAAACTCTCTGTTCTGAGCCAAACATAATCTCTTTAACCGTTCCCAAGCCACTACACAGGGCATTCCATGCCCTCTCTATGTACATCTAAATTCGAGTGAAAGTCCTCCATATCACACTATCAAGTGCCCCATAAAACACCCACCTCTCAGCATCCTGCCCCTCCCCCAAAAAATTGAGGCTCTAATCCCATAGACAACTGTTAGACCATTATATAGGTTGCCCTAGCTTATTTTAAAGTTCGAAGAACCTTATCATCAGGAACTAGCTCAAAAACAGGTCCATGGTCTTCGCTGCCACATTGGAGAAATTGATCGAGGAGAATTCAATGGCCTTCCATCTGGGGTCAAGCCTGACTTTAACAGAGTTTCTCCACCTTCTTGTAGTAAGGAGATAGTGTAATAGTAGTAGTATTGAAACATTAGTTTATATCCATCAAGATCTGATACCTTTATTAATCAGTGTGTTGATAAGGGGTTTCAAAGCTCTCCTTTTTTGCAAAGTTCCTCTTGAAAGGTCTGTGTAAATTTGAATTTTATGACCCCTGACTTCTAGTCCATATTTTTCTCTAGCCCCCAAGATAACTTTTTCTAGTGCTGAAGAAATGGGGCTGCACCACTATATTTCATGGTACTTCTATTTGTGGGGCTCCTCTCGTTAGAGTATCCACTTCCAACTGAAATGCATCAATTTCCTGAGCCAATAGCCTCCCATCATTTATTTGACAAACTGATCCAGGTCTCTAATTTCCTCCGAGACCCCCCTAACTCAAATTTTTGTCTCGTCTATCTTGTTTGTAGGTCCTCTAGGCCCCAATGTACCTCCTCCACCTGGGACTGTAGTTTATCTATTCTTGTTTTTGTTGGCTGTAGTGATTGTGAACTTTGTTATCAAACAGTTCTAATATAAGGCCCAAATCCCTCATATCTTCTTTCAAGTTTGTTGCTTTTCACTTCTGGTGCGAGAGCTATATTGCCAGTTAGATTCCTGTACCATGGGGGGCTGGGGAGCCTTTTGAGCCTTTTGAGGCCCAAATCCCTCATATCTTCTTTCAAGTTTGTTGCTTTTCACTTCTGGTGCGAGAGCTATATTGCCAGTTAGATTCCTGTACCATGGGGGGCTGGGGAGCCTTTTGAGGGCTAAGATCTTTCTCTCCTCTAGTTAACTGGGAGACCACATTGGCCACTTCTTGAAGAATTCTCAGCCAGGGGTGTCTGGGTTAAATTTGTGTATTTCTTCCGCTTATGATGCCACCTTCACATTGATGATTTCGTTCCTGCAAGACGGCCCCTTGGTTTTGTTTTAAGCTTTCTTCCCTTTATGCATTTTGCCCATATGTCTCTCTTACTTTAAATATCCTTAAACAGGGAGACAGACACTGTGATAAGGCTAGTAATGGACATTAGTGGTGAAGAACAGTACAGCTTCTTTCTTTTTTATTTTTCCTTCTTCTCTTCCCTCCTCTGCTTCTCCTCCCTTTCCCTCCTTCCTCCCTATTTAGAGGCAAAAGTTGCTTGCGCTTAGAATTCCTATGTGTGCGCAAGCATACAATGGCCATCTATGCATTAAAATTAAATTAAATTAAATTAAATTATAGATATACTGTAGTATATTCATGCCATAGTCTCAGTCAAATGCTTATGGACCATAGGCACTTACCTCACCTCCCTTGTATTGAGTCCAGAGGTTAAGCTATCCATCCAGTGACGGTTATTACAATGTTGTGCTGCAGCTGGGTCAACCAGATGGTGAAATCTCTGCCCCGGCCGGCCCACTACTCGGAGTCCCCACAGCCAGCTTTACACAGTGCTTGGCGGGTAGTCTCTCTGCTCCCTGCAGAGCCCAGCAGACCTGATGTCCTATGCTCCAGCTTCCCTGCCATCAACCATTGGTCACCTGCTCGTTGATTATGTCAGCAAATGTTAATACTCTAAATGTAACTAATTATCAGCCCGTGTCTTTTCTCCTTTCCACTGCCAGATGGGGTCTTCCTCAACTCCGGTGGGGTCTTCAGTGTCCCACACCGGGTCTCCTGGGCTCGTTGGGGCCCCTCTTATGTCTACATTAGATGGCAGCGGCATCCACCGCCACTGCTGCCATTTGCCTTATGGCAACATAGGTTTTCCCCTCCGTCTGTCCCAGCAGCAAGCCAGGAGTTATGGTTTTAGGCCAGCTAAATGGCTTTTATACCTAAAAGGCTAAGGCCCTTATTCATCAAGTGATAGCGCCAGGTAGTGTCTGACGAGTGCCAGGTAGCGGCAGCTAACGGCGACTACCGACTCAAGTACGCCCGGCGGCGGTCACAATGACGCATTTATCAAGCAAAATGAGGCTAGCGACGGCGAGAGCGACGGCTAGCGCGGCATTCATCATGAAGCCGCCTGGACCGAACAGCGCCGCTGCAAATTCCCTCACAGCGCCAGGTATGAGCTGTCGCTCCCTGGCGATGTCCAATGCATTTCAATGGAGCAATCTATAATTAATCATAATTAATTGGGATTAATTTTTTTTTTTTTTTTTTTAATGTCAAAAAATCGGAGACCACTTCTGCAATGTTAGGATTTATTTTTAAGTAAAAAAAAAAAAAAAATATTGATAAAAATTGATCTAACAGGTCTGAGATTAATGTATTCATATTACAAAATGATTCTAAAAACATGTATAATGTTACATTAAAAAAATATGGTTGTTTAGGGGTTAAAAACTAGTTAATACACATCGCCGCAAGCGCTCTGGGGTTTAAACAAGGAATGGACAGCGACAGCACATTCGGAGCGTGATTTGTTGGCCATTCGTTGTCAGGCGCTCACATACAACGCTGGACCTGTGAAACAGCGACCCCCCAGCCCGTATTCAACATTACCGCACACCGACTGAGTCGCTGTCATCAAGCTAATGCCGGCCAAGCACAGCGAATACTGGCTGGCGGTGAAAAAATCACGCTACAGTCGCTCATCTGTCGCTACCTGGCGCTATTAATGAATCGGCCTCCCCGAGAATTTCCCCCCCATGTGACCAACTACGTAACTGGAGTGGAGAGGTAGGGATGGGTTTTCCTGATCTTGATTACATTGGGGAGATTCCAGAGAGGCTCTACCTCTCTAAAATAAAAGAATTCTTCATGACCTGCGGTAACTGACTCTACCCTTGGCTGGAAGCCAAAGAGGGAGGCGGGGGAACCTGTGTCATTCCTTCATTTTAATTGAAAGGAGTTGGGAAAAGATAAATATTTGATAATTAACATTAATAAAACCTTTTTTGGTGGTGTCTTTATTTTTTGAAAGTTTTGAGCTGGTGAGGAGTCCAAAATACCTCTATACCAGGTCAAAAAGCAGGATTCTGCAAGCCACCTGCCCAACCACCTGGTGGGTGGCTTTCTGCCCCCCATGGTGCCCAAGTTGGACCTGTGATGTAGGACATAAGGGATGAAAACCACTAGGACCAGGGGCTAGCAGTTCAGCCCTTGAGCCCTTGGATTACCAGCCCCTATGCTTGGTTTACTGGGGCTGGTAAGCTTTAAGGGGGGGAGGCACATTTTCTTTTCCTCTAGGGGTGCATCAGACCCATACTAAACGGCATAGAGGCCTGTATACCTGCAGTGCCAGGAGCTGGCCAGTCACCCTCTGAGCTCTGGGTTGGCTGCCACTATGCCTCTTTACCAACTCACTTTTCACAACCTTGGTACATGGGCGTGGTGTTGTAGGGGGTCTGGTTGTGTAGGGGGCATGGTCTTATAAAATGTAAGTTTAACCATTCTATCACTAAAAGTACCTTGTATCAAAGTTTGACTTGCCACTCTATCAATCGCATCCCTCCTGTATGGCCACACACATCCATTCAGTTACAGAGGACAGGACCACGCACTGCCAAATAGAATGAAGAATAGAGTCATGTGCCATCCACCGTGCATGCACTGTGGGTTTGTTGGTGAGGTAAATGTTGCAACTGGGGGGGTTCAGACAGTGGGGCATGCCAAATCAGGATGCCCCTACGAAAGGGAATCAGGCTGCCCTAGAGTCTCAAACTCTAGGGCTGATTTGGTCAGCTTTAAAAATATGTAATAATTAAATATGTATATATATAATTTCTCTTTGCTTGAAGGTGCTCCAGTCCACTAAATCCAGCTGAGCATGCGCCTTATTCATTAACACTGAAGCGGAGGCTCAGAGCACTCAGAGTGAATAAGAGCATGGGGGTGGGGCATGGCAGAGGTCATGGCTGACATCAAAGCAGGAGAGGAGGGAGGCTAGGAGGAAGGAGCGTCATTGGGCACATACAGCAGGCTTCCCTAGTGCTCTGCAATGGTGGACTGGCCAGGACGCCCGGCTCAATATACCGGCCGTGCTGGTGAAACACCAGCCAGGTGGCAACCCTGGGGGTTGATACACATTTCTTCTCTATAAAAGCAAATACAAATTACATTTTCATTGAAAAAATAATTATGCTGCCATTTGTGGCATTCCTTTTTTCAATTAAAAAGAGAAGTGAAGCAAGCTTTTCTCATCAGCTCTTTTGACTTTTGGATTAAAAGTGGATTAAAGAAGTGTTTTAATGGATGCAAACCAAATCTGGGGGGGGGGGGGGCAATCTAGCTAACTCATTATGGACAACAAATAATTAAAGGGAAAATCCAAAAGAAGCTGCAAAATAATGCTTACCTCTTCTAATCAGCTGCTTCAGCAATGTCTGGCTAAATACGCCAACATGATCGTGGTATGCATGTGCACAGGGATTACACATCCACTTGTAACATGTACTGCTCACTGCAATGGAGGGGGTGTGCATGGATGCTGGGGAACTGATCCTGGGATTAGGTGAGTATTAAAGAGCTGGATATTGCTGAAGGGACTGCAGAGTAGCAGAGATATTTACATGCGTCACACCCAAGCTATCGTAGGCATAGTAATTCAAAACAACTTTTTCACATGGCAAAATACATAGTCGATATATTAAAATTACATGAACAATAAATGTACAATGTATAGATAAGTCTATTAAAGTGGACCAAAACCTAGGGTTTTTTGGCTTGATGCAGAGCCTCCCCGTTCAGCTATCCTGTGCGTTTTCCCGTTGGTTTTGGGCTGTGATCGGGTCAGGAAAGGGTGCTACGTTGGTTTTAGTGTGCGTTTATGCGCTCAGGTGTGTGCTCAGCCGCCTTTCCGATTGACGGCTAGCAAGAGGCTGTTTCCCGGGAAAACGGACGGCTCGTTCATTGGTCCGTTTTTTTCAGTGATGCAGAGCCTTGATTTCCGATTGAATTTAACCCTAATAAAATGTGGCCGCCGAGCCTTCACTTACGGGCAGTCTGACCAGCCGTATTTGAGCTCTGTGCTTTTTGGAAATGCATTCCTCTGTGGGCCAACATAAAAGGCGCCAGCTACGCGGTCTGGTACTTATGAGCATGGCAGAAACCAGGCTGCACCGAACGCCATTGGACATCGATTGCATGCATGACGTTGACCTATTCGAGCTTACCCGCCTTAACCGTGTTTCTCTCCATGCCTTGTATAGTGAGCTGCGGCCATGGTTAGCCCCCACCACAAGAAAAGGGCATGCAATTGCAGGTATGACCAAACTGGTTGGCTGCCTGCAGTTTTTGGCGAACGGCTCGTTCCAGAGACTGGGTGCCTTCTCCGTGGGGATGTCCCAGTCTATGCTGAGCTGCAGCCTAACCAAGTTTTTGGATGGCATGGCTACCCTGGCACAGAATTATATTTTTGTCCCTCAAACAGGGGAAGCCTGGAAAGCTGGGCTTTTATAACATAGCCGATAGGGATGAGCAAATCGATCCGGACGAACCCGGATTCGATCCGAATTTCATGACAAATTCGATTCGGATCGAATCCGAATTTCCCCGCGATTCGATCGAGCGAAGTTTTTTTCTAAAATCCATTCATTTCAATGACAGGCATTCTAGGATGGTCTACGTGACATGTCCAGACATGTAAGCTGGGGCAGTGTATGCTGGGACAGTCACATGCAGCCTATCAGCAGCCAGCAAGCCCGGTGACGTCACAGCGCTATATAAGGCGGCGGCCATCTTGCTTTTGCGCATTTGTCTATTGCATTCGTGAGAGCCAGGACTCAGGAGGACACTGCAGACTGTATTCAGGGAGAGATAGGTAGAGAGTTAGGGACAGCCAGTAGACAGCCAGTAGACAGGCGGGAGACAGGCAGGAAGTCAGGGAGAAGCAGGGAAAGGTAGGAAAAAAACGGATGCAGTGACAGGGATTTTTTTTGTTTTCATGCAGCCTGAGTGTTACTGCCTGGGTCACTGGCTTTGTTAGCTGTTTCACCCTGGTTAACCACTGTTGCTTTGCATAGTACTACTGCTCCCAGGTGCACTGCTGTTGTGGCATCCCATTCTGTGACTACACCAGCCTCTATTTACTATAACCCTTTGCACTTATTCTAAAAGTAATTTGGCCTGATAAAGACACTTTGCTTTGCATAGTACTACTGCTCCCAGGTGCACTGCTGTTGTGGCATCCCATTCTGTGACTACACCAGCCTCTATTTACTATAACCCTTTGCACTTATTCTAAAAGTAATTTGGCCTGATAAAGACACTTTTGCTTTGCATAGTACTACTGCTCCCAGGTGCACTGCGGTTGGGGCATCCCATTCTGTGACTACACCAGCCTCTATTTACTATAACCCTTTGCACTTATTCTAAAAGTAATTTGGCCTGATAAAGACACTTTTGCTTTGCATAGTACTACTGCTCCCAGGTGCACTGCGGTTGGGGCATCCCATTCTGTGACTACACCAGCCTCTATTTACTATAACCCTTTGCACTTATTCTAAAAGTAATTTGGCCTGATAAAGACACTTTTGCTTTGCATAGTACTACTGCTCCCAGGTGCACTGCGGTTGTGGCATCCCATTCTGTGACTACACCAGCCTCTATTTACTATAACCCTTTGCACTTATTCTAAAAGTAATTTGGCCTGATAAAGACACTTTTGCTTTGCATAGTACTACTGCTCCCAGGTGCACTGCTGTTGTGGCATCCCGTTCTGTGACTACACCAGCCTCTATTTACTATAACCCTTTGCACTTATTCTAAAAGTAATTTGGCCTGATAAAGACACTTTGGCTTTGCATAGTACTACTGCTCCCAGGTGCACTGCGGTTGTGGCATCCCATTCTGTGACTACACCAGCCTCTATTTACTATAACCCTTTGCACTTATTCTAAAAGTAATTTGGCCTGATAAAGACACTTTTGCTTTGCATAGTACTACTGCTCCCAGGTGCACTGCTGTTGTGGCATCCCGTTCTGTGACTACACCAGCCTCTATTTACTATAACCCTTTGCACTTATTCTAAAAGTAATTTGGCCTGATAAAGGGCCTGATGCAGAACCTCCTCTGAACTGCCCTTAAAACCTTCCGATTGTCCGGGGCTCCCGTTTGAATCGTGGCTCAAATGTGATGCAGAGCCTCCGTCGGAATGGCTCCCTAACTGATCCGTCAATTTCACTTTACTCGGAAAGCTTTTTTTGCTCTCTCGGGTGCCTTCAATTTGATCGGGGCTCCTGTTCACGTTCACACGGGCGGCCCGTTTTTCCCTGATTTTTCCTGCCTTTTTGAACGTACCTGCTTGGTTTCCGTCGTATTTGACCTTCCATTTTGGTGGTTTTAGCAAGTATACTTACATCTCCATGGCCCATCAGTTGCCAATCTGGCTACACGCAAGCGCACATCCCGCAAACTCCATTGGAATATGCATATGGCCACAAATGCAAATTTGACCCTCATCTTTTTTTTTTTTTTGGTGGGGGTTTCCTTGACCATAATGCATACCTAAATCATCTAGTAGTTCCTTCTCCCTTGTCCTTAATGCATACCTTTATTGTTTGTGTTTTTTTTCTTTTTATTGTCCCATATCTAAACCTTTTGTGTGTCATGTAAATGTGTGCTGATGTTGTGTGATGGTACTTTTGCAGGAAACACAACTCTCGAAATACTATTATTTATTAGTTATTTATTTATTTATTTTTTTTTGTGTTTTTGTATTTAAAACTTTTTTTTTTAAAAACGAGAAAAAACATATTTACATTTTGTTACAAAAAAAAAAAACTTAGGCCTCGGGGTCTTTGTGCACTTATTAAATGGGACCTTCTGCGTGTTTTAATGAAAAGGCCAAACTCTTCAGAAACGTTGCCACAGCATCTTAAACTAATATATATTAATTTTGTAGTCAATAAATTATTATTCTTTCCCCCACTGGGCTGCAACTCAGTTCAGGAATTTAGGATACGTGCAACGCCATGTTGACTCTGAAGCATCACACTTACTGAGGAGAGGAGAGTGGGATAAGGTACAGGGGGTGGGTTATAGCTGTGCTTTGCTCACACAGAGCCGAGATGTGCTATGGAAAAGGTTGGTAAGATGATTTGTAAGGTGGACAATCTGTATGTACAGGGTGTGGGAAATATTTAAGATAGACTCTTATTCAGAGTTAAGGTCCGCTTTAAGTGCTTTTTTATAAAAATTAATTTGGAAATGTCTCTGAATTTTAGTTTTCAAATGTAATTGTTTGCTCATTTTCTTTAGTTTAAATAAACACCACTTACAAGGTTTGGCCCGCATATTGCGTCGGGGGCGGAGTCTCCCTTCAGCCTCCCTCTGTTGCTGTTGTGAATCTGTATGGATGACAAACACACTGATATTAGAGACTGTTGTTCTTTCATGAATAGAATATTAAGTTAGGCTTCTAGGTATCAATCTACTCACCTTCCCCAGCAACCTCTTCCTCCTCGCCCCCTTCCTCACTCATCCCTTGGGATGTTCCAGCGACGTCTGAATCTACAACAATAGTGCACATGAGTATCTGTATTTAATGCATGTATTTCCACATATCTAACTATATTTCCCTTACCAGAGTCAGGTTGAGGCTCTGTTATGCTCGACTCCCTGCCGTCAGATCCCCCCCTCCCCTGCATGCTGAGGTCCAGCGGCTCCTCCGAGTCACTTACAGAGGAGGGGGTGGCCGTTGACCCTGGCGGTGGGCCACCTACACCTTCACCTGTTTCGCCCAACACTGGGCTGCGTGTCCTGGTCCGGGTGGGGCGGAACCGTAGATTCCATTCATGGGCTGAAATACAAACACAATCATTAAACCACGCCCAGGCAATGCCAGGGTTATAGGTGCATTTACATTTTCTACACTTACATGGAAAATGTTTGTTGAAGTACCGCCTCACCCGGGGCTTATGCCTTCTTTTTAAATCAGACCAGTGTTGGGCGATCTGGGTGAAGGTATAGGTGGTTTGGGTTCTGCGTTCTATCACCTCCACCACCTCCAGGGCCAACGTCCGTTTGGCATAATCAGACGGCAGGAAGTCATAGCGATTCCTCAGCATCATCTGTTAATAAAAAATACAAGGACACACCATTAAGCCACCAAATACATTAACAAGTTTCCTGGCCTAACTCAAGTCATTTTATTAACCTCTTTCTGCCTCACATTGCCCTAGTTCTGCTATCTGCATGTAGGCTAGTTTGTAGCTGCGTACATGGGTTAAACTAAGGTGGGCTGGTCTGTAACGTGACAAACTAAGTTGTTTCAGACTATTCTTGCGTTTTTTTCTTTTTTTATTACAAGGAATGTGTGCGCGCACATAACGCACGCTCGCTCGCATACTCACATCCATGATGAACTCATCCTGCTCCGTTGTAAAGATGGCGGGGGACATCTTGGCTTGTTTTTCAAATTCTAGCTCTGACGTTCCCCCGCGGTGACGTGCGTGCATGCGCGCAGGCGCGCAACCGCAGTTGGAAACATATTTAAAGCTCAAGGCACTCCGCTTGGTGTGGGATACCATATCAATATGGGCAGACCTAAAGGGAGCACAAAGAGCCAACCAAGGCCAAAGCCACATAGCAGCCGCACACATACCTCATCGTAAATAAAACAGAAAAGCAGGCACAAGACAAATGCAGAACATGCACCAACTAAAACGGTGGGGACTCCACAGACACAGGCACATTCCCAAAAACGCAGGAGCAAGGAGACATTAACCCATTCTCAACCACCGGCCCAAAAACCACACACGACTCCCCAGATAGCCAACCATCTATTTCAAGTGATGCAGGGGACAACACACACCCATGTGGGCGCTAACCACGCCGTGGGTCCCTAACAGCCCGTTTTTGCTAAGCACAAAGCATGGCTGTTGCCAATGCTGTTTGGGTACATTATGGTGTTCTGTCCATCGAGATACTGAACAAATCAAGCGGACAGTTGTGGACCTGAAATCATATAGTTGCCCAAAAATGGACATAGAAACATAGAAACATAGAAGGTTGACGGCAGAAGGAGACCATACGGTCCATCTAGTCTGCCCTTATGTGTATACTGTATGTACTCTTTATCTTAGGATAGATGTGTGCTTATCCCAGGCATGTTTAAATTCAGTGACTGTTGATGTTTCAACTACCTCTGCTGGAAGTTTGTTCCAAGCATCTACTACTCTTTCTGTAAAATAATATTTTCTAACATTGCTCCTGTGCCGACATGCGCCGGCAGCAGAGGTAAAGCCCAAATGCATTTAGAGTCGCTTTGTGACCAGCATGTAACACTTATTAGGTGTGATTTAATCTTCCCCAGCCTGCAGACAGGGGGTGGTTTCAAGAAAATACATTGGCCACATGGTCAGCACGGATTGTGTGTGCTGGGCCACTTTGTGTACCAGTGTAAGGAGGGGTCTGCTCGTCAGAAATAGGGAAAGGTTCTGCACCCAGGTCAGTATATCGAGCAATCCTGCTTCTAATGGCAAGGTTGTGCAGGACCCCACAAGCAATAATTATTTTGATAACCTTGCCAGGCTGATACTGAAGGGAACCCCCACTGTGATCCAGACATCGGAAACGCATCTTCCACAACCCAAAGGCAGGTTCCACCACAGAGCGAGACCTCCTATGGGCTGTGTTGTAGCGCTCCTGTGCCTGGGAAGATGGGTGCAGGATGGGTGTGAGCAGCCATGGTAACAAGGGATAGCCTGAGTCACCTGCAAAAATACAAAAGACAAACATAAGGTGGATGCCTAAAAAAGGTTTAGGTGTGCATAGAAACATTAGTACACAGGGACAAATAGGTGAGCTAGGTATGGTGGGAGGAATTTACATTTTTACTGAGCCTACAAACACATGCAACCCGTACACTCATTAAATATGTCTGCGTAATGCTACTGAGATAAGAGGGCCAGAACATAAGCCAATAGTGGAGAATACTTTCACCCATTAATTAAACCAAAAACCTTTTCAAGTTTCCAGGAAAGGTCTCACAGATTAGTGGGGTAGTGGCAAATCCACATTCAAACCTGGGGGCCAAGAAATACAACTTTAATACACATACCCAGTAACCATCCTCCAGAAATATCTCCAGATTGAAACCGTTGATAGAGGCTGGAGTTCCTCAAAATGTGCGCATCATGCGTGGACCCAGGAAAGCCAGCAAACAGACTGAAAAATTGAAGATCAGGGCCCGCCACTGCCTGAACATTGATGGAATGGCCCATCTTCCTGTTCCTGCACCAAGCAAAACACAAGTGTAATTAGTGTGAGCCTTAAAAAATGTGTGAAAACCAGAAAAAAAGCAGACCCAAACCACATACCTGAACAGATATTCCTGGTCCGCAGGGGGGATGAGCGAGACATGTGTGCAATCGATTGCACCAAGGACGTTGGGCATGTCGGCTATGTTATAAAAGCCCAACTTAACCGCATTCCAGGCTTCCCCTGTTTGAGGGAAAAAAATGTAGTTCTGTGCCAGGGTAGCCATGCCATCCAAAAACTTGGTTAGGCTGCGGCTCAGCGTAGACTGGGACATCCCCAGGGAGAAGGCACCCAGTCTCTGGAACGAGCCGTTCGCCAAAAATTGCAGGCAGCCAACCAATTTGGTCATACCTGCAATTGCATGCCCCTTTCTTGTGGTGGGGGCTAACCATGGCCGCAGCTCGCTATACAAGGCATGGAGAGAAACACGGTTAAGGCGGGTGAGCTCGAATAGGTCAACGTCACTCATGCCATCGATGTCCAAAGGCGTGCGCTGCAGCCTGGTTTCTGCCATACTCAGAAGTACCAGACGGCGTAGCTGGCACCTTTGATGTTGGCCCACAGAGGAATGCATTCCCAAAAAGCACGGAGCTCCAATACGGCTGGTCATACTGCCCGTAAGTGAAGGCTCGGCGGCCCCGTTTTATTAGGCTGAATCCAATCGGAAATCAAGGCTCTGCATCACTGAAAAAAACAGGCCAATGAACGAGGCGTCCGTTTTGCCGGCAAACAGCCCCTTGCGAGCCGACAATCGGAAAGGTGGCTGAGCGCACACCTGAGCGCATAAACGCACACTAAAATCAACGTAGCACCCTTTCCTGACCCGATCAAAGCCCAAAACCAACGGGGAAACGCACGGGGGAGCTGAACGGGGAGGCTCTGCATCAAGCCAAAAGACACTTTTGCTTTGCATAGTACTACTGCTCCCAGGTGCACTGCGGTTGTGGCATCCCATTCTGTGAATACACCAGCCTCTATTTACTATAACCCTTTGCACTTATTCTAAAAGTAATTTGGCCTGATAAATACACTTTTGCTGTGCATAGTACTACTGCTCCCAGGTGCACTGCTGTTGTGGCATCCCATTCTGTGACTACACCAGCCTCTATTTACTATAACCCTTTGCACTTATTCTAAAAGTAATTTGGCCTGATAAAGACACTTTTGCTTTGCATAGTACTACTGCTCCCAGGTGCACTGCTGTTGTGGCATACCATTCTGTGACTACACCAGCCTCTATTTACTATAACCCTTTGCACTTATTCTAAAAGTAATTTGGCCTGATAAAGACACTTTTGCTTTGCATAGTACTACTGCTCCCAGGTGCACTGCTGTTGTGGCATCCCATTCTGTGACTACACCAGCCTCTATTTACTATAACCCTTTGCACTTATTCTAAAAGTAATTTGGCCTGATAAAGACACTTTTGCTTTGCATAGTACTACTGCTCCCAGGTGCACTGCTGTTTGTGGTATCCCATTCTGTGACTACACCAGCCTCTATTTACTATAACCCTTTGCACTTATTCTAAAAGTAATTTGGCCTGATAAAGACACTTTTGCTTTGCATAGTACTACTGCTCCCAGGTGCACTGCGGTTGTGGCATCCCATTCTGTGAATACACCAGCCTCTATTTACTATAACCCTTTGCACTTATTCTAAAAGTAATTTGGCCTGATAAAGACACTTTTGCTTTGCATAGTACTACTGCTCCCAGGTGCACTGCTGTTGTGGCATCCCATTCTGTGACTACATCAGCCTCTATTTACTATAACCCTTTGCACTTATTCTAAAAGTAATTTGGCCTGATAAAGACACTTTTGCTTTGCATAGTACTACTGCTCCCAGGTGCACTGCGGTTGTGGCATCCCATTCTGTGAATACACCAGCCTCTATTTACTATAACCCTTTGCACTTATTCTAAAAGTAATTTGGCCTGATAAAGACACTTTTGCTTTGCATAGTACTACTGCTCCCAGGTGCACTGCTGTTGTGGCATCCCATTCTGTGACTACACCAGCCTCTATTTACTATAACCCTTTGCACTTATTCTAAAAGTAATTTGGCCTGATAAAGACACTTTTGCTTTGCATAGTACTACTGCTCCCAGGTGCACTGCTGTTGTGGCATCCCATTCTGTGACTACACCAGCCTCTATTTACTATAACCCTTTGCACTTATTCTAAAAGTAATTTGGCCTGATAAAGACACTTTTGCTTTGCATAGTACTACTGCTCCTAGGTGCACTGCAGTTGTGGCATCCCATTCTGTGACTACACCAGCCTCTATTTACTATAACCCTTAGCACTTATTCTAAAAGTAATTTGGCCTGATAAAGACACTTTTGCTTTGCATAGTACTACTGCTCCCAGGTGCACTGCTGTTGTGGCATCCCATTCTGTGACTACACCAGCCTCTATTTACTATAACCCTTAGCACTTATTCTAAAAGTAATTTGGCCTGATAAAGACACTTTTGCTTTGCATAGTACTACTGCTCCCAGGTGCACTGCGGTTGGGGCATCCCATTCTGTGACTACACCAGCCTCTATTTACTATAACCCTTTGCACTTATTCTAAAAGTAATTTGGCCTGATAAAGACACTTTTGCTGTGCATAGTACTACTGCTCCCAGGTGCTCTGCTGTTGGGGCATCCCATTCTGTAACATACCATACCCCTCTTTATTTACACTAAGCAGCTCTCTTATTTACACTAAGCAGGCCTGTTGGAGGCTGAGTGTTACTGCTCACTTTTGGTGTGCATTATATTCTGTTTCATATAGACCCACCGCTGCCTGGGGGTTCTTAAAATATCACCTACTACCACGCCAGTTAGACTATGTCGGGCAGACAAGTGCCTGGAAGTGAAAAGAGGAGTGGCAGAGGCCAAGATTCCGCAGGCAGAGGTCGCAGCAGACTGGGGGCCAGTAGCAGCAGGAGTCACGCTGAGAGACCTAATCTGCCAGTATCTGCTAGCGGTCGGGTCTCCACCAGTAACGCATCTGCCGTGGTAGATTGGTTAACGTGCTCATCAACAACATCATCACAACTTACGTCTGAGACCACCAGTCTAGGGTCGGTAGGTTCCTCTGACACAACCCTGAGTTGGCATGCCCCGAGAGCAGTCCCTGTCCTCCCATTGCCTCTGTCCTACGCCGTTCCCTCCCCCAGCGACGTATACTATGCTTTGGGTTCAGCTCCACTCTTTAGTGAGGAGGACGATCAGATAGAGGACAGTCAGCAGCTACTGCCCAGCCAAGAAATGGAGGTGGCTTCTTTAGCTAGGCAGACAAATAGTGATGTGGACTGTGTGTCGTGGGTGCTGCGAGCGTTCCAGCTCCTGCGCCAGACACTGTTGACGAATCCACGAACATCAGTGACGTACAGCCACAACTCGGTGATAATGATGATGACGATGAAGCCGATCGCACTTGGGAGCCGGGTGATGAAGGGGCTTCATCGTCATCATCAGGAGAAGAGGGGCGCAGGTTGCCCCGGAGTCAGCAGCTCAGGCAGCAAGGTGTTAGCAGCATGGTTGGCAGGCAGCATGGGGGCACAATTGTAAAGCCTGGAGCCAAACGGGGCCGGGGCCGGGATAGAGCACCTGCTGCGTGGCAGGCTACCTTATCGGGAGGTAGTGGGGCAGGGGTTCCTGGAGTTGGCGACAATAGCAGCGAATCAGTGAGGCCTGTTGGTGGGAAAAGTAGCTACTCGGCAGTGTGGCAGTTTTTCCTGAAGCATCCGCAGGAAGGTAACATGGCCACATGCAAGATATGTAGGCAGAAGGTGAAGCGTGGCCAGGGTCCAAATGTTGGCACCACGGCCCTGCGTCAACATATGCAGCGTCACCATAAAGCGGCCTGGGAGAACCTAGGCTCCGGAGAGGTGGGCCAGACTGCTTCCTCACCGAGTGGCACGCCACTCCCAATTTCTGCCAGCCAAGGCTCCAGTACCTCAGCCGAAGGCAGCTGTGCGTCATACCCATCCTCTGTCGCTCCTGCTCCTCCTCCTCCAAGTCATGCATCCCCCCAGCAATCCATCAGCGAAGCCATGTTCAAGAGACAGCAGTATGCGCCCACTCATCCTACGGTGCAGAAGCTGAATGTGCTCCTGTCCAAGTTGCTGGTGCTGCAGTCGCTCCCTTTTCAGGTGGTGGACTCTGCACCTTTCAGAGAACTGATGGCTTGTGCCGAGCCGAGGTGGAGAGTCCCAAGCTGTCATTTCTTTGCCAAGAAGGCAGTACCAGCGCTGCACACTTTTGTTGAACAGAAGGTGGGCCAGTCCTTGAGCCTGTCGGTGTGTAGCAAAGTGCATGGCAGCGCCAACGTCTGGAGCTGTAACTACGGTCAGGGACAGTACATGTCGTTTACGGCCCACTGGGTGAATGTGGTCCCTTTGCAGCAGCAACTTGGACAGGTCACGCCGCTTCGGCCTCCGCGTTCTCTGCCCGTTGGGCCTGTGACACTGTGCGACTCGGCCTCCTCATCCTCCGCCATCTCCTCACCCTCCACTGTAGGCTCAAGTCTCAGTGCCCCTCCAGTCTACCATGTGTGCAGGGCATGGAGGTGTCACGCAGTGCTTCACATGGTTTGTCTTGGCGAACGGAGTCACACAGGGGAGGGACTGCTTAAATTTATTCATCAGGAAATCCAAACATGGCTTACTCCAAGAAAACTTAAAATGGGAATCATGGTTACCGACAATGGGAAGAACATTTTATCTGCGCTGCGCCAAGGAAGCCCCCTGCATGGCTCACGTCTTCAATCTGGTTGTCAAGCGGTTTCTGAAGTGTTCCCCCCATCTGCAAGACATCCTAACAACTTCAAGGAAACTTTGCATGCACTTCAGCCACTCATACACCGCCAAACACACCCTTCTTGAGCTACAGCGTCAGAACGGTATCCCCCAACATAGTCTGATTTGCGATGTTTCCACCCGTTGGAATTCCACCCTTCACATGTTGGACCGATTATATGAACAGAGAAAAGCCATCACGGATTTCCTGATGATCCAAGCAGATAGGGGGACTCCCCTGTGTAACTTCAATGTCAACCAGTGGCAGCTCAAACGTGACACCTGCCGTTTGCTCAGGCCCTTTGAGGAAGCCACTTTATTTGTCAGTCGGCAGGATTACGGGATGAACGACGTGATTCCACTGCTTCATGTACTACAGCACATGTTGGAAACCATGGCTGGTCAGGGCACTGGAGACATGGCGTTTACATCTTACGGCCACATGAACCCCGTTGGAGCTGAACTGGAGGAGGAGGAGGAAGAGGAGGAGGAGTTGCCCAGCGAAACACAGTTTAGGCTTGGCGAAATGGCTGGTTTATCTAGTCAGCGGACAGGAGAGGAGGAGCAGGAGCAGCCAGAGGAGCTAGAGGTTTTTGAGGAAGGCGAGACAGAGGACCCGGGCACACCGTGGCAGTATGCAGTGGAGATGGAGACAGGTAGTCCATCCGAGTCACTTGCGCAAATGGCAGGAAGCATGCTCACGTGCTTGCGTAGTGACCCCAGAATTGTTTCCATCTGTTGGCAGGATGACTTCTGGCTGTCCACCTTATTGGACCCTCGCTTCCGGCACAAAATGGTGGCATTTTTTAAACCCACCGAGAGGGAGGACAAACTGAACTACTACAAAGACATTCTAGGTAGGCAGTTGGCCGATGCCTATCTGCGCCATGGTCCATACTCTCGCAGGTCTGACTCGAGGCGACCTCTGCGCTCACCTTCCACTGTCATGGCTGCTGGGGGGTTGGCAGGAGCAGCAGCAGCAGCACCATCAGCAGCAGCCTCAGTCTTCAGTCGCTAATGAGTAGCTTTCTACACCCGCATAGTGAGGCTACGCATGAGCAGCAGGAAGACCTGGAGCAGTACCTGAACCAGCAGGTCATGTCATACTTTGACATGACCATGCCAACACACACACCTTGAGGATCCGCTGACTTCTGGGCAGCCAAACTTGATTTGTGGCCGCAACTAGCAGAGTTTGCCCTGGAAAAGCTGTCCTGCCCGGCAAGTAGCGTGCCATCTGAGCGGGTGTTTAGTGCGGCGGGGGCCATAGTTACGGCGAGGAGAACTCGTCTGTCAACTAAAAATGTGGAGAGACTCACCTTTGTCAAAATGAATCAGGGATGGATCAGCCAGGATTTCCACCCACCAATGCCTGATGCATGCGACTAGATTCAGCATGGTGCCACGTTTTACACTTTCCAAATGGTGCCAAACATATTTTTGTCTTTAGGCCAATTTTTGGGCTCCTGCTGATGCCAACTCCAGGGTGTGATTCATCCAATTTTTGGGCTCCTGAAGCCAACCCCAGTGTCTCTTTAAAGTAATGTTTGGGCTCCTGCTGCTGCTGCTGCCAACTCCAGGGTGTGATTCATCCAATTTTTGGGCTCCTGAAGCCAACCCCAGTGTCTCTTTAAAGTAATGTTTGGGCTCCTGCTGCTGCTGCCAACTCCAGGGTGTGAATCATCCAATTTTTGGGCTCCTGAAGCCAACTCCAGTGTCTCTTTAAAGTAATGTTTGGGCTCCTGTTGCTGCTGCTGCTGCCAACTCCAGGGTGTGAATCATCCAATTTTTGGGCTCCTGGAGCCAACCCCAGTGTCTCTTTAAAGTAATGCTTGGGCTCCTGTTGCTGCTGCTGCTGCCAACTCCAGGGTGTGATTCATCCAATCTTTGGGCTCCTGCTGCCAACCCCAGTGTCTCTTTAAAGTAATGTTTGGGCTCCTGCTGCTGCTGCCAACTCCAGGGTGTGATTCATCCAATTTTTGGGCTCCTGAAGCCAACCCCAGTGTCTCTACTCATGAGCAGCAGGAAGACCTGGAGCAGGACCTGAACCAGCAGGTCATGTCATACTTTGACATGACCTTGCCAACACACCTTGAGGATCCGCTGGACTTCTGGCCCGCAAACTTGATTTGTGGCCGCAACTAGCAGAGTTTGCCCTGGAAAAGCTGTCCTGCTCGGCAAGTAGCGTGTCATCTGAGCGGGTGTTTAGTGCGGCGGGGGCCATAGTTACGGCGAGGAGAACTCGTCTGTCAACTAAAAATGTGGAGAGACTCATCTTTGTCAAAATGAATCAGGGATGGATCAGCCAGGATTTCCACCCACCAATGCCTGATGCTTGCGACTAGATTCAGCATGGTGCCACGTTTTACACTTTCCAAATGGTGCAAAACATATTTATGTCTTTAGGCCAATTTTTGGGCTCCTGCTGATGCCAACTCCAGGGTGTGATTCATCCAATTTTTGGGCTCCTGAAGCCAACCCCAGTGTCTCTTTAAAGTAATGTTTGGGCTCCTGCTGCTGCCAACTCCAGGGTGTGAATCATCCAATTTTTGGGCTCCTGAAGCCAACTCCAGTGTCTCTTTAAAGTAATGTTTGGGCTCCTGCTGCTGCTGCTGCTGCCAACTCCAGGGTGTGATTCATCCATTTTTTGGGCTCCTGAAGCCAACTCCAGTGTCTCTTTAAAGTAATATTCGGGCTCCTGCTGCTGCTGCTGCCAACTCCAGGGTGTGATTCATCCAATTTTTGGGCTCCTGAATCCAACCCCAGTGTCTCTTTAAAGTAATATTTGGGCTCCTGCTGCTGCTGCTGCCAACTCCAGGGTGTGATTCATCCAATTTTTGGGCTCCTGAAGCCAACCCCAGTGTCTCTTTAAAGTAATTTTGGGCTCCTGCTGCTGCTGCCAACTCCAGGGTGTGATTCATCCAATTTTTGGGCTCCTGAAGCCAACTCCAGTGTCTCTTTAAAGTAATATTTGGGCTCCTGCTGCTGCTGCTGCTGCCAACTCCAGGGTGTGATTCATCCAATTTTTGGGCTCCTGAAGCCAACCCCAGCGTCTCTTTAAAGTAATTTTGGGCTCCTGCTGCTGCTGCTGCTGCCAACTCCAGGGTGTGATTCATCCAATCTTTGGGCTCCTGCTGCCAACCCCAGTGTCTCTTTAAAGTAATGTTTGGGCTCCTGCTGCTGCTGCCAACTCCAGGGTGTGATTCATCCAATATTTGGGCTCCTGAAGCCAACCCCAGTGTCTCTTTAAAGTAATGTTTGGGCTCCTGCTGCTGCTGCTGTCAACTCCAGGGTGTGAATCAACCAATTTTTGGGCTCCTGAAGCCAACTCCAGTGTCTCTTTAAAGTAATGTTTGGGCTCCTGCTGCTGCCAACTCCAGGGTGTGATTCTTCCAATTTTTGGGCTGCTGCTGCCAACCCCAGTGTCTCTCTAAAGTAATGTTTGGGCTCCTGCTGCTGCTGCTGCCACCTCCTGGGTGTGATTCATCCAATCTTTGGGCTCCTGCTGCCAACCCCAGTATCTCTTTAAAGTAATGTTTGGGCTCCTGCTGCTGCTGCCAACTCCTGGGTGTGATTCATCCAATCTTTGGGCTCCTGCTGCCAACCCCAGTGTCTCTTTAAAGTAATGTTTGGGCTCCTGCTGCTGCTGCCAATTCCAGGGTGTGATTCATCCAATTTTTGGGCTCCTGAAGCCAACCCCAGTGTCTCTTTAAAGTAATATTTGGGCTCCTGCTGCTGCTGCTGCCAACTCCAGGGTGTGATTCATCCAATTTTTGGGCTCCTGAAGCCAACCCCAGTGTCTCTTTAAAGTAATGTTTTGGCTCCTGCTGCTGCTGCCAACTCCAGGGTGTGAATCATCCAATTTTTGGTCTCCTGAACCCAACTCCAGTGTCTCTTTAAAGTAATGTTTGGGCTCCTGCTGCTGCTGCCAACTCCAGGGTGTGATTCATCCAATTTTTGGGCTCCTGAAGCCAACCCCAGTGTCTCTTTAAAGTAATGTTTGGGCTCCTGCTGCTGCCAACTCCAGGGTGTGATTCATCCAATCTTTGGGCTCCTGCTGCCAACCCCAGTGTCTCTTTAAAGTAATGTTTGGGCTCCTGCTGCTGCTGCTGCCAACTCCAGGGTGTGATTCATCCAATTTTTGGGCTCCTGCTGCCTACCCCAGTGTCTCTTTAAAGTAATGCTTGGGCTCCTGCTGCTGCTGCTGCCAACTCCAGGGTGTGATTCATCCAATTTTTGGGCTCCTGAAGCCAACCCCAGTGTCTCTTTAAAGTAATGTTTGGGCTCCTGCTGCTGCTGCTGCTGCTGCCAACTCCAGGGTGTGATTCATCCAATTTTTGGGCTCCTGAAGCCAACCCCAGTGTCTCTTTAAAGTAATATTTGGGCTCCTGCTGCTGCTGCTGCCAACTCCAGGGTGTGATTCATCCAATTTTTGGGCTCCTGAAGCCAACCCCAGTGTCTCTTTAAAGTAATATTTGGGCTCCTGCTGCTGCTGCTGCCAACTCCAGGGTGTGATTCATCCAATTTTTGGGCTCCTGAAGCCAACCCCAGTGTCTCTTTAAAGTCATGTTTGGGCTTCTGCTGCTGCTGCTGCTGCCAACTCCAGGGTGTGAATCATCCAATTTTTGGGCTCCTGAAGCCAACTCCAGTGTCTCTTTAAAGTAATGTTTGGGCTCCTGCTGCTGCTGCTGCCAACTCCAGGGTGTGATTCATCCAATTTTTGGGCTCCTGAAGCCAACCCCAGTGTCTCTTTAAAGTAATGTTTGGGCTCCTGCTGCTGCTGCTGCCAACTCTAGGGTGTGAATCATCCAATTTTTGGGCTCCTGAAGCCAACTCCAGTGTCTCTTTAAAGTAATGTTTGGGCTCCTGCTGCTGCTGCTGATGCTGCTGCTGCCAACTCCAGGGTGTGAATCATCCAATTTTTGGGCTCCTGAAGCCAACCCCAGTGTCTCTTTAAAGTAATTTTGGGCTCCTGCTGCTGCTGCTGTCAACTCCAGGGTGCGAATCATCCAATTTTTGGGCTCCTGAAGCCAACTCCAGTGTCTCTTTAAAGTAATGTTTGGGCTCCTGCTGCTGCTGCTGTCAACTCCAGGGTGTGAATCATCCAATTTTTGGGCTCCTGAAGCCAACTCCAGTGTCTCTTTAAAGTAATGTTTTGGCTCCTGCTGCTGCTGCTGCTGCCAACTCCAGGGTGTGAATCATCCAATTTTTGGGCTCCTGAAGCCAACTCCAGTGTCTCTTTAAAGTAATGTTTGGGCTCCTGCTGCTGCTGCTGCCAACTCCAGGGTGTGATTCATCCAATTATTGGGCTCCTGAAGCCAACCCCAGTGTCTCTTTAAAGTAATGTTTAGGCTCCTGCTGCTGCTACTAACTCCAGGGTGTGAATCATCCAATTTTTGGGCTCCTGAAGCCAACTCCAGTGTCTCTTTAAAGTAATATTTGGGCTCCTGCTGCTGCTGCTGCCAACTCCAGGGTGTGATTCATCCAATCTTTGGGCTCCTGCTGCCAACTCCAGTGTCTCTTTAAAGTAATGTTTGGGCTCCTGCTGCTGCCATCTCCAGGGTGTGATTCATCCAATTTTAGGGCTCCTGAAGCCAACACCAGTGTCTCTTTAAAGTAATGTTCGGGCTCCTGCTGCTGCTGCTGCTGCTGCCAACTCCAGGGTGTGATTCATCCAATTTTTGTGCTCTTGAAGCCAACCCCAGTGTCTCTTTAAAGTAATGTTTGGGCTCCTGCTGCTGCTGCTGCCAACTCCAGGGTGTGATTCATCCAATTTTGGGCTCCTGCTGCCAAATCCAGTGTCTCTTTAAAGTAATATTTGGGCTCCTGCTGCTGCTGCTTGCAACTGCAGGGTGTGATTCATCCAATCTTTGGGCTCCTGCAGCCAACTCCAGTGTCTCTTTCAAGCTATGTTTGGGCTCCTGCTGCTGCTGCTGCTGCTGCTTGAAGCTCCAGGGTGTGTCAGTCAATTTTTGGGCTCCTGCTGCTGCCAACTCCAGTGTCTCTTTCAGCCAATGTTTGGGCTCCTGCTGCTGCTTGCAACTCCAGGGTGTGATTCATCCAATTTTTGGGCTCCTGCTGCTGCCAACTTCAGTGTCTCTTTAAAGCAATGTTTGGGCTCCTGCCCCTCATAGTGATGCCACTTCAATTCTCTGCAATTGTGCCGCTCTGCGATTCTATTAGCGATGCCTCTGATCTGCATGTGATATTTATTTACAGTATTATTTAACTAACCCAGCAACCATCCTATGCGTGTTACAGCAAGGCAAAATGGTTTACAACCCTATTGAGGCTCTAGGAGGCTCAGAAATAGCCATTTTTAATAGCAATTCGTCGCAAATAAATTCGGGTTGAAACGATTTTTGTCGGAAAATTCGGCGAATCAGTCGAATCGCATTTTTCAAAAGTTCGCTCATCTCTAATAGCCGACAGGCCCAACGTCATTGGTGCCATCGATTGCACACATGTCTCATTGATCCCCCCTGCTGACATGGAATATCTGTTCAGGTATGTGGTTTGGGTCTGCTTTTTTTTTTTTTTTTTAGAAAACATTTATTATGCCTCACACTAATTCCACTTTTTGTTGGCTTTGTGCAGGAACAGGAAGATGGGCCATTCAATTAATGTTCAGGCAGTGGCGGTCCCTGATCTACAATTTTTCAGTATGTTTGCAGGCTTCCCTGGATCCACGCATGACGCGCATATTTTGAGGAACTCAAGCCTCTATCACTGGTTTCAATCTGGAGATCTTTCTGGTGGATGGCTACTGGGTATGTGTCTTAAAGTTGTAGTTGTGGGCCCCCATGTTTGAATTTGGATTTGCCAGTACACCACTAATCTGTGATCCATTTCCATGAAACTTGGCAACTTAATTTTTTTATTAGTTTTTAATTTAAATTTAATGGGTGAAGGGATTCACCACTATTGTGTTATGTTATGTCCCTCTTATCTAAGTAGCATTTCACAGACATTTTTAATGAGTGTACAGGTTGGATGTGTATGTAGCCTCATCAAAAATGTAATTTCCTCAAACAATACCTAGCTCACCTATTTGTCCCTGTTTAATAATGTGCCAATGCACAGCTAAACCTTATTTTTAGCATCCACCTTATGTTTTTCATTTGGATTTTTGCAGGTGACTCAGGCTATCCCTTGTTACCATGGCTACTCACATCCATCTTCCCAGGCCCAGGAGCGCTATAACACAGCCCATAGAAGGACTCGCTCTGTGGTGGAACGTGCCTTTGGGTTGTTGAAGATGCGTTTCCGATGTCTGGATCAGAGTGGGGGTGCCCTTCAGTATCAGCCTGGCAAGGTCATCCAAATCATTATTGCTTGTGGGGTCCTGCACAACCTTGCCATTAGAAGCAGGATTGCTCGATATACTGACCTGGCTGCAGAACCTTTACCGATTTCAGATGAGCAGACCCTTCCTTACTCTGGTACACAAAGTGGCACAGCACACACAATACGTGCTGAACTTGTGGCCAATGTATTTTCATAAATCACAAGGCTTTTTAAAAAAAAAATTATTTTTTGCTTTGTGATTAACCAAATTGTTAATTTTCATTTTTTTGGGGGGGATGGGGGGAAACTGAAACTTGAACTTGGGGTCAAATACTATTACACCACAATTTAGTGTTAGGTTGTGGAGGATGTTGCAGTTGATTGATGGTGTGGGGGCATGTGTGCAGCAATGTGTGCCAGGCTTTGGTTAATGTCCTGCCATTGTTGCACCATTTCACCCATATGGCTGTTTAGGGCAGACACATTTCTGTTTAAAACCTCTAATTGGGTATTCAGGGATGTTAGTTGGGTGCACACAGTGGCATTAAATTGTTGTGTGCTTGCTGAAAATGCAATATTTTCCTGGCGCTAGGCTTCCTCCATAATTTGCAGCTGTCTTCTTTGGCTTATATGACGCCTTGGCTGTGTTCTAGCAGTGGCACGGGTGGGTGGTTCAGATTCAGAATGAGGGTGTGGATGTTGTTGTTGTGCCTGTGGAGTCTGAGTTGCGGCCACTGGCTCAGTAGTGGTTTGTGACATCTGATGTGTGTCCTCCTCCAAATCTCTTATATGTTCTATTATTGGTGGACTTACTATGTTCTGTAAAGAAATGTAGGTTCATATTAGTTTCCTTATGGCAAACGAATGGATCCAAATTCAATGTTAAAAGTCCACACAAAGGATCATTGACTTACCTCATCCACAATATCAATTTGGGTTCGTTGCTACGAATCCTGGTGTGGCATGGGCCTGGGGGATAAGCCAGGTGTTGCTTGGCCTTGTGTGGTCTGTTGACTTTGTCCTTGGAAGTGAGAGTGTTAGATTACATTAAACAGCAAGTACAGTGTGTTGTCTGGCGTAACACAGGCTTTTGTACCTCATTTTAAAATCTCATGGCCAAATCAAACTCACCTTGTGACCTAACATTCCGGACGGTGTCGTGTGCCTCTTGCAGGCCCTGAACGCTGGCCGGGTGTATGTATGTGTATACATGTTCCTCGGCTGGGGTTAGTATTATTTTGGTTGGTAAACCACCCCCTGTCTGCAGGCTGGGGAAGATTAAAGCACACCTATTAAGTGTTACATCCTGTTACCAATGCGACTATAAATGCTTTTCTAATGGGCTTTACCTCTGCTGGCGGCGCATGTCCATTTTCTTTTTACTGTAATATTTGAGGTCCCCAAATTTCCGCTTAATTTGTTCGATATTTCGACGGACAGAACCCACAATATTAACTTGGCGGGCAATATTAGTCCAGATCTCCTGCTTGGCCTGCTTTGTGGTGGCTTTTGAATTACGGCCAAATAGGGCATCATAATGTTCACAAACGGCATTGGCAACAGCCATGCTTTGTGCATCGCAAAAACGGGCTGTTAGTGACCCACGGCGTAGTTGGCGCCCACATGGGTGTGTGGTGTCCCCTGCATCAGTTGAAATAGATGGTTGGCTATCTGGGGAGTCGTGTGTGGTTCTTGGGCTTAGGGGGGAGTGTGATGGTGTGTGTGTGCTGCTCGGTTAATGTCTGGGTGCCTGTGTAGCTTTCACCTGTTGAGCTGGATGGGGAGCTGGATGGGGAATCTGAGTTAGTTGAACTTTGAGACCCAGAGGGTTGAGGTGGAGGGGTGGGTGACCTGGGTGGGGTGGAGGGTTTGGCACTACGCTTACCCTTGCTGGTGTGTTTGTTTTTTTGTGTATCCTTAGTGTGTTGGTGGAGTAGGATGCTGCAGGGTCTTAATAGATTTGGCACCCTTGTGTGGTCGTGTTGATTTGGCAGGTTGTGGCGAAGGTGTCAAGGGATCCTGGCTCCTGCGTTTTTTGTGATGTGCCTGGGTCTGTGGCGTAACCACCGTTTTAGTGGGGGTATGTTCAGCATGGGTCTTGTGCCTGCTCTTATGTTGTTTTTTAGATGATGCATGTGTGCGGCTACTCTGGGCTTTTGTGGCTCTTCCTGCTCCCTTTTGGTCTGCCCATATTGATATGGTATCCAACACAGAGCTGAGTGCATTGACCTTTAAATATTTTTACCGCATGGGCGTGTTCAGCAGCCTGTGTGCCTGCATGCGCGCACGCACGTCACCGCGGGGGAACGTCATAGCCATACCCGGAAGAGCAACCAAGATGTCGCCAGCAATATATACACAGGAGCAGGACGACATCATCATGAATGTGAGTAGGCGAGCGTGCTTTTATGTGCGCGCATACACTACATGTAATTAAAAAAAAACTAAGCGCAAGATTAGTGAGGAACAAGTTACTTTGTAACGTTAAATACAAGCCCACCTTAGTTGATAGAACAAGGGGCCACAACCTGAAGCTAGTCGGGGGGAAGATCAGGAGCAATGTTAGAAAATATTATTTTACAGAAAGAGTAGTAGATGCTTGGAACAAACTTCCAGCAGAGGTAGTTGAAAAATCAACAGTCACTGAATTTAAACATGCCTGGGATAAGCACACATCTATCCTAAGATAAAGAGTACATACAGTATACACATAAGGGCAGACTAGATGGACCGTATGGTCTCCTTCTGCCGTCAACCTTCTATGTTTCTATGTTAGTTTTAGACATGTACGCAGCGACAAACTAGCCTGCATGCAGATAGTAGAACTAGGCCAATGTGAGTAAGAAAGAGGTTCAGAAAGTGACTTTAGGTAGGGCAAGAAACTTGGACATGTATTTTGTGGAGTAATGCTGGGTCATTGTGTATTTTACAAACAGATGATGCTGAGGAATCGCTACGACTTCCTGCCGTCAGATTTTGAGAAGAGGGCATTGTCGCTGGCGGTGGTGGACGCGATAGCCCGAAGAACCCAAACCACCTATACCTTCACCCAGATCGCCCAACACTGGTCAAATTTAAAGAGGAGGCATAGGCCCCGGGTGAGGCGGTACTTCGCCAAACATTTTCCAGGTAAGTGTGTATACTTGACATGCAAGAATCACACTGGCCTTGGCTGGGCGTGTTTTTATGATTGTGTTTCTATTTCAGCGCATGAATGGAAGATGCGGTTCCGCCCCACCCGGACAAGAGCACCTAGCCCAGTGTTGGGCGAATCAGGTGAAGGGATAGGTGGTCCACCGCCAGTGACAACGGCCACCCCCTCCTCTGCCAGCGAATATGATGAACCGCTGGACCTCAGCATGCAGGGGAGGGGGGAATCTGACGGCAGGGAGTCGAGCCTAACAGACCCACAACCTGACTCCGGTAAGACTAAGAAATTTACATATGTGCTAATACATGCAAGAAATACATATACTCATGTGCACTATTGTTATTTGTAGATTCTGACGTCGCAGGACCATCCCAAGGGAGAGGCCAGGAAGGGGGCCAAGATGAAGTGGTGACTGTGGAAGGTGAGTGATTTGATGCCTCGAAGCATAACCTAATCTGACATTCAGGAGGCACAAAGAGTAACTAATATACTTGTGTTTTGGATCCAAACAGATTCAGAGACAGACGTACTGGTTGACCCAGGGAGGAGGCTGCGCACCAGACGCCCTGTTGGCCAAAAGCAATGTAAGTTTAAGTTTCTTTTTGGACAACTAGTTTAAGCTGATGTCCCCACAACTAACAAAAATCACAAAAAAAAAAAAAAACTAAAAATGATGATGTTTTTCTTTCACAGATCAAAGAAAACGGCCACGCTAGTAAAGGAGACACCCATTTAGCCGAAAATTTTACAGTTTTTACATTTTTACAGTTTATTAAAAATTACAGTTACACAAAAAAAGGATAACAGTAAAAAAAAAAAAACTACAAAGAAGTGTGGTGTGTTTTATTACGTGACAATATACGTTATCACAACATCATCATACTGTTACATGTCCCAAAAGGTAAGTATATGGGACAAGGAATAGCAAGAAGAAGGAGAAGAAAACGCAGAATCAGAAAAGAGTTTAAGGTAAGCATTAGAGACAAGGCAGAAGGAGATACAGAGATTCAGGTAAGCATTAAAGGCAAACATGAAAAACAAAAAGAGATTCAGGTAAGCATTAAAGGCTAAGATGAAAAACAAAAAGAGATTCAGGTAAGCATTAGAGACAAGGCAGAAGGAGATACAGAGATTCAGGTAAGCATTAAAGGCAAGGAAGAAAAACAAAAAGAGATTCAGGTAAGCATTAAAGGCAAGGAAAAAAAAAAAAAAATAATTTAAGCTTAAATTTAGGTATGTGTCAAAGTGCCAGTTTGTGGCATATGTACATTTACATGGAGGTTTAGAGATGTGCGCTTGCGTGGACCCAGATTGACAACAGGAAATCCATGGAGATGTAAGTATACTTGTCAAAAACAACAAAATTGGTGTGAAAAATGAGACGGAAGGCAAGCAGGTACGTTAAAAAACCAAGCAAAAAGGAGGAAAAAACGGAATGCCCGTGTGAACGTGAACGGAAGCCACGAGGAAATTGCATGCTCCCGAGAGGGGCAAAAAATGCTTCCCGATTGAAGACAAATTAACGGATCAGTTAGGGACCCATTCCGACGGAGGCTCTGCATCACATTTGTGCCACGATTCAAACAGGACCCCCGGACAATCGGAAGGTTTTAAGGTCAGTTCAGGGGAGGCTCTGCATCAGGCCATTTATCCTTATGGAATTTGGTCTTTTACACATGAGCATGTCGATTTGGGATGCCGCAGTGTGTATACTCCTGGGATTGTCACAAATCTTAATGCCCTGCTCACACAATTCATGCAAGTACCCTCCTACAATATGAATAGATTGCCATGAATATTAAAGCGATCTATTTTGCATGTGCATCTCCCACTGGCTGCGCACCTGGTGGGGGTGTCTGCAAGCAATGAGAAAAGATTTGCAGTGATGCTGGTGGTTCTCACAGTGAGGCATATCAAATCAGGATGCCCTTAGGGAGTGCTATCACCCACCACTTCTTTTCAAATCCTACATAAGTATTTCATCAGGGTATAAAACCATGACTATGTTGGCCACTGCTTCTGAAATTGTACAAAACACATACAGACAAACAGACACAAACCATCACACACTCCTCCCATAACACTCACATGTCCATGTGAATCTTCATCTCTGCATCTCGCTGTTGTAGCAAATACTCACCCCTTTCACAGTTGGGAGAAACAGGGACAGATACCAGGATGATGATGCATTCCCCACTAAAAGCAGAGCTGCTAGAGCGCACACACTGTGTCTATCTGTGTTCAGGTTCTTTGCCTATTTGGCTCTGCTGTATGACCCTGCAAGTAAGAGCCCAGCTTGCCCCTCCAAAAGCAGGGCTTTATTCCACCTGGTCATGGCAGGCCTCTGGGGTGTGGACGCACAGTGCACATGCACAGGTGGGAGGGGGGCACAGCTGTTTTTTTCCTTTTCCTTTTTATTCCTTATGTCCTCCGAGGGGCATTTTAGCCCCCTTAAATTGTGGCTGCTTGCATCCACTCCATGTCCAGGCCATTTGTGTGTAATCTTTTTAACCTCCTGAGGGGAGAAAACACAAGCAGCAATTAAGTTCTGCTTCTGCTCTGTTATCCTCAGTGGAGATAGAGGGAGAAGTTACCTGTCACATGCTGGTGTCTAGAGAGTGTGTGGCAGCCTGGCAGGCAAACAGCCTTTGAGTGGAGTCTTCATTTCCCAAAGATGCAGGTGGCTACCAGCCGAGCAATAGCCGACAGCGTGCAAGTGTGTGTGTGTTTTTTTTAATATTTTTTTTCCTGGATGGGTTCCAACCGGGGGTGAGGGGAAGAGGGTTGGAGTGGTCAGTTTTTCTGCGGCACACAAGGAGGTAGGGAGAAGGTGAGTGCAAGTTTTGTTTATGAGGCTTTACCTTGAAGCCAAAGAAAGTCACAGGGCTGTGCTGCTGCCGACAGGGAAGAGAAATCTATTAGCTGCCAGCACAGTTTTTCTCTGCTTTTACCCTGCTCTCTATTGTTTTCTGTCCTGCCAACACCTTGCTGTCAGATCCTCAGCCAGCAGCAAGTAGTGACACAGATATCTTAGCCGATACTGCAGCATTGAACCCTTTCCTAGCCGGTGTTTTTACTTTTGCAGACTTTACTTGCGAGCTGTGTGTGCATTGGAGGGACTTTTGCTTGATTTACTGCAGTTTCAGCTATAAGATATGACATTAAATGGTGCTGTGACCAATGCTTAACTTTGAATTTTGCAGATGTGTTGTATTTCCTGTGCATTCAGTTTCTCTATGGTACTTCACTGACTGTGTTTACACCATGTAAGGTGATATTCTCTTACTGCTTTCATGTTCCAGTAAAGCCAGTTCCTCTTATACCACTAATGTCTATCTGGATTATGATTAGATAATGACTCTGCTGCACCCAGCTCTCACACTCTGCAACAGGTTGTGTGACCGAACAAAACCACAGCGAACGGATAAAGCCCACTGACCAAGTGCGACAAGGCAGAGAAAAGCCCAGAACGGGTGACAGCGCAGCCCATGCAAAGATAAACATAAGGAAGCTTTCCACAGAGACATCTCCTGTAAGACTTTTCTTATATCTAAAGGAGGGAGAATGACCAGCAGCTCAGAGCCTAAACTCTCAGTGGTGAAGCTGAACAATGACAATTATCAGTTATGGAAGTTTAAAGGACAAATGCTGTTATCCAGAGATGACTTTTGGGAGGTTATCACTACAGAGAGACCGCAGGGTCATAATCAGGAGAAAACAGACAGGCACGGGCCACCATAAGGTTACTAGTAGAAGACGATCAGTGCATTTACATATGCAGTGAGAATACAGCGAAAGACATATGGGATTTACTAAAAAGACTGCATGAGAGATTAAGTTTAAACATCAAGTTATTTCTGCAGAGGAAACTTTAAAAAAACAAGGCTTAGCCGAGAGCAGGACATACAAGACCACATAAATGCCTTGCTGAAAGTGATTGCACAACTCAGATCAGTTGGTGAGTATATAACAGACGGTCATGCTGACACCATTGCTCTGATAAATCTGCTGGAGACACGGTCCGAGACAGATCTGATGCTAGCATTTGTAAAGACCACATAAATAGAGACTGTACTGTATGGAAAGCAAAGCAAATGAGACAGCGTCCCTCTTATACTAACCAGAAAGTCAAAGCCACAATTTTTGATCCATGTGAAGGGAAGTGAAATGCTACATTTAAAGTGACAGGCAACCATACATTTCAAGGCTGGTGCATTGACTTGCAATGTGTATTGCATGCGTCATTATGTGTATTGTACATCCTGAAATGTGTGTTACGTGTCCAGGTATGTGTATTGCAAGTGCCTGGCTATGTGTATTGCATGTCCCAATATACGTATTGTATGCCCCACTATGTGTATTGTGTGATTAGTTAGAAATTAGTTAGTTAGAGTGAGGAAGAGAGAGAGAGAAAGAGAGAAGAGAGAGAGAGGGGAAAAGGAGAGAGAAGAGTGAGGGAGAGAGAAAGACATAGAAGAGAGAGAGCGACAAAAAGAGTGAGAGAGAGAAAGAGAGTAGGAAGGGGGCGAGATAAATGAAGGGAGAGAAGAGAGGAAGAGAGAGAAAGCTAAAGAAAGAAATAAAGAAAGAAAGAGATAATACAAGATATTCTATTTATTGTTATTTAAGTTGCTCTCCAGATTTATTATTTTAAAATTTTTCTTCCATGTTACCTCTTCTGTTGTCTGCAGTATCTTTTGGTTTCCTATTTTCTCTTTCCTATTCTTACGCCATTTACATTTTTTCCATGTTTTCCATGTATTTTTTTTTCAGGGAGGCCCCATGTGAAACACTCTAGTACCTTTCCCCATCATATGACACATACATGGGCTATTGTCCAAGCTGTCTGCTTGCACACAGAGCTCAGCAATGGCAGCCAGAGCGGCTGCATCCCTGGGTGCCCAGTTTATCTGAATGGATCTGAATCTGTGGGAGCATACCTTAGCCCAGAGATGCAGAGGATGCGGCCACAGCTATTTATATCACCATGGGAGCCAGGAAAAAGGTGGGTTTTGTGGTGACCCAGGTGACGTTTCACACAGTGGTTTGGGGAAGGCCAGTGTCCAGCATTGGAGTCTTTTAGACTTCAGAGTTGACCACTCTAGGTTTTGTTCTGCTTTAATAACTTTTATATATACACTCACAGTCATGACTATGTCTTGACTATGACAAGACTTTTGCTCCAGTATTTAAACATGCTGACAGTAGCCACCACAAGGAAAATGCAAATGAAACACTTCTACATGGTGAGTTAACAGAAGATATCTACATGGAACAAGCACCAGGGTTCAAAGATGAACAAAGACCAGACCAAGTATGCTTCAGAACAGTATATGCAATCTAAAGCAAGCCGCCAGAGCATGGAATATGACAATAAACAAAGTGCTTACACATGAGGTCTTTTAGAAGAGTAAAGCAGACCCCAGCTTATACATAAAGAAATTGGCAAACAGATGTGGACGATATCCAAGTTTACTGCAAACACTGAATCAGCACCTTGAGATCATCTTGGAAACCTAAATAATTACCTTGACATTTAAATTGAGAGAGAGGAAGATGGTAGCTTTATTCTGAACCAAAAGTACAAAATACAAGAAATAATCAAAACATTTGGAATGGAAGATGCCAAACCAGTAAAATCTCCTATGGAAACCAAATTCTTGGATACTTGGAACGGGAGCCCCACAACTCCCAATGCCACCCTACCAAAAATTGGCACCACTGTTTGAAAATTTCATAAAAAATCAATATTTATTGTACAAATGGTCATATTAAAAAACATTAAACACACACAACAATCAATGACAGAAAGGAGGGAGGGGGAGGGGGCGACAATGGCTGGTCCCCACTCTTTATATGGTCATGCAGTCATAATATAAAATATCTCACTAAATGATCATCCCGGCCTGGTGATTATAAAGTGCAGAGTGCTGACTCAATAGATAACATGTGAATATAAAACCACTAAAAAATTAATTAATAACCTATAACATACATGTGACAACTAACAACAATGACCCATAATAAACAATGTGTGACACACCAAGTGGCAATGCTAGAATGCATACTCTACATACCAAATGCTAAAACTGAACCCAATATGAGGACCCACCGGGTACAGACAATACAAATGCAAATACAATAATAAAAAATCTTACATGACCAGGGACACGGCGCCCACCCTCCCAAGCGTCTACATGTTACGTGACGACACTCCGCGTCACTTCCTCAGGACAAATACCACGTAACGTAAGCGTAGACGCTTGGGAGGGTGGGCGCCATGTCCCTGGTCATGTAAGATTTTTTATTATTGTATTCACATTATATTCACATGTTATCTATTGAGTCAGGACTCTGCACTTTATAATAACCAGGCCGGGATGATCATTTAGTGAGATATTTTATATTATGACTGCATGACCATATAAAGAGTGGGGACCAGCCATTGTCGCCCCCTCCCTCCTTTCTGTCATTGATTGTTGTATGTGTTTAATGTTTTTTAATATGTCTATTTAGTGTAGAGACCAATTGTACTATAAATATTGATTTTTTAATGAAATTTTCAAACAGTGGTGCCAATTTTTGGTAGGGTGGCATTGGGAGTTGTGGGGCTTCCGTTCCAAGTATCCTTGATATTGCTCACATTAAGTGTGGCCACCCCCATTGTGTGCACACTGGGTTATCGTATTGTTCATTGATAGGGCTTATTTTTCATTAGGCCAGTGTGGATTTTATCCTTTTCCCCTTTTTCCTTGCAATTCTTTTGTGAAACCAAATTCTTGAAAGTGAAACAGCCAAGTTACGCCACTACCAACAAACACTTGGCACAGGAAAGCAAAGAAACATTGCAGAAGCTATTGGAATTCTATGCAGAAAGGTTTCAAGTCAGATAAACTGGAATGCTGTAAAACAAGGAATTCACTATCTTAAAGGGCCTTTAAAATACAAGCTAAAGTTACCAGAAAGCAATGAAAGCATCCTGACAGGATATGTGGACATCAGTGAAAATCTACCAGTGGCTACTTGTTTCTCCTATCAAGGGGTGCTATCAATTGTACTAGCAGAAAGCAACTCTCTGTTACCATTTTATCCACTGAAGCAGAGTATGTTGCAGCAGCAAAAGCATGCTAAGAAGTTATATGGCTGAGGCAACTGTTAAAAGACTTGGATCAACCATGGTTGGGAGCACCAAGACAAATATATATATATATATATATATATATATACAGTCTTTTTACTCCATAAGATGCACACAGGGTCTAGATGACAATATTAATAAAAACATATTCAGAGTCAAATAGTGCGGAAAATATCCCCTATCACCCTATTACAGACAGTGTGCCCCAAGTCACCCATTTAAAGGCAGTGAGCAGCATCCCTCACTATAGCCAGTGTGCAACATCTCTCATTACAGGCATGCAAAATCCTCCAATCACAGGCAGTAAGTGGCATCCCACATTACAGCCAGTGAGCTTCATCCCTCATTACAGGCAGTTTTTTCACATCTCCCATTACAGGCAGTATGTAAAATTGCCCCATTACAAAAAGTGACGGACACCCCACATTAAAGCCAGTAAGGGATTCCCTCCATTGCAGCCAGTTAGGGGCATCCCTCCATTACAGCCAGTGAGGAACATTATACATTACAGCCAGTGAGGGGCAACCCTCATTACAGCCAGTGAGGGGCATGCCTCATTACAGCCAGTAAGAAGCATCCTTCCAATACAGCCAGTGTGGGATTCCCTCCATTACAGCCAATGAGGGATATTCTTCATTACAGCCAGTGAGGGGCATCCCGAATTTCAGCCAGTGAGGGGCAACCCTCATTACAGCCAGTGAGGGACAACCTTCATTACAGCCAGTGAGGAGCATACCTCCAATACAGCCAGCGTGGGGATTCCCTCCATTCCAGCCAGTGAAGGGCATCCCTCCAATACAGCCAATGAGGGACATCCTGAATTACAGCCAGTCAGGGGCTTCCCAGATTACAGCAAGTGAGGGGCATCCTGAATTACAGACAGTAAAGGCACCTTGAATTACAGCCAGTAAGGGGCTTCCCGAATTACATATACAGGAATGGAAGATTGAACACCCTCAAACATAAATGCATTTTAAAGGAAGCATTTTTAATTCTTCTGATAGCAAATAGTGACAATTGTAGAGTGTATATAAAAATATGCTATTACAAATGAAGATACCAGTACAGTGTAACAATACTAATACAGAATATGACCAACTTATAGTAGGTCACTTATGCTGTAGCCAGCACCAAGGGAAGAGATTGTCCATATCACATCCCCAAGGGGTTAATAGTAAGTCACTATGGAATAAGCACAGTTCGCAAAAACACAGGGGAGAAGAGTATCCCTGGAGGTGATGAATGGACGTCCCCCAATCCATCCTGTCAGATGCCATATGGGATAAATTGATGTATAAGCACTTACAGAGAGGTAAACATAAACAAGATGGACGGCTGCAGCACCGGGTGGATAGAACAGATCCTGACATTTCGTCTGAATGACAAGCCTTCTTCAAAAGGAGCGGTATTGAAGGTCCTGTATGTGTAGTTTAAATCCCGTAAATGATTAGCCTCCAAGAAATGCGTGAGAAGAGCCAAAGGTCGCGCTCGTGCGAGTGTGGACCTATGACGTCACTCTCGGCTATCATGGCCCATCCCAGTCACCAGCAGCCTGGATGGCTGCATTTGCCATCCGCGACCGGAAGGGAAGTGACGCGCAGTGTGAGTCACAACGCCGGGTGGACAGTATCAGTGGTAGTCAACAAGATGGCGGCTCCGCAACTTCCGCTTTAAAAGGTGAGAGGGAAACGTCATATCTGGAAAACCAAAAAGATGGCGGCCCGCATTGTGGCGACTGCCACGCGCTGTCTGCGTGGAAGACATCCTGGGGCTTGGAGAGACGGAGAACAAGGTAATGTATAACTGAGCCGCAGAGCTGTATCGCTGGAGGTAATCGCTGGAGGCTATGAAGGGCCTTCTGAAAATAAGAATAAAAAACATTAAGTGCTGTGCAAATTAAAAACAATACCTTTGGTATGACTAGAAAATTCATTATTGCTCAATACCTTAATATTCAGTAGAAAACAAGAGTATGTTATTTCTTCAAATAAAGAGATGCTATATAGCAGCAGGACTCGAAAGAAGCTAATAAATGGCTAATCCTTCAAATTATATTAAAGAACACAGATACATGCTTGCTGATGAAACTGGGTGGCTGGTAAATAAGGATGGCTGGCTCTCAGAGATATAGAATCTAGAAAAATATTGAGAAATCCACTTCTTCATTTAAACCCAAAGGGCTCTTTGTACGCAATTGGTGGATCCAGAAGAGCTCATCGCCACCCTTTTTCGGGGGTACCACCACCTCTATTACTAGGAACTTTGATTCACAAGGTGACCTGCCTCCAAAAAGTGCCTGACTATAGGGGATTCCACTCTACCTGCTCTTATATCAGAGCGATGCTCACTAATTCTACATCTAACCTCCCTTTTGGTATTTACCACATAACCCTTACCACAGGGGCATTTCAAAAAATAAATAATGTTTTTGGTAGAACAATTTGCGAAGCTACGTATCAAGTATTGTTGCCCTGTCATGGGATGTGTAAATGACTGTGTCTTATATGTAAAACTGCACTGGGTGTAGTGCCCACAAGGGTACATACCTTTGGGAGTTTGTAATTCACTTAACCAGTTGGAAGATATCTGTGGTATGGGGGAGTGGTAATCCGCTTTGACCAAAGTGGATCGTAAATTCCTTGCTTTTTTAAACCAGACCTTCAGCATGATTTAATGAAAAGCACAAACCCTTATAAAACGATTCACTAGCATCTAAAATTAATATATTTTAAGTTTTTAGTCACTTACTTATTATTCTTTCCCCCACTGGGCTGCAACTCTGTTCAGGACTTTAGGATAGGTGCACCGCCATCTTGACTCAGAAGCATCACACTTACTGAGGAGAGTGGGATAAAGGGGCGGGGTTATAGCTGTGCTTTGCTCAGACAGAGCAGAGCTGGGGTTCAGGAAAAGGTCAGCAATCCCAGAATGCAGAGCAGCACAGTCAGAAGGCACTTCCTGTTTGCAGGCTGCCTGATGTTCCATGAGCCCTCATCTTGGATGTTTAAAGGCTCATAATATGCAGTAGATGCAGGTAGGATGATTCTTAATGTGAGCAATATGTATGTACAGGGTGTGGGAAACATATAAGATATGCTCTTATTCAGAGTGAAGGACCACTTTAAAAGCGGTCATCGGGGGCTCCTTATTGATCTCAGCTAACTTGTCATCCATTCTCAGGATGGGCCAGTGCCTTTTAACAATTTTTTGTGCCTGTGTGGAAAGAGTAAGAGTAAAAAGAGTAAGTGAGAACTAATGGTATGCATTTATTGTCCCTTTTGGGGCGAAATTTTGTTCTCCGTCTCTCCACGCCCCAGGATGTCTTCCACGCAGACAGTGCCCGGCAGTCGCCCCAATGCTGGCCGCCATCTTTTTGGTTTTCCGGATATGACGTTTTCCTCTTACCTTGTTAAGCGGAAGTTACTGATTCACCATCTTGTTGACTACCACTGATACTGTCCACCCGGCGTCGTGACTCACCCCGGCATCACTTCCAGTCGCCATCCAGGCTGCTGGTAACCAGGATGGGCCATGATTGCCGAGAGTGACATCAAAGGTCCGCGCTCGCACGGGTGTCACACGCTTTGGCGCCTCTCACGCATTTGCTGGAGGCTAATCATTTAGGGTATTTAAACTACACATGCAGGACCTTCAATACCGCTCCTTTTGAAGGAGGCTTGTCATTCAGCCGAAATGTCAGGATCTGTTCTATCCACCCGGTGCTGCAGCCGTCCAGCTTGTTTATATTTACCTCTCTGTAAGTGCCTATACATCAATTTCTCCCATATGACATCTGACAGGATGGATTGAGGGACGTCCATTCATCACCTGCACAGTTATTTGAAGTAATTTGGCCTGTATGAGCCTGCTTACACACTGTTGCTGTGTGCACTGATCTCAAGTCTGCTTGGGGCATCCCATTCTGTAACAACATACCATTAGCCTCTGTATTTACTGTAAGCTGCACAAGTTATTTAAAGTAATTTGGCCTGTATGAGCCTGCTTACACACAGTGAGGGGCATCCTGAAATTCAGCCAGTAAGAGGCACCCTAAATTACAGCCAGTGAGGGGCATCCCAAATTACAGCCAGTGAGCATCATCCCACATTAGAGGCAGTATGCAAAAAATTACAGGAATATTACAGAAAGTGAGGGGCATCCCACATCAAAGCAAGTGAGGGGAGTCCTTCCCCTACAGCCAGTGAGAGGCATCCCCCATTACAGCCAGTAAGGGGCATCCCTTTAATACAGCCAATGAGCGACATCCCCAATTACAGCCAGTGAGGGGTATTCTGAATTACAGCCAGTGTGGGGCTTCCCTCATTACAGCCAGTAAGGAGCATCCCTCATTACCATGCGGTGGGCTCCAGTGGGGAGATGGCACGGGATGCAGGGACAAATGCAGGAAAGTGGGGGGTATGCATACTCATACAGGCAAGCCCGCACACGCACACATACATACAGGCAACCCCCCCCACACATATAGACAACCCCCCACACACATATACATATAGGCAACCCCCCACACGCATACATATAGGCAAGTCCCCTGCACACACATACCTACAGATAAGCCCCCCACACACATATGTACATACATACAGGCAAGCCCCCTACACACACACATACATACAGGCTATCCCCCCCACACACACACATACAGGCATGCCCCCAAACACACCTACATGCCCCCACACACATAGCCCCTCACACACACATACATGCAAGACACACACACACACACCACTCCTACAGCCAGTGGTCCAGTGAAGATCAGGGAGGCCGAACAGGCATTCTTGTTTCTTTCGAGCCAGTGCCATTCTGTTGTTTTTGTAGCTCCGTCCCTACACCAGCCTGTACATCCTATGACAGGAGCGGCAACAGATCATGCATGGTGCAGACAAAGACAACCAACAGCATGGCATCTACTCTGCAGTCCTGCTCTGATCACCCACTGGACCACAGTTCAAAGCAAACATGCAGCAGCCAGCGCCACCCCAGGCAAGAAGTGTCTGCACACTCAGCCGAGGCCTGCGGCATGGAGACAGCAGCAGGACACATGGTAGATATACAGGACAATTGGACAAGCGCCCAAAAGTGGGATTGCCCCACAAAAATCATGACAGTTGGGTGGTATGCTGTATTTATATTGCTAATGTTTCATAAACGCATGGATAGTTTTTGAACAGGCTTCTCCTTACATACATACAAACCTACATCTGTCAGCATATACAACATACATTAGGTAGCTTAGTACAATCTGATCTGCGAAATCCCTCCAGTTTTAGTATGAGGTACCTATTGTATAAAGGTATAAAGCACCAGTAGGATTGGACTGTACAGCGTGTGGCCACTAAAAATGTCTTTTACTTGAAATAACCTAAAAACACAATGGACACTGAGTTGGCAATTAGGGATGAGTGAATCGAATCTGACGAATCCGAAATTGTTACGAATTTCAGAAAAAAAACTCTTCACAACGAATCTGAATATGGCCGCAATTCGTTTGCGAGAATCGCTCCCTTAAACTCCATTTACTGCGGTTCAGGTCATCCAAAATGGCAGATCCACATGGCGGGATGATGCTGAATCACATGACGCATGCAGCCAATTTGCAGTCAGACATCCCTGTAATGTCACAGCCCTATATAATTGGCAGCCATCTTGCGGCCACTCACTTCAGCAGTTTATTGCATTGAGAACAGAACAGAGTGAGTGACAGAGAGACAGACAGACAGACAGACAGGAAGAGAGACAGACAGACAGACAGACAGGGAGGGAGGGAGAGACAAAAATGCAGGGAGAGAGACTAGCAGACAGGATGAAAGAGAGAGACAGAGTGACAGTGTACAGGAAAATTGATTCTTCATAGACTGTGTGTGCAGCAGCAGCAATCTAAGTGTCAGAATTCAAGCATAGAAGCTGTGAAAGGGAAGGGAGAGGGATTGTGACAAAGTGTTGTCTATCTACAATTCCAAAGGTGTTTTTTTCTTCCCAAAAGCTAATTGTAGCCAGCCAGTAGGTTGAGCAGAGCACTAAAAGTGTATTGTGTTTTATTAGGTGTAACCTGTGAGTACATGTAAATGGTGTACCAATTTGTTCCTGTTCATTGAACTGCATTCATTAGAGCACCCACATAGCATTTAGCATTTTGTTTTAATTTCAAATGTTAATGGCCCAGTTAGTGTTAAAGGCCAGACAAAATTACACTTAAGTACATCTGACAGTTTTTGCATTTTGTTTTATGTTCAAGTACTGATGAGCTAGTTAGTGTTAAAGGCCAAAAAACTACGAATCTGCCCAAAAATATCCACCTTTTGCTTTAGAACTAAATCCTGTATTCTAAGCATACAGTACGTCCTGCTCCAATATAATACTTACACGTGGGTAATCCTCCACTAGAGGGCGCTGTTCACTGCAGACATGCAAAAACAGGCTCCTCCCGGCCCTTCATATACCCAGGGACCTCCCACAAATCCCCAGATTTCTCTGCAGTGCTGACTGCGAAGACATGAAGTATCAACTCTCTCGCAGGTGAGCGAGGCTATTACAGCCTGCGGCACTGCGGGACTATTTCCACCCGTCCTCTTCGATAAAGATGTGCCTCCCAGCCTGGGCTGCGCTGGTCGGGTGAAGGTAGGCAGCACCTCGTGTGCTAACGGAGCTACGCTCCACCGCAATCCCCCACCAGAGGGTAGGCGGTTTAGGCCGATGGTGAGCCTCCATTAGATGCCCCTCCCGCATTGTTGCCCGTGCCCCTCATAGCGATAATTCCTGGGTGCAGGTCCACTTCTCCCTCGCTTCCTCCCGTAGCTCGGGGGAAAAGAAAGGGGGGGTATGTGTTGGCAGTCCCAGTGTAATGTTAACACGGTATGGCCGTTGATCATTTTTAAACTTGGGTGTCAGTGCCGCGCTCCTTGTTCCACACAAACCTTCCAGTTGCTCACGTGTGTGTCCTTTCATTACATTAGTGTGCAGCCCGGACAGCAGCATCATTCTCTAGTGTGAGAGCAATCTCCTTAATTACGTTATGTATGTGTGTCATATCCACTACTTTTATTGACGTTGCGCTGGTTAGAGCTTCGCGCTCTTTGGGGGAGGCAGGGACTCGGCATGAGTCACAGCCAGATCAGGCCCGCCCCTCGAGGTTCACTTGGCGCCATTTTGACGGTCTTCGCGCGCGCGTGGTTGCGATCCGCCTCCTACCTTGGTCATGTAAGTGCCCTCCTGGGCGGTTTTTATTCCTATGATTTTTTATTCGGCTGCACATGGCACTGACACCCCCCTCTTATCCCATTATGTCTTTCGGACGCCAGGATTTCGGTGGCTTCTCCCGGCCTGACATATACTGTTGCGGGTCCTTAAAATAAATTCTCCCACATTCCTAGCGGGTCTTGGGGCATCCAGGGTTGCCTATTGCGTAAATCCCTGTGGGCATACTGCTAAGATAATCACCATATGGAGGCATCTCAGGATTATGTGACCGGGGTCCCTCGGGGACATGACCGGCTGTGTGTGGACTCCCCCATGCCGTTGCGGGCAGAGCACGGGTCTGCGGACCCTGTGCCGAGCAAGCACTGGACCTGCGAGCGGCGCCTGTGGCTGCACCTCGCTCCGATATTCCCCTCTCCCCTTGCCCAGATCTCACTCCTGCTGAGTCGCATACAAGTGGGGAGTTACAGCCTGATGTGTCTTCTAGACGGCCTACGGCTGGCCAGATTGTGGCGGGGTGGTCCGGCCGCTTGGGCCCTGGCAGGAAGCGGCCCTTGACTGCTGTCCACCATGCTCTCACCATGCCCCCTTCCTGCTGTCCACCATGCTCTCACCATGCCCCCTTCCTGCTGTCCACCATGCTCTCACCATGCCCCCTTCCTGCTGTCCACCATGCTCTCACCATGCCCCCTTCCTGCTGTCCACCATGCTCTCACCATGCCCCCTTACTGCTGTCCACCATGCTATCACCATGCCCCCTTCCTGCTGTCCACCATGCTCTCACCATGCCCCCTTCCTGCTGTCCACCATGCTCTCACCATGCCCCCTTCCTGCTGTCCTTCATGCTCTCACCATGCCCCCTTCTTGCTGTCCACCATGCTCTCACCATGCCCCCTTCCTGCTGTCCTTCATGCTCTCACCATGCCCCCTTCCTGCTGTCCTTCATGCTCTCACCATGCCCCCTTCCTGCTGTCCTTCATGCTCTCACCATGCCCCCTTCCTGCTGTCCACCATGCTCTCACCATGCCCCCTTCCTGCTGTCCACCATGCTCTCACCATGCCCCCTTCCTGCTGTCCACCATGCTCTCACCATGTCCCCTTCCTGCTGCCCACCATGCTCTCACCATGCCCCCTTACTGCTGTCCACCATTCTTACACTTTGCCCCAGCTGATCTGAACTTTCCTTCCAGACTGCCAGAAGCCAAGGGCTTCTCTGATTGGCTGGGAAATTATCACATCAGAACGTTTGAAGTGGACCAAAACCCTGCTTTATCAGCCCGGAAATCTTATAGATCCCCTCCCCGCGGGGCATCCAAAATCGGGATGCCCCACTGTGTGAAACCCCCAGGTCGCCCATAAACTCACCTTCTTTCCCAGTTCAACGGCGTATGCACGAGCTGCGGCCGCATGCCCGCTATCCCTCTAGCAGGGCGCGTGCCTGTGTCGGCCATTTGAGAATGGCCAGCACGGCGCGCTCCCTGTTAGAGGGAAGCTCGAGATGCAGCCGCCAGCCCACTCAGAGCCGCTGAGCTTAGACGTTGCTTAGACGCCCATAGCTCAGCGGCCCTCCACAATATTTTTAGTTTCTCATGTGGCCCCATGGAAAAAATAATTGCCCACCCCTGCTCCAGACCAATAATATAATAATAATAAAACAGGCCATTGTCTTCCAACAGGCCAATAGTCCCCAAATAGACAGGTCCTAAAGAGGAGAAGTCCAGCAGTATAGAGTCAACGGAAGGCTCATTGTTTTAACAAGCCAGAAGGTAAGATGGACCCTCTAAGGGACACTTGAAATGAAGAATGGTGGATCCGCACTTCCTCTTAAAATCACCTCTTTATTGTATCCAAATAAAATCAATAGGCATGTCTCCCATGCATCATAAGAACTGCCACACCGGATAAAAACATATGTAGACACGGGTCACAAGATCTGTATAGAGGGGTCCTGACGCGTTTCGGGTCCTTCACCGACCCTTAATCATAGTTCCCTCTAAGGGACACTACCTAGGAACCACGGGGGGTTTTGGAAGAAATTCCCCCCCGCCAACCTGCAAGACTTGGTACCCAAGGTGACCGTTCACAGAAAGATGCAAGCAAAGAAGGGGGCGCCCCCTGAAAGGGTCCTTGAATATAATCAGCTCAAGATGAACCACCGTACCAAGGGGGAATGAGCACAGACCTCGCTCCTGGGGTGCTGGAACCCCATCTAGGATCAATAACCTACTGTGCCGAAGAGCCCAAAGGCTCTGTATATAAGGGACATCATCTGATACGCCACCAACGGGCCCACCAGCTGCAATCCTGCCTGGTGAGGGTAAGATGTCAGCAAAGGGGGGCAGAGCCCCCGTAACCAGGATTCCACTTGTTGCCAAGGAAGAAGGCTCAAGCCTGAACCGAATCCAAGGAATGGAGATAGCGGATAAGGAACCATGAGGGATAGAGGTGACTGAGCACCCATCCAAATAACTCCCAGAGAACCCCGCTAGCGTAGTGACCAGCGCGGCTTGACGCAGGAATTGTAAGTAAGAAGGGCGACCAGATAGTTCCTAGTGCGGACGCCCCCTGATCCCATCGGGGACATCACCCCCAACGGTGCCTTTTAGCGAGCACAGGGAGCAGAGAAGGGAGCAGAAGAGGGGCCCAACAGCAAGGCCATAATCAGCAGTGTTGGCCCTCCAACACAACCAGTGAGAGCCTCGGTGTCCCGAAGACACAGGGGAGCTAAAATAAGCATCTTAGAATTCCACAGACGGCAAGAGGCCCACTGGGTGCAGGGCGCTGGTAGCCCAACTCAGAATACCGTGCATCACTGCCTGTGAATATCAATTGCCGAACCATGGGAGGTCCGAATGGGCCAGACTGCCTCATCCTTAAGGGGAACGTGGAAACAAACTGGTGTAGTGGCCCAAGCCACTGTCTGTTAAGGGCGTCTTGCAAATGACCCCAGACCTAGCAAGCCAAGCAAGGCCTGCACCAACACCTGAAGAAAGACAGGGACTAGAAGCACCCTGACTATCTCGGGAAAGGACCGCCCAGCAAACCCTATCCTGCATCCGGAGGAACTACCTCCTGAACCCAACAGAATGAGGCAAGACGCCTCCGGATAGGAGCAAGGTGCTGCAGCCATCCCCTCACCCAGGCGTCCCATCATGCTTGGGGGGTTTTGGGGAAGGATTTAGACTTAACCTGGCCGGAGGGCCCAGGACGTTGTTTGCCGCTCCTGGGGCAGGAGTCTGCACCAGCCCCTAGAAAGGGCACCCCAGGTTCTTGTTTCACACTATAGTATGGAGGGGGAGGGATATCCCTGCTCCGAGGGGGCCGAGACGGCCGCCTGCGATGGGGTGAATTGCCCTTTTTTCCAAAGAGGTCCAGATGGGCCCCAAACAGGCGTTGCCCTCTAAAGGGAAGCCCAGTCAGAGTTCTTTTAGCAACCACGTCAGCACCCACTGCCACAGCCAGAGCAAGCGACGTATAGGCACCCCTAGGGCAGAAGTCCTCGCACACATGCTGATGGTGTCATCCAGAGCTAAGAGGATAAATTTAACAAAAATGTCACAACTGGAGAGTGCATTAAACACCTCCCAGGGTAGATCCTCAGGGTGATGCTCAAGCATCTTTCTTATGAGGGTTCTAGTGGCCACTGCGGTGATGGCCGCGACACAGACCGGGCGCAGCGCCGATCCTGCACAAGCAAAGGCGTGTGAAGCCAGCCTATCGATGCGCCGGTCCTCAACATCCCGAAGGGTGCTATAAGCCGGGACAGTAAAGAGGGGGGGTTAGGGACCCCAATGATCGGTGCGTCCACCACGGGGGACCATGACCAACAATTAACCACCTCAGAGGGGAAAGGGTATTTCCAGTCCCCTGGAATCCCTGGAAGCTTAGTGGGGCATTCCCATTCCTTGAGTACAAGAGCATGGAAGTGAGCCTGCTCGAGAAATTCCAAGCGCGCAGACGCCGTATGGAAACGCTCCCTTCTCGGCTTGGGAGCCTCGCCAGGGAGCGAGATAGTCAGGGCCTTAAAGATCTTAAGCAACAGACCATCACCTCGGCCTCTCCTCAGAGGAATCTGGGTCAGAGAACAGTTCTCCATTGTCAGACGGAGCATCCTAACGCGGAGAAGTAAACTCCTCCGATCCAGTAGCAAGGGCGGAAGCCAGGGGCGGAAGGGGGCATGGTGAGAGCATGGTGGACAGGTACATGGTGAAAAAGAGACAGCAGGCAGGAAGGGAAAACACAAGCAAACGACATAATCTTTCTGAGCAGACTTACTGATGCTCTGGAGCTCCTACTCTGCCCTTTCAAAGTCCCCAGGTCTCTATCACCTGCTCATCGGGTCTGGCTTCCTCAGAGGAAGGGAGAATGTGCCAGACCCGACGAGCCGAGCGGCCGATCAGCTGCTGCTTAACCTAAGCCTCTCGCACTGTACACAGGCGATCACCTAAGTTAAGCAGCAGCCGATTGGTCACTCGGCTCGTCGGGTCTGGCATGTTTTCCCTTCCTCTGCATCTCTTACTGGCCAGCTCAGCCCGGGCCGGTAAGAGCCTAGCAAAGGGCCGTATACGGCCCGCGGGCCGTACATTGCCCAGGTCTGGTCTGGAGCTTGAAGCAGGATGATTCTCCTGGAAGGTTCCTGATCCTGATCTGGGTGGGGCTCTACGTCCCCTGCTCCTCAGTGGTATTCGCTCCAATGGATGTCTTTCAGTGGCAGGTTGTGCTATCCTGGTGTCCCTCTGAGAGCCAACTAGGATGGCTCTGTTGGGTCTCGCTTATATCACAGGGGCTCTGTCCTTGTTTTTACTGCCCCAGAATATTCTGACTCTGGTCATGGGGGCTTAGTAAATTTATGTCTAGATTTTCTAGCCTACGACTACACCACCCTGAATGCGCCCGATCTCGTCTGATCTCGGAAGCTAAGCAGGGTCGGGCCTGGTCAGTACTTGGATGGGAGACTGCCTGGGAATACCAGGTGCTGTAGGCTTTAACATCATTCACCCTGCTATGTGGGGTTCTGCGCACGGTCGTGCTGATAAAGAGACCCGTGAGATTGATGGCCCCTGGGTGGCCTAGTGAACTGTGGTTCGCAGATGCTTCTGCTGAGGTCAGCGGACCTGTACGCTCTCTTAGGAGTGCGGTTCTGCCCTTGTCAGGCTCCTTCTTATGTCGTCCCAATCTACAGACTCTAGTCTGGGGCTTGACAGCTGATTCATTCACCCCTTGGAGACGGGCTTATCTTCTGGGTGACTTGGTATATGGGGGGCTAGGAGCAAGCTTCTTTGGCTTCCTCTTCCTCCGTCTATTGGGGGTTATGGTGTACCCATATTGATTGGCATGAGTCTTGGTCTCTCCCCTGTTGGATGTTCTCGGTTCCCAGGGTTCTAGAGTTGTTACAGCATAGGTTGGGGTTGGCTCTCCATCTAGGTACTCTGAAGGTTCAGGTTCTGTCCTGTCTGCCTATCTGTAGAAGTCTGGTTCTGTCTTCCTTGTTAGGAGTTCTCTTGGGGATTGCTCAGGGGCATCTCCCAAGTAGTTCTATGGTCCCTGTTGGGATCAATTTTCATTCTGTTTGCCCTGCGGATTGTTCCCTTGGGACTTATCCTGGATGCTGTCTGAGCTGTGTTGTAGTTCAAGTAGCCCCTCCGGGGGCTGTTTCTTCAGTCAGACGTGTGCCTGAGAAGGTGGTTCTGATTACTTAGCCCTCGTTCATTTTATATATATATATATATATATATATATATACATATATACACACCATGATGTGGTGGTATTCCGCCTTACGCCGGACCCTTTTGTCCAAGGTGGTGTTTTATGATCATTATTTAAGTCCTTTTAGTCTGCCTATGGGCCTTATTCTTAATAATGCTGAAGTAAGGGGTCTACATCCCCTCAACAGGTGTTGAAATTTTCCTGGTTGTTTCTTGTCCCTTAGGGGGACTGGTGCCCTTTGGGGTCTGCATATGTATGCGCCTGATCTCGTTTGCTTCCAGGGCCTATGCGCCCTTTGGACTGATCTTACTTGGATGGTTTGCCTTCCTGGTCCTGAGTAAAGGTTTCGGCTTCTTGCTGATCCTTGTTAGTGAAGGGGTCTGTATCCCCGCCTGTCTTGCGGGAGACCAGTTTTTATTTCCCCGTTGGGGAAAGTTCTAAGTTTTACCGAGGCTTCTTTGCCTTTGGGCTGGTTAGGCCGTTACACTGGCCTATTCCTTTCAGGGGGAAGAATCTCCCTCTCTCTTTTTATTCCGTTCTATTGGTGTTTGGGTACCTTTGGCCCTTCAGCACCAGGTTTTCTGTTGAATAAGTTGCTAGACCGCTGCTTGTTTCTGTTCAAATACCTTGTCAAAGGTTTTGTTATGGGATTGACGTTAGAGCCTTTGCTCATGTCGTACTTGGTAGCAAAGTTTTGCAGGTGACAGCGCCTTTACTGTCTGCTGTGCCTTTTTTGTTAGGGATCCCACCCTACTTTATGGACACTGCTATTGGATGTCACACGTGTAAGTATTATATTGGAGCAGGACGTACTGTATGCTTAGAATAATACAATTCTGTGAAGCACTCACCTGTAGAATTGGTATTATACGCATAGAGTAATTTTATTTTTTAAGAAGTTTTATTAAAATATTTCAATATAAAATGATAAAAACTATGTACAATTAGTGGCAGGCTCCCAGTCTTTTATTCATTTGTGGTCCCCATGGATGCTTCCAGCTCCTCGATTTCTCCCACCAGCCTATGAGCAGCAACAGTTAGTTGTTGAAGCCGCTGTTGGGCATCCTGTGTGAGGCCTGGTAAATGAAAATAAAGATTAGTTTCTAGCCTATGCATTGTGTTTACCTGTTGAGGAACTTGTCTTTAAACTTACTAGGCTGATGGGCGAGCTGTGGTTGGGGGCCACCCTCCGCACTGAGGCCTACCACTCCTCTTGGTCTGAGTCTGTAGAGAAAAGAAATTTTTTTTTTTTTTTTTTTAAGTTGCCTTAGATTGTGTGTGTCACATCAACCACCTTCTCCTTGCACCTCAGGTGCTTGTTCTGGACTTTCCTGTCCTGGCTCCTCACCCGCAACCTCAGTATCTAAAATTATAGAAGTAAGTAATGAGTGTGTGTTTACAGTGCAAGTTCCTGTGTGTGCTTCTGTGTGTTAATCATACCTGAGTGCGCTGGACCTCCTCATCCTCTTATTCCCTGCCCAACAGCTGTTGCTCCTTCTCCAGGTTGGTCCAGGGGTCATTGGTGGTGCCTTGCAGAGGAGGTTGAGGCCATTGGCACTGGTCTGCCCCCACCTCCCCGTCTCCCAGATCTATCCAGCCTTGGCCGGACTCCTTGCCTCCAGATGGGCTTTATTCTATATTGATACTCACTCACTAGAAGAGAATAGCATTGTTATAAACACAGGCCTGCCTAAGGTCATTGCATTCCTAAGATGTAATGTAAAGTAACTTACTTGGAAATAGTTTCCTGACATATCTCCTCACCTGGGGCTTCTTCCTCTGTTTAAGGTCCGACCAATGTTGGATGATATGGGTGAATGTGAAGGTGGTGTCAGATTTCTCCTCCAGCGCAGCCATGATATCCAGTGCCAATGACCGTTTGGCAAAGCTGTTGGGCAGGAAATCATACCGATGGGTCATCATCATCTAAAAAGTGGATGAAATACAGTTATAAAACAAAGTATCATACACATAAGATACATTATCATAGCAGGTTATTATTATCACTACCCCCAACATTATAAATCATTATTACTGGCTTTACCTATCTATGCATAGTACATGTAAGTGTTGCACAAACTTTCGCTTGCCGCTGTGTTTATATACACTTTTTTCCCCACTAGTTTTGAGCATTTCGCCTGAAAATAAACGCCTGCAAATACACTCACTCGCATAATGGTTTCCTGCTGCTCGCGGGTGAAGAGCGTGGAGGCCATCTTGGGGAGTTTTGGTTATGTGGAGCGCCTTAGTGGTTTCCGGGGCACTGACGTCATATACAGTGATAACTTCTTAGAGGGTAGCCGCCAACACAGCTATACGTCTGTGAACACAGCAATATGACAGGGAAGAGACTTACCCACAAGAGCCAAAAGCATCATGAACGGCAGGATTGTCAAGGCATATGCCAGCAAGAGCCTTTGCCTTCAACCTCAATCCAACACAGTGGCAGGCCAGCAAAGCCACTCCTACACATACTGGTCGCAAATGCAAATCTCAGGCATGCAAGAATGTAGAGCCAACCAGGGCTTCAACAAGGCAAAGAAAAGTTCCTTTGAGCCAGACTGCAGCTCAAACCAAAACTACCACAACCAGGAAGGAAAAAGAAACCTCCTCCAGCCATACTGCTCGCCCTACTCACACATCTCACACTACAACATCATTAGCAAGCAAGTGTAATAAGGGCAAGGGGAAGAGTAGGGAAACACAGAATAGCCCCCCCAAAAACACCCTCTCCTACTCGAGGCCACTTTGAATTTAGAGAGCCCCGTATCACCGTCTGCCTCAACGGCCACATCTTCCTGGCGCAGCCAAGAACACACACCCAGCCCCCAAGCAAGTCCTCCACAGTCATTAGCCAGTCATTAGCCAGTGAAAGGTCTTCATATTCATCATTCACACCTCAACCTCAAATGTCAATCATTTTCCCAAGTACCCAGGATGATGCAGACAGGCCATCAGTTGGGCGAAACCTGTGGTGTGGCACTTTAAGTGGGCGGTTTAGTGAGGGCCAATGTATGGCTTTGGCTACTGGTGTCTCTGACCATTTCCATCAACTGTATGGGAGCAATTCCAGAGATACCAGCAAAAAACACAGATTGCAACTGTGGGAGGAGATCACCAGGCAGGGGAATTGCGCAGGCACGGAGCGCAAAGATGTTGATCAAGTCCAAAGAAAATTTTCTGAATTAAAGTATGCCATTTAGCAGAAGATTATTAAGCCAAGTTGCATGGGTACTGATGGTTGTTTGGGTTGGGCAGGTTGATGTTGTGCATGACCTTCTAATTTATCATGTTCTTTTCTTGTATAAGGTTGCAAACAGGAGGAGGTGGATATCCAGTCAAGCTTCAATTTACTGCTGCTGAGGAACTGGTGTGCGGTTTAACCCTTCTATTGCCAGCCACGTAAATTTTACGTGGCTGCCTCTCCAACTGTTAAACGCCAGCCACGTAAAATTTACGTGCCTGAATTTCCCCACTAACAGTTAAAAAAGTTAAAAAAAAAGACACTTACCTGACCCCTCGTTCGATCCGGCCGGGTCTCCTCTTCAGCCAGAGGGGCTCCGATCGCCCATCGGGGCTCCTCCGGCTGCAGGGGAGTGCCCAAAATAGGGTCCCCCCCCCATTTCAGCAGCTGCCCGGTTTCCTGCAAAAAAAAAAAAAATGACAGTTACCTACCTTTGTCCCCGCCGGCTCCCGCAGGCTCTCCTCTTCACGGGGGGGGGGGGGCTCTGATCACCCCCCCCCCGCTCTTCCATCTTCTGGAGGGGGCATAACAGCCCTCCGCAGCTTCCGATGGCGGCCGCCATCTTGGATTCTGGTGTCATCGGGGCACCCGGCGGTTCAGCTGTCAGATGCCAGTGACGGCTGGACAGAGGAGGAGGGAGGTAGGCGATCGTCCAATCCCCTCCTCTGCCCAGCCGTCACTGACATCAGATCGCCGCGGGACACAGGAAATTAAGAGTAAAGTAAAACATTTTCTTTTTTTTTTTTTAATAAAGTTATTTTAAAAAGTGTGTGTGTCTTTTTTTAACATTTAACCCTTTGTGAACTGGTAAGGGGTCCATGTGACCCCTTATACCAGTTCACAGGGCTCGGGGGTCTGGCAAGTCACCTGCGGCTAGCGGGTGACTTGCCATTAACCCCTGGCCCCCCAAATTACCTGCCTCCCCAAAGCCCAGGGGGGGGCAGAAGAGCCGTGGCCCTAGGCTATGACAGCTTGTAGCCCTAACCTCACGCCATTTTTTTTTTTATTTTTAAGGGTTTTAACCCTTAAAAATCCCCCCAAAAAATGTCCCTGGGAGGGGGGACCCTATGTCATTTTTTTTAATTAACCCTTTGTTACCTGTAACCCAGTAGGTATAAAAGGCTTCCAGCAGCAGCAGGAGAGTGATCAGCGTGGTACACATGGATGGATGGATGGGAGGTAAGTATTAAAAAAAAAATATTAAAAAACATTTTTTTTTTAATAAAGATATTTTTAAAAAAGTGTGTCTGTGTGTTTTTTTACTTTTAACCCTTTGTGAACTGGTAAGGGGTCCATGTGACCCCTATACCAGTTCACAAGGCTCGGGGGTCTGGCAAGTCACCTGCAGCTAACGGGTGACTTGCCATTAACCCCTGGCCCCCCAAATTACCTGCCTCCCCAAAGCCCGGGGGGGGGCAGAAGAGCTGTGGCCCTAGGCTATGATGGCTTGTAGCCAGCAGGGCCAGGGGCCACTAAAGCTGGCCCCTGCGCCCTGTTCTACAAGCACCCATAGCTGGTCACAGGCTGGTTACGCTGGGTAGGGGGGACCTCACGCCATTTTTTGGGGGGATTTTTAAGGGTTTTAACCCTTAAAAATAAAAAAAATGGGGTCCCCCTCCCTGGGAGGGGGGGACCCTATGTCATTTTTTTTTTTATTAACCCTATGTTACCTGTAACCCAGTAGGTATAAAAGGCTTCCAGCAGCAGCAGGAGAGCAGAAGCCTAAGTGATCAGCGTGGGACACAGGGATGGATGGGAGGTAAGTATTACAAAAAATAATTAAAAAAAAAATGTTTTTAATGTGTGTCTCTGTGTGTTTTTTTTTTTTTACTTTTAACCCTTTGTGAACTGGTAAGGGATCTATGAGACCTCTTATACCAGTTCACAAGGCTCTGGGTCTGACAAGTCACCTGCGGCTAGTGGGTGACTTTCCATTAACCCCGAGACCCCCCATTACCTGCCTCCCAAAAAAAACCTTAAAATTCCCCCAAGAAATGGTGTCCCCCCCCCCCCTGTGAAAGGGGACCCCACACCAATTTTTTTTTTATTTAACCCTTTATTATGTGGATAGTAGTTGTATTTTATTTGTAAATGTTATAAAGTGCTCTTTTCAGTTTAGGGGATCACCTGGACAGGAACGGGGGGCTACCGATACATATGTGGTATCATTATAATCGGAAGAAATGGGGCTTTCACATGCAATATGGTTTTCTTTAATAAAATAAATGTTTTTGTTAAAATAAAGGAGACAATTTAAAAAAAAAATTATTTTTTATTTTTTACTTATTTATTTAAAAATATTAAAAAAAGTAGAAAAAATACAAACAAGACATTTCATGTTAAAGCCTAAACTCTGCCACAAAAATAAAATATGCCATTTTCTTGGAAATTCCTGCAAAAATCACAGTTAAACATCACGCAAAATGGTGAAAAATATCCTGTCAGCCGAGGGTGACAAAATCTAAAGTAGACTGGCAGTCAAAAGGTTACAGGTACCTATGCATGTTGGGTATTGTTCTGCTCGGGGGACCTTGAGCTTTCAGATTTAGCTTGTTTTTTCTTATTTGCACATTGATATTTTAGGCAAAGGTGTTTTTTATTCTGCTTTTTTATAAATTTTTTTGTGAAACCCTGTGCAACCTAAGAATTCTTCGAGACATTACTTCCAGAAATATGAGCCCACTACAACAAGCTGGGTACGCTTAGAAAGCTTAACATGTGTACTTTCAGGGAATATATGGTTTATGGGGGATATTCCAAATGTAAAGGGTTGGTTTGGTAGAAAAAGCACAAGGTGCTCACTTTTTCTGCAGAGCTGAAATTTTGAAGTAAAATTACCGTTATGCGCATGCTTTACTTTGGTGTGTTTGGCAACTCTTTCCTTGACAAAACCTATGCATGTTGGGTATCATTCTGTTTGGGGGATGTTGCTTTTTCAGATTTTCTGTTTTTTTCTGGTTTGCATATAGTTTTTTTTAGGAAAATGTGGTTTTGATTCTGCTTTTTTATTCATTTTTAGGGAAACCCTGTGCAACCAAAGAATACATTGAAGGATTACTTCCAGAAAACTGCACCCATGTCAACAAGCCTGGTACGCCTAGAAAGGTTGAGGTGTATACTTCTAGGGAATATATAGTTTGTGGGGGGTATTTCAAATGTAAAGGGTTGTTTTTCTTGAAAAACTGCAAGGTGCGCATATTGCATAGCATAGTTGTATTTTATCTGAAAATCTCCTAAAGCGTTGTTTCAGTTTGGGGGAGTCTCCTGGGCAGGAAAGGGTGTCTACCTATACATATGTGGTACCGCTCTAACCAGGAGAAATTGGGGTTTCACACGCAATAAGATTTTATTGACAAACTTACATTTTTTATTACAAAAAAAACACTACAAATTGTAAAAAATAGTTTTTTTTTTATTTTTTTGCACAATTTTCACCCCAAAATTGAGAATACACTTATAAAATGACAAACAAAACATTTCATGTTAAAGCCCAGGCTCTGCTGAAAAAAACAATATATCACTTTCCTGGGAAATCCCTGGAAATCCCTTCAAAAATCACAGTTGAACATTGGGAGCGCAAAATAGTGCAAAATAATCTGGCAACAAAGGGTGACAAAATCTCAAGGTAGGCTGGCGGTTAAAGGGTTAATACACCCAGCTACAATCCAGGGCTTGGCAAGGAGTATGGACAATAATATAGAGCCAGTAGGTTAGTATTTAAAGGGATGGTTGTCCTTTATTTGCAAACATACAAGGTATGTGTGTGCATTATCCTTAGTTTACAATTTCCTTCCAGAAAAACAAACACATCAACAAATGGGCCAATAACAAATGCACTCTCTCTGTTTAAAGTGCTGTGAGGAAAAGGGAGCGCCACCCGGCACACAGGTTGCGGCGGGACCATAGGTACCAGCCGTTTCATTAAACGGCACGAGACTCTGGAAGAGCACCTAACTGAACCCACAGTAACTCTCCAGCACCAGCCAGAGACAAGGCATCACCTTTACATAAAGCAAGACTCCATGACAAAAGGAAAACAAGCGCTCCCTTTTCCTCACAGCACTTTAAACAGAGAGAGTGCACTGAAGAAGCATTCTTTTTGCGAAACGTCTGCACACTCTTCTGTATATACTTACGGGTGATACGCTTGCTACAAACTGTTAACCAGATGCTTGCTACAAACTGGACACAACAGACCATTGAATGATTGGAGGAGACCAGATGAGATTTATTACCTGGCTATCTCATCTTTGTACCTTTCTATAAATAGAAATATGTACAGCAAGAAAATGAGGCAGCTAGCTGGATAACAGTTAGAAGGTGGGGTAGGGGTAAAAGTTACAGGGAGGCTAGCCCTGAACAGGCACCTCCAAACAAGTTTGCCCGGTTGGCAGATGAGGAGGATGTTAGCTCAGGGATGGCACAGCTGCAGCAAGACACATCTGTCGGCTCCAGTAAGAAAGGGAGGGGAAATGGGAGAACAGGGCAGGCAAGACAGGTGCTGGTAGTGGGTGACTCTATTATTAGGGGAACAGACAGGGCAATCTGTCACAAAGACCGGGATTGCCGAACAGTGTGTTGCCTTCCTGGGGCAAGAGTACGGCATGTAGCGGAGCGGGCTGACAGATTGTTGGGAGGGGCTGGCGTGAACCCAGCGGTCATGGTGCATATTGGCACAAATGACATAGGAAGAAGTAGGTGGAAGGTCCTAAAAAATGATTTCAGGGACTTAGGCCGTAAGCTTAAGACAAGGACCTCAACTGTAGTATTCTCAGAAATACTACCAGTACCAAGAGCCACACCAGAGAGGCAGCGGGAGATTAGAGATGTAAACAGGTGGCTCAAAAATTGGAGTAAAAAGGAGGGGTTTGGGTTCTTAGAGAACTGGGCCGACTTCACAGTGGGCTACAGGTTATTTGGCAGGGATGGGTTGCACCTCAATGGGGAGGGTGCATCTGTTCTGGGGGAGAGGATGGCTAAAAGGTTAGAGGAGTGTTTAAACTGAGCACTGGGGGGGGGGGAGGGTAAAAGCAGTTACAAAGGGGAAGTTAGGAAAGAGAGTGACAGTGGGTGTAGACAAGAAACTGGGGGTGGAGAGGGGGGAGGGGTTAGCACATCTAGCAGGAATAAGTGCAATATACAAAATTATCAAAATTGTCATAAGCATTTGAAATGCATGCTTACAAATGCTAGAATTGATAATAACAGAAGAGCAATATGACATAGTGGGGGTAACAGAGACCTGGCTGGATGAAAGCTATGACTGGGCAGTAAATTTACAGGGATACTGTGTGTTTAGGAGGGACCGTAACAAACACAAAGGGGGTGGAGTCTGCTTAATTGTAAAATCCTCTCTACAGCCTGCTCTGTGGGAGGATATATTTGAGGGGAATGACCATGTGGAGTCTGTATGGGTAGAAATACATGGAGGGAGAAACAAAAATAAAATACTGATGGGGGTTTGCTATAAACCTCCAGATATATCCGAATCCATAAAAAATATGATGCTAAGGCAAATAGATATAGCCGCTAAACTAAATGAGGTAGTGATTATGGGGGACTTTAACTACCCAGATATAGACTGGGATGCTGAAACATGTGTTTCGCATAAAAGTAATAGTTTTTTATCTAAAACAAAAGATGGCTACCTTTCCCAACAAGTACAAGCTCCAACAAGGGGGAAAGCCATATTGGACCTAATACTAACCAATGTACCAGACAAAGTAATAAAGGTACAGGTTGGGGGACACCTTGGAAGCAGTGATCATAATATCATTAATTTCCAATTAGCAGTCACTAGGGTGCCTTATCAAGGAGCCACAAAAACGCGGGACTTCAAAAAGGCAAAGTTTGACCAACTTAGAGATGCCCTACACTGCATTGACTGGGAAAATGCCCTTAAAAACAAAAGCATGGACGCTAAATGGGATACTTTCAAAGGAATACTTAATTTTCATTGTGACAGATATATACCTTACAGGAATAAAAATATTAGACACACATGTAAACCGATGTGGCTAAATAAAAAGGTTAAGGGGGCAATAAAAAAAAAAAAAAAGGCATTTAAACGTTTAAAGCAGGAAGGGACAGCGGAAGCGTTAAAAAAATATAAAGAAGAAAATAAACAATGTAAACAACAGATAAGGGCAGCTAAGCTGGAGACAGAAAGACTGGTCGTGAAAGAGAGTGAAACTAACCCCAAATTATTCTTTAGCTACATAAACCGTAAAAGGTACAAGCCTGAGGGTGTGGGCCCCCTGAAAAGCAAGGAGGGGACCCCTATAGAGGGAAATGAAGACAAAGCTAATTTGCTTAACAACTTCTTTGCTTCTATATTCACAAAAGAATTTGACATGCCGAGTGAAATGCAGGGGAATAACCGAAACCCTCCATTAAATGTCACTGGTCTAACCAAGGAAGAAGTCCAGCACCGTCTCAAGCAGATAAAAATTGATAAATCACCAGGACCAGATGACATACATCCTCGTGTTTTAAGGGAGTTATGTACAGTAATAGACAAGCCGTTATTTCTAATATTTGTGGATTCCATAACTACAGGGTCTGTTCCGATGGATTGGCACTTGGCAAATGTGCTGCCAATATTCAAAAAGGGATCTAGGGGGGAACCTGGGAACTACAGACCGGTAAGCTTAACATCTGTGGTGGGCAAGCTGTTTGAAGGTTTCTTAAGGGATACTATCCTGGAGCACCTTGGGGAAAATGACCTTATTACTCCATATCAGCATGGATTTATGAGGAATCGCTCCTGCCAGACAAACCTAATCAGCTTTTATGAGGAGGTAAGTTCAAGATTGGATCAGGGGGAGTCATTGGATAGCATATATCTTGACTTTTCTAAAGCATTTGATACTGTGCCACATAAAAGGCTGGTACAAAAGATGAGAATGCTTGGACTGGGGGAAAACGTGTGCAAATGGGTGGGAAATTGGCTTAATGATCGGAAGCAGAGGGTGGTTATCAATGGTACACACTCAGATTGGGTCACTGTTACTAGTGGAGTACCACAAGGGTCAGTTCTGGGACCAATTCTCTTCAATATATATATAAATGACATTGGGTATGGATTAAACAGTAAAGTCTCAATCTTTGCAGATGATACTAAGCTGAGTAAAGTAATTAAAACAAATGAGGACAACAGGCAGCTACAAACAGATTTAGATAAATTGGAAGCATGGGCAGTTAAATGGCAAATGAAGTTTAACACAGATAAATGTAAGGTTATGCACATGGGAAGGAGAAATCTGTGTCATGATTACACACAAAATAAAGAAACACTTGGTAAAACAACAATGGAAAAGGACCTAGGGGTTTTAGTTGACAATAAGCTCAACTGTAGTAATCAATGCCAGGCAGCTGCTGCCAAGGCAAATAGGATCATGGGGTGCATCAGGAGGGGTATAGGTGCTCATGACCAGAGCATCATTTTACCCCTGTACAAGTCACTAGTCAGACCCCATATGGAATACTGTGTACAGTTCTGGGCACCTGTGCTTAAGAAGGACATATCAGAACTGGAGCGCGTTCAAAGAAGGGCAACAAAGTTAATAAAAGGAGTGCGGGGGCTAGAGTACCCGGAAAGATTGTCCAAGTTAGGCTTATTTAGTCTAGAAAAAAGACGATTGAGAGGTGATCTAATAACTATGTATAAATATATTCGGGGTCAATACAAGGATCTGTCCCACAATCTATTTATACCCCGGAGTGTAACCATAACCCGGGGGCATCCACTAAGGTTAGAGGAAAGGTGCTTTCTCCACCGACATAGGAGGGGATTCTTCTCTGTAAGAGCAGTGAGACTATGGAACTCGCTGCCAGAGGAGGTAGTAATGATGGATACAGTAAAAACGTTCAAAAGTGGCCTTGATGCCTTCCTGGCATGTAATAACATTTCCAGCTATGGCTACTAGACGACTGGAAGGAGTTAAACAGGCTGAACTGGATGGACTAAAGTCTTTATTCAGCCTTACATACTATGTTACTATGTTACACATATGTAAATATTGTCTGAAATATGTGAAAAAACTGTACAAGGCATGACAACTAAGTTGAAATGACACCTTGCATGACTGTATGAAGTAATACATTTATCAGTGCTAGTACATATGTTACTCATTGATTATTAGTCCTACAAACTACTCATCTGTAAGAGGGTCCTCAACGAAGGTACCCCCTCCCCTTCCCCTTCAATTATAATAAACTAACTATTAATTATACTTTGAATTGAGTTGTGAGAAATGAATTTTTTTGGGAAAAAATATAATTGAGAAAATATAATATATTCCAAAAAAGATTCAGATTAATAACAAACACATTGCATAAAGCTTAACTGAAGTAAGACAAAATAAGGTGTTCCCTAACAGACTGACCAGAGGCACTCTGGGTGCCCGCATACACATTTTCTGATATGTCAACAATTGCTGGAGGGGCGGGCATCCAGATATTGGGGCACCTACTGCATGATGGCAAAGTTATGTAAAATCATGCATGCAATAATGATTTTTAGGACTTTTGCTGGCTGGTACTGCAGAGCCCCTGCTGTATGATCCAGACATCAGAAATGGCTCTTCAGCAAGCCAAATGCCCTCTCCACAACAACCCAGGTCTTCTGATGGGCCCGATTGTAGACTTCATGTGGCTGTGTCTGAGGGCACAGGATGGGGGTTATTAGTCACGGAAGAAGGGGGTATCCCGAATCACCTTAATAAACCAAAAAAAAAAGAAATGAGTCTCAATATAACACTTACATTCTATATAATTTAATCAGAGGTGAAGAACATCATAGGTTAAGACAGGGGACTCTTACATTTAGAATAGTTACACATGGAAAATCCAAGTAAGCAAAATCTAAACACCTACCCAGTAGCCAACCACCAGATGAGTCACCAGACTCAAAACGCCCATAGAGACTTGAATTCTGAAGAATATAGGCATCGTGAGTGGAACCAGGAAAACCAGCCATGAAGCTCAGAAACCTAAGGTCAGGACCAACAACCCTTTGCACATTGATTGAATGACCAATCTTATGGTTCCTGTATTTGCAAAAAAAAACACATTAATTTAGAGCTTTTTACTTTCTAATTGTTAAGGGGCACTTATTTTTTATTGGGTGGACAGAACAAATATATAACAGTACAAATACAAAGTAGGTTTTAAAGTAGATTTAGGTCTACATTAAAATAGACAATGCAAGGCAACATTATTTTCTAAATAAGGAAAAATGTCAAGAGAAACCAAATACCAAGTACCTGTATAGATTTTCCTCAACAGCTGGAGGCACCAGCGCTATGCACGTACAGTCGTTTGCACCCATGACGTTAGGCATATCGGCGATATCATAAAATCCAAACTTCAACGCATTCCAGGCTACCACGTTGTCTAGGAAACGTATGTATTTTTAAAACATGATAGCCATGCCATCCAGAAACTTGTTTAGTGTGCGGCTCAGCGTAGGCTGGCACATGCCCACGGAGAGGGCACCCAGCCTCTGGAATGAGCCGTTCACTAGAAATTGAAGGCAGCCAACCAATTTGGTCATGTCTGCAATTGTATGCCCCTTGCTTGTGGTGGGGGCCAACTATGGCCGCAGCTATACAGTTTTTCGAGGGAAACACGGTTCAGTCGGGTGAGCTTGAATAGCATGCAACCGATATCCAAACGTGCGCAATGCAACCTGAAATCCGACAGACAGATGCATAGAATGCCGCGTAGCTGCAGACGCTAAAATTCTTCCACGTAGTCCACCTCCATCACACTGTAACTCACACCATGATGGCAAACTTTCACCAGGAAATAGACCCCATAAGTTGGGAGTAAACACACTCATTTTATTGGCCGTGTTCTAAACAACAATCAAATCTCTGAATCATGCGCAAGCCCATACCAATAACGTATCATTCCTGTGAACGCGATTTTTTTTCTAAAGTAATACGATCTTCGAAAATGCTTATTTGTGCTAACGTAAATGCACATACACAAGAAAAAAGACACGAGAATCTCGAAATTGGCAAAAAAAATCTCACCAAAAATATACAAACACGTTTTCACATGTGAAAGTGCAGATAAAGGAGGCTGTGAATCAAGGCCATTGTTAAATTCCAAAGAAATCTACACACCTGCCCTAAAATATAGATCTCTTGCTGTTGTACCAAAGTACTGTTTTCAAGCCTGCCGAAGCTCATTTAACTGGCCTAGTAACGGCATCCCCTTAAGTGCATCTGACAGATTTTGCATTTTGTTTTATGTTCAAGTACTGATGGGCTAGTTAGTGTTAAAGCCAAAAAAACTAGACACCTGCCAAAAAAATCCACCTCTTGCTGTTGTACCAAAATCCTGTTTTTACACCTGCTGGAGCAAATTTAGCTGGCCTGAAGAGGGCATCCCACTTAGTTGCATCTGACAGTTTTTGCATTTTGTTTTATGTTCAAATGCTGATGGACTAGTTATTGTTAAAGGCCAGACAAAACTACACACCTGCCCAAAATTATCCACCTCTTGCTGTTTTTTACATCTGCTGGAGTGCATTTAACTGGACTAATCAGGTCACCCCACTTAAGTGCATCTGACAGTTTATGCATTTTGTTTTAAGTTCAAGTGCTGATGGATTAGTTTTTGCCAGACAAAACTACACACCTGCCCAAAAATATCCACCTCTTGCTTTTGAACCAAATCCTCTTTCTACACCTGCTGGAGCGCATTTAGTTGGATTAATCAAGGCATCCCACTTAAGTGCATCTGACAGTTTTTGCATTTTGTTTTATGTTCCATTGCTGATGAGCAAGTAAGTGTTAAAGGCCAGACAAAACTACACACCTGCCCAAAAATATCCACCCCTTGCTTTTGTACCAAAATCTGTTTTTTTAGGGGGCATGGCTTCGGCATGGGAGAGTGAGGGCACATTGAGGAGAGCTCCTGCTTAGCCCAAGTGTTTTTCAGCTGATTTGATACCCCATTGTCCTTTTTGGCCAGATGGGGGACAATAAGAAGAGGAAGGCAGGGGGCAGCGTTAAAGGACCCCCCAAGTCTGCCATCGGCAGCTTTTTCTACCCTAAAGCCCAGTCGGGGCTGATGGACCAGCAGGTCAAAATGACGCTGGACCCGCAGCGTGTGAATGGTGACAGAGGAGACAGTGCGGCAGGGAGCTCGTCTCCTGGGGAGCCCGGGGGAGCGATCGGCGCGTGGAGAGAGCCGGGACTCACCTTAAGCCTGGCCGAGGGAGCGTCGCTGAGGCAGTGAGACCGACAGCAGGCGCGGTGTCAGATGAGACCTAGACATGCCGGGGAGCGGTGGAGAGCAAAGGCAGCCGGCCGCCGCCGGGACTCGGAGCGGTTCGGAGGAGGGAGCCTCGAGGGGGAGTGGTGTCAGTGGCAGCTCGGAGGTGAGCTGCAGGAGCGGGGGGAGGGACCGCTGCGGAGAAGAGAGTGAGGGAAAAACAGTATCAGCTGTGCTGCCAGGCGGCTGTGTGTCCCCCTCTGACAGGCACAACAATGAAACCGGAGGTGGGGGCAGACTGGCAGCCCAAGTGAAAGACTCCCCGTGGTCCCCAATTCAGTGAGGGGAGGTGGAGGGGACACTGGGCAGACAACATCCCCACATGAGCCTAGTCCAACAGTCTTAAAAGGGAACCCCCCAGCTCAACTAAAACCGCAAAGTGGGCTTAATGTGAGTGGTCATCTGGGTCCAACGTAGACTCTATGAGCGACACTTCTTCTAGACGAGGGCATGGAGATGCTTCAAGGGGCATTGATTTGAGTCCCCCCCGACACGTGAATGTCCCCTATGCCAGCTTCTCCCCGGAATCGCCTCCGAGGTACCTCCCTGGAGATCAACGTCCACAATCCCAGCCATTGATCCCGGCCTGCAGGCTATCATTCAGTGCTTGTCTATGAAAACAGAGCTGAGAGCGGACCTGGAGGCAGTGGCGACCAGAATTGAGAGAGCACTGCGCAGGGAAATTGAAGATATACAGCAGAAATCGTCTGCCTTAGAAACCAAAGTCGTCACCCTTGAGGACTCCCGTGCGGACCACGAGACCCGACTTTTAAACTTGGAAAGACTGCAAGAAGTGCACCGCCAACAAATGACTGAACTTCGGCTTCAAGTGGACGACCAGGAAAACAGAAATAGGCTCAACAACCTGAAAATACGAGGCATTCCTGAGTCGGCCTGAGCGAAGGCACTGCGTTCTTCAGCGACGGAATTGTTTAACTCCCTGCTAGGGAGATCTCGGGATGCGAAAGTGATTATTGACCGGATCCACAGGGTGGTGAGCCGCCCGGCTGGAGATTCACAGGTCCTGTGTAGGATTCACTTTTTCACTGTCAAAGAGGACATTCTGCGAAGGGCTTAGGAAAGGGGCAGATTTGAATGGAGGGGTTCACAGATCACGATATTACCCGATGTATCACACCGAACCCTCCAGATGAGAGGAATACTCCGACCTTTACTCGACAAGCTACGAGAAGTGGGGGCCTCCTACAAATGGGTCACCCATTCCACCTCATAATCCGCAAGGACAACTCTGTTTTTGCTCTACGAAGTAAGGCGGACTTGTCCAGCATGTTTGTCTTCTTGGGTCGGAAGGCCTTTCCGATCCCGGACTGGTTGGACTTTAGTCCACCCCCCGCTACCACAGAGGGCTCCTAGACATCCTCTGTGGGTTCGAGAGCGGGGCGGGGGTGCTCCCAGGTGGAATCCAGATCAGCATTGTGAACGGGGTGGGGGCGGACCCCAGAGAAACCTGGATCACTAGATGTGGCCCGGGTCCTGGCCTCCGTCTCTCCGTCCCCCTCCTGTCTCTTTGTCTGAAGATCTAATAGGGCTCACCGGGCACTCCTGGACATCCTCAGCCACGGAGGGGGGGGGGGCTTGAGGTGGCAGGAAGTGTTATGTTCTGTTGAGTTAATTTGATTGTATATAGCAGGGCACCTGCGGTATCGGGATTCGGAGGATAGGCCGGGTGTGCACCCCGCGTCCTCTGCCTCGGTTGTCCTTTACCCCAGTTTGAACGGTGACGTTTGCCGTTGAGGGGTCCGTCCCCTCTCTTCGACCAGCTGCTAAATGGGTCGGAGGGTGTGGGCGGGGGGGGCTGGGGACGCGCGGGCCCGAAGGAGTGGTGCTTCCCGGGTAGAGATGTTGTTTGTTAATGCCTTTAAGTTTAACTGTATGCTAATGGAAAGTTGGGCCAACGGAGGTGATACGCACCTGCTAGTATGGCCGGTGGGGTGGAGATCGGATACATACCCGAGATTCAATGAAGGGCTGGTGGGAGCCCACTCCCACCAAGGCCGCTTCCCCCAATAGGTTGCTGCACCATCCTCTAGGGTCTAGGCCCGTCAGGATCCGCAAGGGGCCTTAGCCCCTGTTAGTTTAATTTGCCTCCCCTATAGGGAGGGCTTCCTAGAGTTCTGGTCCTACCTGGCTTAGGCCGGGAGGGACAGTTTATTCCTCTCATTTTCTCTTCTATTGTTTTCTATTGTTTCTCTCTCTTTTTCTTCCTCCCTTTTATCTTTATCTATCCACTCCCTCTTCTGCTAGGGGACCCGGCACTGACCCCAAGACACTAAGAACCATAGTATTGCTTGAGGCACCGTTGTCCCACACAGTCGAGTGACCACCCCATACACCACCCAGCCCTGATGGCCAACCTAAAAATTTGTATGTTCAATGCTAAGGGGCTCAATATACCCGAGAAAAGGGTGAAAATTATGTATGGTTTTCACAAAGAAAAGGTGGAGGTGGTCATGTTCCAGGAGACACACTTCTGCCTGGGGAAAATACTGGAGATCAAAAGCAGATACTATGACATCCACAGCCCCAATCCTGATAATAAGTCCAAGGGTGTAATCTATAGCTGTGCATAAAAACGTTCCACTGGAGCAACTGGATGTAAAAATAGATCAAAAAGGTAGATTCTTATTTGTTAAGTTTGTGTTGTGTGAAGCAAGATACACCCTAAGCCAATCTATATCTGCCCAATCAGGGACAGGTGGAGTCGGGTTTGGGGATGCTACGAGATCTCAATTTGACACTTGATCCGAGGGTGGATTCTTCTCAGAGCAGATCAGCGATCTCCCACTCTGCACTTAACAAGTTCCACAGAGCCGTCCAAGCCCTACAGGTGGTTGATGTTTGGAGAGTGCTACATGGAGGGGAGAGGGACTATACCTTTTTTCCCATACCCACAACATGTATAGTTGACTAGACTATTTTTTCCTCAGTCACCATGCCCTTGCACGAGACCCGGTGGCCTCCATTGGGCAGATCCTTTGGTCTGACCATGCGACCATTCTCCTTACCCTCCCGAACCTAAATGCGACCCCGAGGCAATACACTTGGCGCCTCAACTACAATCTATTAAAGGATGTCGCTTGTTTGTCAGAAATTAAGGCCACTATGGCTGGTTTCCATCTTGACCACTGCAGTGACGACACCCCGTTGCCAATGCAGTGGGAGGCGCTCAAGTGTGTGCTGCATGGGATCATTATTAAGCATGGAGCTAGGCTCCAGAGGGAGCGGGAACAGCAGATCAAGGTTACATTGGGTCGAATAAACGAATTGGAGAGTGCACACAAGTCATCTTCTAATCTCGCTGAAAGAACTACTAGACGTCAGGCAGAAGTTGAAAAGCTTGTACGATCAGTGCTACCTCAGATTTCGTGACAGATGTAGGGCACATTTCTATGAGCACTCGAATAAGTGTGGGAGGATGTTGGCTCGGTCTCTACACTCAAGGCAGGGCTGTGCATTCATACCCAGTATTAAAACTGGGGGAGGGGTGGAAGTGGAAGGGGTGGAAGTACACAAGACCCCGTTAATCGCTGATGAGTTCCAGACCTTCTACTCTGACCTTTACAATATTAAAGGGCCAGCCGGTTGTGGGGTGCGGCAGGACGCCGCAGCTTTGATCGACAAATATATTGAGGAAACGGCCTTGCCAACCATACCACTGGAGGAAAGCAAGGCCTTGGAGGACTCCATTAGGCGAGAGGAGGTAATGGAAGCCATAGGGAGGACCCCAGCAGGGAAAAGTCCTGGCCCTGATGGGTTCACCCCCCGGTTTTACAAAATCCTGGGACCCCTGATTACCCCCTTCCTGGTGAAAGTGTTTAACTCAATATCTAGTCGTAATCCCTTTCCGAGACAGGCCCTGGAAGCACATATTGTGGTCATCCTGAAGCCAGGCAAGGATGGAACCCTACCGGGCAACTACAGGCCGATCTCAATAATTAATATTGATGTCAAGCTATATGCCAAAATAATTGCAAATAGGATCCAGCCTCTGCTTCCCTCATTGGTTAACATCAACCAGGTGGGGTTTATCACAGGGAGAGAGGCTAGAGATAACGTTATTAAGACTATTTCCCTGATGCACTACGCTCACGGGAGATACCTGCCTGTTTGCTGGCGGTAGATGCCGAAAAAGCATTCGACAAGGTGCATTGGGGTTCCTGAAGGCCACTCTAACTCAGACGGGGATAGGTCCAGTTATGGTGGAGAATCATGGCCCTTTATCAGGATCCCACTGCTAGGGTAAAAATTAATGGCACCCTTTCAGGATCGTTTAATATCAGGAATGGCACACGGCAGGGGTGCCCCTTGTCCCCTCTACTGTATGTCCTGGTAATGGAGCATCTCGCTAATGCATTAAGGGCTAATCCGTCTATTAAGGGAATAACTTGTGGTGAGAAGGAATACAAGATCTCCCTTTTTGCCGATGACCTGCTCCTATAAATCACCTCACCTCACACCTCCCTACCCTCTATCATAGTAGAGTTTGACCGCTTTAGTAAAACTAGTAACTTTAAAGTCAACCTGTCCAAAACAGAGGTGCTTAATATCTCTCTGAAAGTGCCGACTCTGCAATTATTCAATTCAATTCATTATTATCAAATGGCAATCAGAATCAATAAAGTACCTAGGGCTTAGGCTGCCTACAGATCTAGGGCGGCTATATAGACTTAACTATGCCCCGCTCCTAAATGCCACATTAAGTAGCCTACAAGCTTATGGGAGGAAACAACACTCTTATCTGGGACGTATCAATTAGGGATGAGCGAATCGATCCGGACGAACACGGATTCGATCCGAATTTCATGAAAAATTTGATTCGGATCGAATCCGAATTTCCCCGTGCTTCGATAGCTCGAAGTTTTTCTTTAACATTCATTCATTTACATTACAGGCATTCTCAGATGGCGGACGGGACATGTCCAGACATCTACCCCGCTCCAGTGCATGCTGGGGCAGTCACATGCAGCCTATCAGCAGCCAGCAAGCCCGGTGACGTCACAGTGCTATTTAAGGCGGCGGACATCTTGCTTTTCCTCATTTCTCTATTGCATTCGTGAGAGACAGGACACTGCTGTAGTCAGGGAGAGACAGTTAGAGAGACAGGGACAGACAGGAACAGGCAGGAGACAGGCAGGAGACAGGCAGGAAGTCAGCGAGAAGCAGGGAAAGTTAGGAAAAATCAGAGGCAGTCACAGGGAGATTTTTTTTTTTTTCATCCAGCCTGAGTGTTACTGGCTGGCTGACTGGCTTTGTTAGCGTTTTCAGGCTGCTTATACACTTACTGTGCATATATACTGAACTGATCTCAAGTCTGCTGTGGGAACATTACCATTTTGTAAAATCTCATTAGCCTCTGTATTTACTCTAAGCTGCACACTTATTTAAAGTAATTTGGCCTGTTGGAGCCTGCTTATCCACTTTTACTGTGCATATATACTGTTCTAAAGCCTGCTTGGGGGCATCCCATTCTGTAACATCACATTAGCCTCTGTATTTCCTGTAAGCTGCACACTTATTTAAAGTAATTTGGCCTGTATGAGCCTGCTTATCCACTTTTACTGTGCATATATACTGTTCTAAAGCCTGCTTGGGGGCATCCCATTCTGTAACATCACATTAGCCTCTGTATTTACTCTAAGCTGCACACTTATTTAAAGTAATTTGGCCTGTTTGAGCCTGATTATCCACTTTTACTGTGCATATATACTGTTCTAAAGCCTGCTTGGGGGCATCCCAATTTGTAACATCACATTAGCCTCTGTATTTATTCTAAGCTGCAAACTTATTTAAAGTAATTTGGCCTGTATGAGCCTGATTATCCACTTTTACTGTGCATATATACTGTTCTAAAGCCTGCTTGGGGGCATCCCATTCTGTAACATCACATTAGCCTCTGCATTTACTCTAAGCTGCACACTTATTTAAAGTAATTTGGCCTGTTGGAGCCTGCTTATCCACTTTTACTGTGCATATATACTGTTCTAAAGCCTGCTTGGGGGCATCCCATTCTGTAACATCACATTAGCCTCTGTATTTCCTGTAAGCTGCACACTTATTTAAAGTAATTTGGCCTGTATGAGCCTGATTATCCACTTTTACTGTACATATATACTGTTCTAAAGCCTGCTTGGGGGCATCCCATTCTGTAACATCACATTACCCTCTGTATTTCCTGTAAGCTGCAAACTTATTTAAAGTAATTTGGCCTGTATGAGCCTGCTTATCCACTTTTACTGTGCATATATACTGTTCTAAAGCCTGCTTGGGGGCATCCCATTCTGTAACATCACATTAGCCTCTTAATTTACTCTAAGCTGCAAACTTATTTAAAGTAATTTGGCCTGTATGAGCCTGATTATCCACGTTTACTGTGCATATATACTGTTCTAAAGCCTGCTTGGGGGCATCCCATTCTGTAACATCACATTAGCCTCTGTATTTCCTGTAAGCTGCACACTTATTTAAAGTAATTTGGCCTGTATGAGCCTGCTTATCCACTTCTACTGTGCATATATACTGTTCTAAAGCCTGCTTGGGGGCATCCCATTCTGTAACATCACATTAACCTCTGTATTTACTCTAAGCTGCAAACTTATTTAAAGTAATTTGGCCTGTATGAGCCTGATTATCCACATTTACTGTGCATATATACTGTTCTAAAGCCTGCTTGGGGGCATCCCATTCTGTAACATCACATTAGCCTCTGTATTTACTCTAAGCTGCAAACTTATTTAAAGTGATTTGGCCTGTATGAGCCTGATTATCCACATTTACTGTGCATATATACTGTTCTGAAGCCTGCTTGGGGTATCCCATTCTGTAACATCACATTAGCCTCTCAATTTACTCTAAGCTGCACACTTATTTAAAGTAATTTGGCCTGTTGGAGCCTGCTTATCCACTTTTACTGTGCATATATACTGTTCTAAAGCCTGCTCGGGGCACCCCATTCTGTAACATCACATTAGCCTCTGTATTTACTCTAAGCTGCAAACTTATTTAAAGTAATTTGGCCTGTATGAGCCTGATTATCCACTTTTTCTGTGCATATATACTGTTCTAAAGCCTGCTTGGGGGCATCCCATTCTGTAACATCACATTAGCCTCTGTATTTCCTGTAAGCTGCACACTTATTTAAAGTAATTTGGCCTGTTGGAGCCTGCTTATCCACTTTTACTGTGCATATATACTGTTCTAAAGCCTGCTTGGGGGCATCCCATTCTGTAACATCACATTAGCCTCTGTATTTACTCTAAGCTGCACACTTATTTAAAGTAATTTAGCCTGTTGGAGCCTGCTTATACACTTTTACTGTGCATATATTTTGTTCTAAAGCCTGCTTGGGGGCATCCCATTCTGTAACATCACATTAGCCTCTGTATTTCCTGTAAGCTGCACACTTATTTAAAATAATTTGACCTGTATGAGCCTGATTATCCACTGTTGCTGTGTGCATATATACTGTTTTAAAGCCTGCTTGGGGGCATCCCATTCTGTAACATCACATTAGCCTCTGAATTTCCTGTAAGCTGCACACTTATTTAAAGTAATTTGACCTGTATGAGTCTGATTATCCACTGTTGCTGTGTGCATATATACTGTTCTAAAGCCTGCTTGGGGGCATCCCATTCTGTAACATCACATTAGCCTCTGTATATACTCTAAGCTGCAAACATATTTAAAGTAATTTAACCTGCTGGAGCCTGCTTATCCACTTTTACTGTGCATATATACTGTTCTAAAGCCTGCTTGGGGGCATCCCATTCTGTAACATCACATTAGCCTCTGTATTTCCTGTAAGCTACACACTTATTTAAAGTAATTTGGCCTGTATGAGCCTGATTATCCACTTTTACTGTGCATATATACTGTTCTAAAGCCTGCTTGGGGGCATCCCATTCAGTAACATCACATTAGCCTCTGTATTTCCTGTAAGCTGCACACTTATTTAAAGTAATATGGCCTGTATGAGCCTGATTATCCACTTTTACTGTGCATATATACTGTTCTAAAGCCTGCTTGGGGGCATCCCATTCTGTAACATCACGTTAGCCTCTGTATTTACTCTAAGATGCACACTTATCTAAAGTAATTTGGCCTGTTGGAGCCTGCCTATCCACTTTTACTGTGCATATATACTGTTCTAAAGCCTGCTTGGGGGCATCCCATTCTGTAACATCACATTAACCTCTGTATTTCCTGTAAGCTGCACACTTATTTAAAGTAATTTGACCTGTATGAGTCTGATTATCGACTGTTGCTGTGTGCATATATACTGTTTTAAAGCCTGCCTGGGGGCATCCCATTCTGTAACATCACATTAGCCTCTGTATATACTCTAAGCTGCAAACATATTTAAAGTAATTTGGCCTGCTGGAGCCTGCTTCTCCACTTTTACTGTGCATATATACTGTTCTAAAGCCTGCTTGGGGGCATCCCATTCTGTAACATCACATTAGCCTCTGTATTTCCTGTAAGCTGCACACTTATTTAAATAATTTGGCCTGTTGGAGCCTGCTTATCCACTTTTACTGTGCTTATATACTGTTCTAAAGCCTGCTTGGGGGCATCCCATTCTGTAACATCACATTAGCCTCTGTATTTCCTGTAAGCTGCACACTTATTTAAAGTAATTTGACCTGTATGAGCCTGATTATCCACTGTTGCTGTGTGCATATATACTGTTCTAAAGCCTGCTTGGGGGCATCCCATTCTGTAACATCACATTAGCCTCTGTATATACTCTAAGCTGCAAACATATTTAAGGTAATTTGGCCTGCTGGAGCCTGCTTATCCACTTTTACTGTGCATACATACTGTTCTAAAGCCTGCTTGGGGGCATCCCATTCTGTAACATCACATTAGCCTCTGTATTTCCTGTAAGCTGCACACTTATTTAAAGTAATTTGGCCTGTATGAGCCTGATTATCCACTTTTACTGTGCATATATACTGTTCTAAAGCCTGCTTGGGGGCATCCCATTCTGTAACATCAAATTAGCCTCTGTATTTACTATAAGCTGCAAACTTATTTAAAGTAATTTGGCCTGTATGAGCCTGATTATCCACTTTTACTGTGCATATATACTGTTCTAAAGCCTGCTTGGGGGCATCCCATTCTGTAACATCACATTAGCCTCTGTATTTACTCTAAGCTGCACACCTATTTAAAGTAATTTGGCCTGTATGAGCCTGCTTATCCACTTTTACTGTGCATATATACTGTTCTAAAGCCTGCTTGGGGGCATCCCATTCTGTAACATCACATTAGCCTCGGTATTTACTCTAAGCTGCACACCTATTTAAAGTAATTTGGCCTGTATGAGCCTGCTTATCCACTTTTACTGTGCATATATACTGTTCTAAAGCCTGCTTGGGGGCATCCCATTCTGTAACATCACATTAGCCTCTGTATTTACTCTAAGCTGCAAACTTATTTAAAGTAATTTGGCCTGTATGAGCCTGATTATCCACTTTTACTGTGCATATATACTGTTCTAAAGCCAGCTTGGGGGCATCCCATTCTGTAACATCACATTAGCCTCTGTATTTCCTGTAAGCGGCACACTTATTTGAAGTAATTTGGCCTGTATTAGCCTGATTATCCACTTTTACTGTGCATATATACTGTTCTAAAGCCTGCTTGGGGGCATCCCATTCTGTAACATCACATTAGCCTCTGTATTTACTCTAAGCTGCACACTTATTTAAAGTAATTTGGCCTGTTGGAGCCTGCTTATCCACTTTTACTGTGAATATATACTGTTCTAAAGCCAGCTTGGGGGCATCCCATTCTGTAACATCACATTAGCCTCTGTATTTACTCTAAGCTGCACACTTATTTAAAGTAATTTGGCCTGTATGAGCCTGATTATCCACTTTTACTGTGCATATATACTGTTCTAAAGCCTGCTTGGGGGCATCCCATTCTGTAACATCACATTAGCCTCTGTATTTACTCCAAGCTGCAAACTTATTTAAAGTAATTTGGCCTGTATGAGCCTGATTTTCCACTTTTACTGTGCATATATACTGTTCTAAAGCCTGCTTGGGGGCATCCCATTCTGTAACATCACATTAGCCTCTGTATTTCCTGTAAGCTGCACACTTATTTAAAGTAATTTGGCCTGTATGAGCCTGATTATCCACTTTTACTGTGCATATATACTGTTCTAAAGCCTGCTTGGGGGCATCCCATTCTGTAACATCACATTAGCCTCTGTATTTACTCTAAGCTGCACACTTATTTAAAGTAATTTGGCCTGTATGAGCCTGCTTATCCACTTTTACTGTGCATATATACTGTTCTAAAGCCTGCTTGGGGGCATCCCATTCTGTAACATCACATTAGCCTCTGTATTTACTCTAAGCTGCAAACTTATTTAAAGTAATTTGGCCTGTATGAGCCTGATTATCCACTTTTACTGTGCATATATACTGTTCTAAAGCCTGCTTGGGGGCATCCCATTCTGTAACATCACATTAGCCTCTGTATTTACTCTAAGCTGCACACCTATTTAAAGTAATTTGGCCTGTATGAGCCTGCTTATCCACTTTTACTGTGCATATATACTGTTCTAAAGCCTGCTTGGGGGCATCCCATTCGGTAACATCACATTAGCCTCTGTATTTCCTGTAAGCTGCACACTTATTTAAAGTAATTTGGCCTGTATGAGCCTGATTATCCACTTTTACTGTGCATATATACTATTCTAAAGCCTGCTTGGGGGCATCCCATTCTGTAACATCACATTAGCCTCGGTATTTCCTGTAAGCTGCACACTTATTTAAAGTAATTTGGCCTGTATGAGCCTGATTATCCACTTTTACTGTGCATATATACTGTTCTAAAGCCTGCTTGGGGGCATCCCATTCTGTAACATCACATTAGCCTCTGTATTTACTCTAAGCTGCACACTTATTTAAAGTAATTTGGCCTGTTGCAGCCTGCTTATCCACTTTTACTGTTCATATATTCTGTTCTAAAGCCTGCTTGGGGGCATCCCATTCTGTAACATCACATTAGCCTCTGTATTTCCTGTAAGCTGCACACTTATTTAAAGTAATTTGGCCTGTATGAGCCTGATTATCCACTTTTACTGTGCATATATACTGTTCTAAAGCCTGATTGGAAGCATCCCATTCTGTAACATCACATTAGCCTCTGTATTTCCTGAACGCTGCACACTTATTTAAAGTAATTTGGCCTGTATGAGCCTGATTATCCATTTTTACTGTGCATATATACTGTTCTAAAGCCTGCTTGGGGGCATCCCATTCTGTAACATCACATTAGCCTCTGTATTTACTCTAAGCTGCACACTTATTTAAAGTAATTTGGCCTGTATGAGCCTGATTATCCACTTTTACTGTGCATATATACTGTTCTAAAGCCTGCTTGGGGGCATCCCATTCTGTAACATCACATTAGCCTCTGTATTTACTCTAAGCTGCACACTTATTTAAAGTAATTTGGCCTGTTGGAGCCTGCTTATCCACTTTTACTGTGCATATATACTGTTCTAAAGCCTGCTTGGGGGCATCCTATTCTGTAACATCACATTAGCCTCTGTATTTACTCTAAGCTGCACACTTATTTAAAGTAATTTGGCCTGTATGAGCCTGATTATCCACTTTTACTGTGCATATATACTGTTCTAAAGCCTGCATCCCATTCTGTAACATCACATTAGCCTCTGTATTTCCTGTAAGCTGCACACTTATTTAAAGTAATTTGGCCTGTTGGAGCCTGATTATCCACTTTTACTGTGCATATAAACTGTTCTAAAGCCTGCTTGGGGGCATCCCATTCTGTAACATCACATTAGCCTCTGTATTTTCCCTATGCTGCACACTTATTTAAAGTAATTTGGCCTGTATGAGCCTGATTATCCACTTTTACTGTGCATATATACTGTTCTAAAGCCTGCTTGGGGGCATCCCATTCTGTAACATCACATTAGCCTCTGTATTTACTCTAAGCTGCACACTTATTTAAAGTAATTTGGCCTGTTGGAGCCTGCTTATCCACTTTTACTGTGCATATATACTGTTCTAAAGCCTGCTTGGGGGCATCCTATTCTGTAACATCACATTAGCCTCTGTATTTACTCTAAGCTGCACACTTATTTAAAGTAATTTGGCCTGTATGAGCCTGATTATCCACTTTTACTGTGTACTGTGCATATATACTGTTCTAAAGCCTGCTTGGGGGCATCCCATTCTGTAACATCACATTAGCCTCTGTATTTACTCTAAGCTACACACCTATTTAAAGTAATTTGGCCTGTATGAGCCTGCTGATCCACTTTTACTGTGCATATATACTGTTCTAAAGCCTGCTTGGGGGCATCCCATTCTGTAACATCACATTAGCCTCGGTATTTCCTGTAAGCTGCACACTTATTTAAAGTAATTTGGCCTGTATGAGCCTGATTATCCACTTTTACTGTGCATATATACTGTTCTAAAGCCTGCTTGGGGGCATCCCATTCTGTAACATCACATTAGCCTCTGTATTTACTCTAAGCTGCACACTTATTTAAAGTAATTTGGCCTGTATGAGCCTGATTATCCACTTTTACTGTGCATATATACTGTTCTAAAGCCTGCTTGGGGGCATCCCATTCTGTAACATCACATTAGCCTCTGTATTTACTCTAAGCTGCAAACTTATTTAAAGTAATTTGGCCTGTATGAGCCTGAGTTTCCACTTTTACTGTGCATATATACTGTTCTAAAGCCTGCTTGGGGGCATCCCATTCTGTAACATCACATTAGCCTCTGTATTTCCTGTAAGCTGCACACTTATTTAAAGTAATTTGGCCTGTATGAGCCTGATTATCCACTTTTACTGTGCATATATACTGTTCTAAAGCCTGCTTGGGGGCATCCCATTCTGTAACATCACATTAGCCTCTGTATTTACTCTAAGCTGCACACCTATTTAAAGTAATTTGGCCTGTATGAGCCTGCTTATCCACTTTTACTGTGCATATATACTGTTCTAAAGCCTGCTTGGGGGCATCCCATTCTGTAACATCACATTAGCCTCTGTATTTACTCTAAGCTGCAAACTTATTTAAAGTAATTTGGCCTGTATGAGCCTGATTATCCACTTTTACTGTGCATATATACTGTTCTAAAGCCTGCTTGGGGGCATCCCATTCTGTAACATCACATTAGCCTCTGTATTTCCTCTAAGCTGCACACCTATTTAAAGTAATTTGGCCTGTATGAGCCTGCTTATCCACTTTTACTGTGCATATATACTGTTCTAAAGCCTGCTTGGGGGCATCCCATTCTGTAACATCACATTAGCCTCTGTATTTCCTGTAAGCTGCACACTTATTTAAAGTAATTTGGCCTGTATGAGCCTGATTATCCACTTTTACTGTGCATATATACTGTTCTAAAGCCTGCTTGGGGGCATCCCATTCTGTAACATCACATTAGCCTCTGTATTTACTCTAAGCTGCACACTTATTTAAAGTAATTTGGCCTGTTGGAGCCTGCTTATCCACTTTTACTGTGCATATATTCTGTTCTAAAGCCTGCTTGGGGGCATCCCATTATGTAACATCACATTAGCCTCTGTATTTCCTGTAAGCTGCACACTTATTTAAAGTAATTTGGCCTGTATGAGCCTGATTATCCACTTTTACTGTGCATATATACTGTTCTAAAGCCTGCTTGGAAGCATCCCATTCTGTAACATCACATTAGCCTCTGTATTTCCTGTAAGCTGCACACTTATTTAAAGTAATTTGGCCTGTATGAGCCTGATTATCCACTTTTACTGTGCATATATACTGTTCTAAAGCCTGCTTGGGGGCATCCCATTCTGTAACATCACATTAGCCTCTGTATTTACTCTAAGCTGCAAACTTATTTAAAGTAATTTGGCCTGTATGAGCCTGATTATCCACTTTTACTGTGCATATATACTGTTCTAAAGCCAGCTTGGGGGCATCCCATTCTGTAACATCACATTAGCCTCTGTATTTCCTGTAAGCTGCACACTTATTTGAAGTAATTTGGCCTGTATTAGCCTGATTATCCACTTTTACTGTGCATATATACTGTTCTAAAGCCTGCTTGGGGGCATCCCATTCTGTAACATCACATTAGCCTCTGTATTTACTCTAAGCTGCACACTTATTTAAAGTAATTTGGCCTGTTGGAGCCTGCTTATCCACTTTTACTGTGAATATATACTGTTCTAAAGCCAGCTTGGGGGCATCCCATTCTGTAACATCACATTAGCCTCTGTATTTACTCTAAGCTGCACACTTATTTAAAGTAATTTGGCCTGTATGAGCCTGATTATCCACTTTTACTGTGCATATATACTGTTCTAAAGCCTGCTTGGGGGCATCCCATTCTGTAACATCACATTAGCCTCTGTATTTACTCCAAGCTGCAAACTTATTTAAAGTAATTTGGCCTGTATGAGCCTGATTTTCCACTTTTACTGTGCATATATACTGTTCTAAAGCCTGCTTGGGGGCATCCCATTCTGTAACATCACATTAGCCTCTGTATTTCCTGTAAGCTGCACACTTATTTAAAGTAATTTGGCCTGTATGAGCCTGATTATCCACTTTTACTGTGCATATATACTGTTCTAAAGCCTGCTTGGGGGCATCCCATTCTGTAACATCACATTAGCCTCTGTATTTACTCTAAGCTGCACACTTATTTAAAGTAATTTGGCCTGTATGAGCCTGCTTATCCACTTTTACTGTGCATATATACTGTTCTAAAGCCTGCTTGGGGGCATCCCATTCTGTAACATCACATTAGCCTCTGTATTTACTCTAAGCTGCACACTTATTTAAAGTAATTTGGCCTGTTGGAGCCTGCTTATCCACTTTTACTGTGAATATATACTGTTCTAAAGCCAGCTTGGGGGCATCCCATTCTGTAACATCACATTAGCCTCTGTATTTACTCTAAGCTGCACACTTATTTAAAGTAATTTGGCCTGTATGAGCCTGATTATCCACTTTTACTGTGCATATATACTGTTCTAAAGCCTGCTTGGGGGCATCCCATTCTGTAACATCACATTAGCCTCTGTATTTACTCCAAGCTGCAAACTTATTTAAAGTAATTTGGCCTGTATGAGCCTGATTTTCCACTTTTACTGTGCATATATACTGTTCTAAAGCCTGCTTGGGGGCATCCCATTCTGTAACATCACATTAGCCTCTGTATTTCCTGTAAGCTGCACACTTATTTAAAGTAATTTGGCCTGTATGAGCCTGATTATCCACTTTTACTGTGCATATATACTGTTCTAAAGCCTGCTTGGGGGCATCCCATTCTGTAACATCACATTAGCCTCTGTATTTACTCTAAGCTGCACACTTATTTAAAGTAATTTGGCCTGTTGGAGCCTGCTTATCCACTTTTACTGTGAATATATACTGTTCTAAAGCCAGCTTGGGGGCATCCCATTCTGTAACATCACATTAGCCTCTGTATTTACTCTAAGCTGCACACTTATTTAAAGTAATTTGGCCTGTATGAGCCTGATTATCCACTTTTACTGTGCATATATACTGTTCTAAAGCCTGCTTGGGGGCATCCCATTCTGTAACATCACATTAGCCTCTGTATTTACTCCAAGCTGCAAACTTATTTAAAGTAATTTGGCCTGTATGAGCCTGATTTTCCACTTTTACTGTGCATATATACTGTTCTAAAGCCTGCTTGGGGGCATCCCATTCTGTAACATCACATTAGCCTCTGTATTTCCTGTAAGCTGCACACTTATTTAAAGTAATTTGGCCTGTATGAGCCTGATTATCCACTTTTACTGTGCATATATACTGTTCTAAAGCCTGCTTGGGGGCATCCCATTCTGTAACATCACATTAGCCTCTGTATTTACTCTAAGCTGCACACTTATTTAAAGTAATTTGGCCTGTATGAGCCTGCTTATCCACTTTTACTGTGCATATATACTGTTCTAAAGCCTGCTTGGGGGCATCCCATTCTGTAACATCACATTAGCCTCTGTATTTACTCTAAGCTGCACACTTATTTAAAGTAATTTGGCCTGTTGGAGCCTGCTTATCCACTTTTACTGTGAATATATACTGTTCTAAAGCCAGCTTGGGGGCATCCCATTCTGTAACATCACATTAGCCTCTGTATTTACTCTAAGCTGCACACTTATTTAAAGTAATTTGGCCTGTATGAGCCTGATTATCCACTTTTACTGTGCATATATACTGTTCTAAAGCCTGCTTGGGGGCATCCCATTCTGTAACATCACATTAGCCTCTGTATTTACTCCAAGCTGCAAACTTATTTAAAGTAATTTGGCCTGTATGAGCCTGATTTTCCACTTTTACTGTGCATATATACTGTTCTAAAGCCTGCTTGGGGGCATCCCATTCTGTAACATCACATTAGCCTCTGTATTTCCTGTAAGCTGCACACTTATTTAAAGTAATTTGGCCTGTATGAGCCTGATTATCCACTTTTACTGTGCATATATACTGTTCTAAAGCCTGCTTGGGGGCATCCCATTCTGTAACATCACATTAGCCTCTGTATTTACTCTAAGCTGCACACTTATTTAAAGTAATTTGGCCTGTTGGAGCCTGCTTATCCACTTTTACTGTGAATATATACTGTTCTAAAGCCAGCTTGGGGGCATCCCATTCTGTAACATCACATTAGCCTCTGTATTTACTCTAAGCTGCACACTTATTTAAAGTAATTTGGCCTGTATGAGCCTGATTATCCACTTTTACTGTGCATATATACTGTTCTAAAGCCTGCTTGGGGGCATCCCATTCTGTAACATCACATTAGCCTCTGTATTTACTCCAAGCTGCAAACTTATTTAAAGTAATTTGGCCTGTATGAGCCTGATTTTCCACTTTTACTGTGCATATATACTGTTCTAAAGCCTGCTTGGGGGCATCCCATTCTGTAACATCACATTAGCCTCTGTATTTCCTGTAAGCTGCACACTTATTTAAAGTAATTTGGCCTGTATGAGCCTGATTATCCACTTTTACTGTGCATATATACTGTTCTAAAGCCTGCTTTGGGGCATCCCATTCTGTAACATCACATTAGCCTCTGTATTTACTCTAAGCTGCACACTTATTTAAAGTAATTTGGCCTGTATGAGCCTGCTTATCCACTTTTACTGTGCATATATACTGTTCTAAAGCCTGCTTGGGGGCATCCCATTCTGTAACATCACATTAGCCTCTGTATTTACTCTAAGCTGCAAACTTATTTAAAGTAATTTGGCCTGTATGAGCCTGATTATCCACTTTTACTGTGCATATATACTGTTCTAAAGCCTGCTTGGGGGCATCCCATTCTGTAACATCACATTAGCCTCTGTATTTACTCTAAGCTGCACACCTATTTAAAGTAATTTGGCCTGTATGAGCCTGCTTATCCACTTTTACTGTGCATATATACTGTTCTAAAGCCTGCTTGGGGGCATCCCATTCGGTAACATCACATTAGCCTCTGTATTTCCTGTAAGCTGCACACTTATTTAAAGTAATTTGGCCTGTATGAGCCTGATTATCCACTTTTACTGTGCATATATACTGTTCTAAAGCCTGCTTGGGGGCATCCCATTCTGTAACATCACATTAGCCTCTGTATTTACTCTAAGCTGCAAACTTATTTAAAGTAATTTGGCCTGTATGAGCCTGATTATCCACTTTTACTGTGCATATATACTGTTCTAAAGCCAGCTTGGGGGCATCCCATTCTGTAACATCACATTAGCCTCTGTATTTCCTGTAAGCTGCACACTTATTTGAAGTAATTTGGCCTGTATTAGCCTGATTATCCACTTTTACTGTGCATATATACTGTTCTAAAGCCTGATTGGGGGCATCCCATTCTGTAACATCACATTAGCCTCTGTATTTACTCTAAGCTGCACACTTATTTAAAGTAATTTGGCCTGTATGAGCCTGATTATCCACTTTTACTGTGCATATATACTGTTCTAAAGCCTGCTTGGGGGCATCCCATTCTGTAACATCACATTAGCCTCTGTATTTCCTGTAAGCTGTACACTTATTTAAAGTAATTTGGCCTGTATGAGCCTGATTATCCACTTTTACTGTGCATATATACTGTTCTAAAGCCTGCTTGGGGGCATACTATTCTGTAACATCACATTAGCCTCTGTATTTCCTGTAAGCTGCAAACTTATTTTAAGTAATTTAGCCTGTATGAGCCTGATTATCCACTTTTACTGTGCATATATACTGTTCTAAAGCCTGCTTGGGGGCATCCCATTCTGTAACATCACATTAGCCTCTGTATTTACTCTAAGCTGCACACTTATTTAAAGTAATTTGGCCTGTTGGAGCCTGCTTATCCACTTTTACTGTGCATATATACTGTTCTAAAGCCTGCTTGGGGGCATCCCATTCTGTAACATCACATTAGCCTCTGTATTTCCAGTAAGCTGCACACTTATTTAAAGTAATTTGACCTTTATGAGTCTGATTATCCACTGTTGCTGTGTGCATATATACTGTTCTAAAGCCTGCTTGGGGGCATCCCATTCTGTAACATCACATTAGCCTCTGTATATACTCTAAGCTGCAAACATATTTAAAGTAATTTGGCCTGCTGGAGCCTGCTTGTCCACTTTTACTGTGCATATATACTGTTCTAAAGCCTGCTTGGGGGCATCCCATTCTGTAACATCACATTAGCCTCTGTATTTCCTGTAAGCTGCACACTTATTTAAAGTAATTTGACCTGTATGAACCTGATTATCCACTGTTGCTGTGTGCATATATACTGTTCTAAAGCCTGCTTGGGGGCATCCCATTCTGTAACATCACATTAGCCTCTGTATTTACTCTAAGCTGCACACTTATTTAAAGTAATTTGGCCTGTATGAGCCTGCTTATCCACTTTTACTGTGCATATATATTGTTCTAAAGCCTGCTTGGGGGCATCCCATTCTGTAACATCACATTAGCCTCTGTATTTACTCTAAGCTGCACACTTATTTAAAGTAATTTGGCCTGTATGAGCCTGATTTTACACTTTTACTGTGCATATATACTGTTCTAAAGCCTGCTTGGGGGCATCCCATTCTGTAACATCACATTAGCCTCTGTATTTCCTGTAAGCTGCACACTTATTTAAAGTAATTTGGCCTGTTGGAGCCTGATTATCCACTTTTACTGTGCATATATACTGTTCTAAAGCCTGCTTGGGGGCATCCCATTCTGTAACATCACATTAGCCTCTGTATTTACTCTAAGCTGCAAACTTATTTAAAGTAATTTGGCCTGTATGAGCCTGATTATCCACTTTTACTGTGCATATATACTGTTCTAAATCCTGCTTGGGGGCATCCCATTCTGTAACATCACATTAGCCTCTGTATTTCCTCTAAGCTGCACACCTATTTAAAGTAATTTGGCCTGTATGAGCCTGCTTATCCACTTTTACTGTGCATATATACTGTTCTAAAGCCTGCTTGGGGGCATCCCATTCTGTAACATCACATTAGCCTCTGTATTTCCTGTAAGCTGCACACTTATTTAAAGTAATTTGGCCTGTATGAGCCTGATTATCCACTTTTACTGTGCATATATACTGTTCTAAAGCCTGCTTGGGGGCATCCCATTCTGTAACATCACATTAGCCTCTGTATTTACTCTAAGCTGCACACTTATTTAAAGTAATTTGGCCTGTTGGAGCCTGCTTATCCACTTTTACTGTGCATATATTCTGTTCTAAAGCCTGCTTGGGGGCATCCCATTATGTAACATCACATTAGCCTCTGTATTTCCTGTAAGCTGCACACTTATTTAAAGTAATTTGGCCTGTATGAGCCTGATTATCCACTTTTACTGTGCATATATACTGTTCTAAAGCCTGCTTGGAAGCATCCCATTCTGTAACATCACATTAGCCTCTGTATTTCCTGTAAGCTGCACACTTATTTAAAGTAATTTGGCCTGTATGAGCCTGATTATCCACTTTTACTGTGCATATATACTGTTCTAAAGCCTGCTTGGGGGCATCCCATTCTGTAACATCACATTAGCCTCTGTATTTACTCTAAGCTGCAAACTTATTTAAAGTAATTTGGCCTGTATGAGCCTGATTATCCACTTTTACTGTGCATATATACTGTTCTAAAGCCAGCTTGGGGGCATCCCATTCTGTAACATCACATTAGCCTCTGTATTTCCTGTAAGCTGCACACTTATTTGAAGTAATTTGGCCTGTATTAGCCTGATTATCCACTTTTACTGTGCATATATACTGTTCTAAAGCCTGCTTGGGGGCATCCCATTCTGTAACATCACATTAGCCTCTGTATTTACTCTAAGCTGCACACTTATTTAAAGTAATTTGGCCTGTTGGAGCCTGCTTATCCACTTTTACTGTGAATATATACTGTTCTAAAGCCAGCTTGGGGGCATCCCATTCTGTAACATCACATTAGCCTCTGTATTTACTCTAAGCTGCACACTTATTTAAAGTAATTTGGCCTGTATGAGCCTGATTATCCACTTTTACTGTGCATATATACTGTTCTAAAGCCTGCTTGGGGGCATCCCATTCTGTAACATCACATTAGCCTCTGTATTTACTCCAAGCTGCAAACTTATTTAAAGTAATTTGGCCTGTATGAGCCTGATTTTCCACTTTTACTGTGCATATATACTGTTCTAAAGCCTGCTTGGGGGCATCCCATTCTGTAACATCACATTAGCCTCTGTATTTCCTGTAAGCTGCACACTTATTTAAAGTAATTTGGCCTGTATGAGCCTGATTATCCACTTTTACTGTGCATATATACTGTGCTAAAGCCTGCTTGGGGGCATCCCATTCTGTAACATCACATTAGCCTCTGTATTTACTCTAAACTGCACACTTATTTAAAGTAATTTGGCCTGTATGAGCCTGCTTATCCACTTTTACTGTGCATATATACTGTTCTAAAGCCTGCTTGGGGGCATCCCATTCTGTAACATCACATTAGCCTCTGTATTTACTCTAAGCTGCAAACTTATTTAAAGTAATTTGGCCTGTATGAGCCTGATTATCCACTTTTACTGTGCATATATACTGTTCTAAAGCCTGCTTGGGGGCATCCCATTCTGTAACATCACATTAGCCTCTGTATTTACTCTAAGCTGCACACCTATTTAAAGTAATTTGGCCTGTATGAGCCTGCTTATCCACTTTTACTGTGCATATATACTGTTCTAAAGCCTGCTTGGGGGCATCCCATTCGGTAACATCACATTAGCCTCTGTATTTCCTGTAAGCTGCACACTTATTTAAAGTAATTTGGCCTGTATGAGCCTGATTATCCACTTTTACTGTGCATATATACTGTTCTAAAGCCTGCTTGGGGGCATCCCATTCTGTAACATCACATTAGCCTCTGTATTTACTCTAAGCTGCACACTTATTTAAAGTAATTTGGCCTGTATGAGCCTGATTATCCACTTTTACTGTGCATATATACTGTTCTAAAGCCAGCTTGGGGGCATCCCATTCTGTAACATCACATTAGCCTCTGTATTTCCTGTAAGCTGCACACTTATTTGAAGTAATTTGGCCTGTATTAGCCTGATTATCCACTTTTACTGTGCATATATACTGTTCTAAAGCCTGATTGGGGGCATCCCATTCTGTAACATCACATTAGCCTCTGTATTTACTCTAAGCTGCACACTTATTTAAAGTAATTTGGCCTGTATGAGCCTGATTATCCACTTTTACTGTGCATATATACTGTTCTAAAGCCTGCTTGGGGGCATCCCATTCTGTAACATCACATTAGCCTCTGTATTTCCTGTAAGCTGTACACTTATTTAAGGTAATTTGGCCTGTATGAGCCTGATTATCCACTTTTACTGTGCATATATACTGTTCTAAAGCCTGCTTGGGGGCATCCTATTCTGTAACATCACATTAGCCTCTGTATTTCCTGTAAGCTGCAAACTTATTTTAAGTAATTAAGCCTGTATGAGCCTGATTATCCACTTTTACTGTGCATATATACTGTTCTAAAGCCTGCTTGGGGGCATCCCATTCTGTAACATCACATTAGCCTCTGTATTTACTCTAAGCTGCACACTTATTTAAAGTAATTTGGCCTGTTGGAGCCTGCTTATCCACTTTTACTGTGCATATATACTGTTCTAAAGCCTGCTTGGGGGCATCCCATTCTGTAACATCACATTAGCCTCTGTATTTCCAGTAAGCTGCACACTTATTTAAAGTAATTTGACCTTTATGAGTCTGATTATCCACTGTTGCTGTGTGCATATATACTGTTCTAAAGCCTGCTTGGGGGCATCCCATTCTGTAACATCACATTAGCCTCTGTATATACTCTAAGCTGCAAACATATTTAAAGTAATTTGGCCTGCTGGAGCCTGCTTGTCCACTTTTACTGTGCATATATACTGTTCTAAAGCCTGCTTGGGGGCATCCCATTCTGTAACATCACATTAGCCTCTGTATTTCCTGTAAGCTGCACACTTATTTAAAGTAATTTGACCTGTATGAGCCTGATTATCCACTGTTGCTGTGTGCATATATACTGTTCTAAAGCCTGCTTGGGGGCATCCCATTCTGTAACATCACATTAGCCTCTGTATTTACTCTAAGCTGCACACTTATTTAAAGTAATTTGGCCTGTATGAGCCTGCTTATCCACTTTTACTGTGCATATATACTGTTCTAAAGCCTGCTTGGGGGCATCCCATTCTGTAACATCACATTAGCCTCTGTATTTCCTGTAAGCTGCACACTTATTTAAAGTAATTTGGCCTGTTGGAGCCTGATTATCCACTTTTACTGTGCATATATACTGTTATAAAGCCTGCTTGGGGGCATCCCATTCTGTAACATCACATTAGCCTCTGTATTTACTCTAAGCTGCAAACTTATTTAAAGTAATTTGGCCTGTATGAGCCTGATTATCCACTTTTACTGTGCATATATACTGTTCTAAAGCCAGCTTGGGGGCATCCCATTCTGTAACATCACATTAGCCTCTGTATTTCCTGTAAGCTGCACACTTATTTGAAGTAATTTGGCCTGTATTAGCCTGATTATCCACTTTTACTGTGCATATATACTGTTCTAAAGCCTGATTGGGGGCATCCCATTCTGTAACATCACATTAGCCTCTGTATTTACTCTAAGCTGCACACTTATTTAAAGTAATTTGGCCTGTATGAGCCTGATTATCCACTTTTACTGTGCATATATACTGTTCTAAAGCCTGCTTGGGGGCATCCCATTCTGTAACATCACATTAGCCTCTGTATTTCCTGTAAGCTGTACACTTATTTAAAGTAATTTGGCCTGTATGAGCCTGATTATCCACTTTTACTGTGCATATATACTGTTCTAAAGCCTGCTTGGGGGCATCCTATTCTGTAACATCACATTAGCCTCTGTATTTCCTGTAAGCTGCAAACTTATTTTAAGTAATTTAGCCTGTATGAGCCTGATTATCCACTTTTACTGTGCATATATACTGTTCTAAAGCCTGCTTGGGGGCATCCCATTCTGTAACATCACATTAGCCTCTGTATTTACTCTAAGCTGCACACTTATTTAAAGTAATTTGGCCTGTTGGAGCCTGCTTATCCACTTTTACTGTGCATATATACTGTTCTAAAGCCTGCTTGGGGGCATCCCATTCTGTAACATCACATTAGCCTCTGTATTTCCAGTAAGCTGCACACTTATTTAAAGTAATTTGACCTTTATGAGTCTGATTATCCACTGTTGCTGTGTGCATATATACTGTTCTAAAGCCTGCTTGGGGGCATCCCATTCTGTAACATCACATTAGCCTCTGTATATACTCTAAGCTGCAAACATATTTAAAGTAATTTGGCCTGCTGGAGCCTGCTTGTCCACTTTTACTGTGCATATATACTGTTCTAAAGCCTGCTTGGGGGCATCCTATTCTGTAACATCACATTAGCCTCTGTATTTCCTGTAAGCTGCACACTTATTTAAAGTAATTTGACCTGTATGAGCCTGATTATCCACTGTTGCTGTGTGCATATATACTGTTCTAAAGCCTGCTTGGGGGCATCCCATTCTGTAACATCACATTAGCCTCTGTATTTACTCTAAGCTGCACACTTATTTAAAGTAATTTGGCCTGTATGAGCCTGCTTATCCACTTTTACTGTGCATATATACTGTTCTAAAGCCTGCTTGGGGGCATCCCATTCTGTAACATCACATTAGCCTCTGTATTTCCTGTAAGCTGCACACTTATTTAAAGTAATTTGGCCTGTTGGAGCCTGATTATCCACTTTTACTGTGCATATATACTGTTCTAAAGCCTGCTTGGGGGCATCCCATTCTGTAACATCACATTAGCCTCTGTATTTACTCTAAGCTGCAAACTTATTTAAAGTAATTTGGCCTGTATGAGCCTGATTATCCACTTTTACTGTGCATATATACTGTTCTAAAGCCTGCTTGGGTGCATCCCATTCTGTAACATCACATTAGCCTCTGTATTTCCTGTAAGCTGCACACTTATTTAAAGTAATTTGGCCTGTATGAGCCTGATTATACACTTTTACTGTGCATATATACTGTTCTAAAGCCTGCTTGGGGGCATCCCATTCTGTAACATCACATTAGCCTCTGTATTTACTCTAAGCTGCAAACTTATTTAAAGTAATTTGGCCTGTATGAGCCTGATTATCCACTTTTACTGTGCATATATACTGTTCTAAAGCCTGCTTGGGGGCATCCCATTCTGTAACATCACATTAGCCTCTGTATTTACTCTAAGCTGCACACTTATTTAAAGTAATTTGGCCTGTTGGAGCCTGCTTATCCACTTTTACTGTGCATATATACTGTTCTAAAGCCTGCTTGGAGGCATCCCATTCTGTAACATCACATTAGCCTCTGTATTTACTCTAAGCTGCACACTTATTTAAAGTAATTTGGCCTGTATGAGCCTGATTTTCCACTTTTACTGTGCATATATACTGTTCTAAAGCCTGCATGGGGGCATCCCATTCTGTAACATCACATTAGCCTCTGTATTTCCTGTAAGCTGCACACTTATTTAAAGTAATTTGGCCTGTTGGAGCCTGATTATCCACTTTTACTGTGCATATAAACTGTTCTAAAGCCTGCTTGGGGGCATCCCATTCTGTAACATCACATTAGCCTCTGTATTTCCTGTAAGCTGCACACTTATTTAAAGTAATTTGGCCTGTATGAGCCTGATTATCCACTTTTACTGTGCATATATACTGTTCTAAAGCCTGCTTGGGGGCATCCCATTCTGTAACATCACATTAGCCTCTGTATTTACTCTAAGCTGCAAACTTATTTAAAGTAATTTGGCCTGTATGAGCCTGATTTTCCACTTTTACTGTGCACATATACTGTTCTAAAGCCTGCTTGGGGGCATCCCATTCTGTAACATCACATTAGCCTCTGTATTTCCTGTAAGCTGCACACTTATTTAAAGTAATTTGGCCTGATGGAGCCTGATTATCCACTTTTACTGTGCATATATACTGTTCTAAAGCCTGATTGGGGGCATCCCATTCTGTAACATCACATTAGCCTCTGTATTTACTCTAAGCTGCACACTTATTTAAAGTAATTTGGCCTGTATGAGCCTGATTATCCACTTTTACTGTGCATATATACTGTTCTAAAGCCTGCTTGGGGGCATCCCATTCTGTAACATCACATTAGCCTCTGTATTTACTCTAAGCTGCACACTTATTTAAAGTAATTTGGCCTGTTGGAGCCTGATTATCCACTTTTACTGTGCATATAAACTGTTCTAAAGCCTGCTTGGGGGCATCCCATTCTGTAACATCACATTAGCCTCTGTATTTCCTGTAAGCTGCACACTTATTTAAAGTAATTTGGCCTGTATGAGCCTGATTTTCCACTTTTACTGTGCATATATACTGTTCTAAAGCCTGCATGGGGGCATCCCATTCTGTAACATCACATTAGCCTCTGTATTTCCTGTAAGCTGCACACTTATTTAAAGTAATTTGGCCTGTATGAGCCTGATTATACACTTTTACTGTGCATATATACTGTTCTAAAGCCTGCTTGGGGGCATCCCATTCTGTAACATCACATTAGCCTCTGTATTTACTCTAAGCTGCAAACTTATTTAAAGTAATTTGGCCTGTATGAGCCTGATTATCCACTTTTACTGTGCATATATACTGTTCTAAAGCCTGCTTGGGGGCATCCCATTCTGTAACATCACATTAGCCTCTGTATTTACTCTAAGCTGCACACTTATTTAAAGTAATTTGGCCTGTTGGAGCCTGCTTATCCACTTTTACTGTGCATATATACTGTTCTAAAGCCTGCTTGGAGGCATCCCATTCTGTAACATCACATTAGCCTCTGTATTTACTCTAAGCTGCACACTTATTTAAAGTAATTTGGCCTGTATGAGCCTGATTTTCCACTTTTACTGTGCATATATACTGTTCTAATGCCTGCATGGGGGCATCCCATTCTGTAACATCACATTAGCCTCTGTATTTCCTGTAAGCTGCACACTTATTTAAAGTAATTTGGCCTGTTGGAGCCTGATTATCCACTTTTACTGTGCATATAAACTGTTCTAAAGCCTGCTTGGGGGCATCCCATTCTGTAACATCACATTAGCCTCTGTATTTCCTGTAAGCTGCACACTTATTTAAAGTAATTTGGCCTGTATGAGCCTGATTATCCACTTTTACTGTGCATATATACTGTTCTAAAGCCTGCTTGGGGGCATCCCATTCTGTAACATCACATTAGCCTCTGTATTTACTCTAAGCTGCAAACTTATTTAAAGTAATTTGGCCTGTATGAGCCTGATTTTCCACTTTTACTGTGCACATATACTGTTCTAAAGCCTGCTTGGGGGCATCCCATTCTGTAACATCACATTAGCCTCTGTATTTCCTGTAAGCTGCACACTTATTTAAAGTAATTTGGCCTGATGGAGCCTGATTATCCACTTTTACTGTGCATATATACTGTTCTAAAGCCTGATTGGGGGCATCCCATTCTGTAACATCACATTAGCCTCTGTATTTACTCTAAGCTGCACACTTATTTAAAGTAATTTGGCCTGTATGAGCCTGATTATCCACTTTTACTGTGCATATATACTGTTCTAAAGCCTGCTTGGGGGCATCCCATTCTGTAACATCACATTAGCCTCTGTATTTACTCTAAGCTGCACACTTATTTAAAGTAATTTGGCCTGTTGGAGCCTGATTATCCACTTTTACTGTGCATATAAACTGTTCTAAAGCCTGCTTGGGGGCATCCCATTCTGTAACATCACATTAGCCTCTGTATTTCCTGTAAGCTGCACACTTATTTAAAGTAATTTGGCCTGTATGAGCCTGATTATCCACTTTTACTGTGCATATATACTGTTCTAAAGCCTGCTTGGGGGCATCCCATTCTGTAACATCACATTAGCCTCTGTATTTACTCTAAGCTGCAAACTTATTTAAAGTAATTTGGCCTGTATGAGCCTGATTATCCACTTTTACTGTGCATATATACTGTTCTAAAGCCTGCTTGGGTGCATCCCATTCTGTAACATCACATTAGCCTCTGTATTTCCTGTAAGCTGCACACTTATTTAAAGTAATTTGGCCTGTATGAGCCTGATTATACACTTTTACTGTGCATATATACTGTTCTAAAGCCTGCTTGGGGGCATCCCATTCTGTAACATCACATTAGCCTCTGTATTTACTCTAAGCTGCAAACTTATTTAAAGTAATTTGGCCTGTATGAGCCTGATTATCCACTTTTACTGTGCATATATACTGTTCTAAAGCCTGCTTGGGGGCATCCCATTCTGTAACATCACATTAGCCTCTGTATTTACTCTAAGCTGCACACTTATTTAAAGTAATTTGGCCTGTTGGAGCCTGCTTATCCACTTTTACTGTGCATATATACTGTTCTAAAACCTGCTTGGAGGCATCCCATTCTGTAACATCACATTAGCCTCTGTATTTACTCTAAGCTGCACACTTATTTAAAGTAATTTGGCCTGTATGAGCCTGATTTTCCACTTTTACTGTGCATATATACTGTTCTAAAGCCTGCATGGGGGCATCCCATTCTGTAACATCACATTAGCCTCTGTATTTCCTGTAAGCTGCACACTTATTTAAAGTAATTTGGCCTGTTGGAGCCTGATTATCCACTTTTACTGTGCATATAAACTGTTCTAAAGCCTGCTTGGGGGCATCCCATTCTGTAACATCACATTAGCCTCTGTATTTCCTGTAAGCTGCACACTTATTTAAAGTAATTTGGCCTGTATGAGCCTGATTATCCACTTTTACTGTGCATATATACTGTTCTAAAGCCTGCTTGGGGGCATCCCATTCTGTAACATCACATTAGCCTCTGTATTTACTCTAAGCTGCAAACTTATTTAAAGTAATTTGGCCTGTATGAGCCTGATTTTCCACTTTTACTGTGCACATATACTGTTCTAAAGCCTGCTTGGGGGCATCCCATTCTGTAACATCACATTAGCCTCTGTATTTCCTGTAAGCTGCACACTTATTTAAAGTAATTTGGCTTGATGGAGCCTGATTATCCACTTTTACTGTGCATATATACTGTTCTAAAGCCTGATTGGGGGCATCCCATTCTGTAACATCACATTAGCCTCTGTATTTACTCTAAGCTGCACACTTATTTAAAGTAATTTGGCCTGTATGAGCCTGATTATCCACTTTTACTGTGCATATATACTGTTCTAAAGCCTGCTTGGGGGCATCCCATTCTGTAACATCACATTAGCCTCTGTATTTACTCTAAGCTGCACACTTATTTAAAGTAATTTGGCCTGTTGGAGCCTGCTTATCCACTTTTACTGTGCATATATACTGTTCTAAAGCCTGCTTGGAGGCATCCCATTCTGTAACATCACATTAGCCTCTGTATTTACTCTAAGCTGCACACTTATTTAAAGTAATTTGGCCTGTATGAGCCTGATTTTCCACTTTTACTGTGCATATATACTGTTCTAAAGCCTGCATGGGGGCATCCCATTCTGTAACATCACATTAGCCTCTGTATTTCCTGTAAGCTGCACACTTATTTAAAGTAATTTGGCCTGTTGGAGCCTGATTATCCACTTTTACTGTGCATATATACTGTTCTAAAGCCTGCTTGGGGGCATCCCATTCTGTAACATCACATTAGCCTCTGTATTTCCTGTAAGCTGTACACTTATTTAAGGTAATTTGGCCTGTATGAGCCTGATTATCCACTTTTACTGTGCATATATACTGTTCTAAAGCCTGCTTGGGGGCATCCTATTCTGTAACATCACATTAGCCTCTGTATTTCCTGTAAGCTGCAAACTTATTTTAAGTAATTAAGCCTGTATGAGCCTGATTATCCACTTTTACTGTGCATATATACTGTTCTAAAGCCTGCTTGGGGGCATCCCATTCTGTAACATCACATTAGCCTCTGTATTTACTCTAAGCTGCACACTTATTTAAAGTAATTTGGCCTGTTGGAGCCTGCTTATCCACTTTTACTGTGCATATATACTGTTCTAAAGCCTGCTTGGGGGCATCCCATTCTGTAACATCACATTAGCCTCTGTATTTCCAGTAAGCTGCACACTTATTTAAAGTAATTTGACCTTTATGAGTCTGATTATCCACTGTTGCTGTGTGCATATATACTGTTCTAAAGCCTGCTTGGGGGCATCCCATTCTGTAACATCACATTAGCCTCTGTATATACTCTAAGCTGCAAACATATTTAAAGTAATTTGGCCTGCTGGAGCCTGCTTGTCCACTTTTACTGTGCATATATACTGTTCTAAAGCCTGCTTGGGGGCATCCCATTCTGTAACATCACATTAGCCTCTGTATTTCCTGTAAGCTGCACACTTATTTAAAGTAATTTGACCTGTATGAGCCTGATTATCCACTGTTGCTGTGTGCATATATACTGTTCTAAAGCCTGCTTGGGGGCATCCCATTCTGTAACATCACATTAGCCTCTGTATTTACTCTAAGCTGCACACTTATTTAAAGTAATTTGGCCTGTATGAGCCTGCTTATCCACTTTTACTGTGCATATATACTGTTCTAAAGCCTGCTTGGGGGCATCCCATTCTGTAACATCACATTAGCCTCTGTATTTCCTGTAAGCTGCACACTTATTTAAAGTAATTTGGCCTGTTGGAGCCTGATTATCCACTTTTACTGTGCATATATACTGTTATAAAGCCTGCTTGGGGGCATCCCATTCTGTAACATCACATTAGCCTCTGTATTTACTCTAAGCTGCAAACTTATTTAAAGTAATTTGGCCTGTATGAGCCTGATTATCCACTTTTACTGTGCATATATACTGTTCTAAAGCCAGCTTGGGGGCATCCCATTCTGTAACATCACATTAGCCTCTGTATTTCCTGTAAGCTGCACACTTATTTGAAGTAATTTGGCTTGTATTAGCCTGATTATCCACTTTTACTGTGCATATATACTGTTCTAAAGCCTGATTGGGGGCATCCCATTCTGTAACATCACATTAGCCTCTGTATTTACTCTAAGCTGCACACTTATTTAAAGTAATTTGGCCTGTATGAGCCTGATTATCCACTTTTACTGTGCATATATACTGTTCTAAAGCCTGCTTGGGGGCATCCCATTCTGTAACATCACATTAGCCTCTGTATTTCCTGTAAGCTGTACACTTATTTAAAGTAATTTGGCCTGTATGAGCCTGATTATCCACTTTTACTGTGCATATATACTGTTCTAAAGCCTGCTTGGGGGCATCCTATTCTGTAACATCACATTAGCCTCTGTATTTCCTGTAAGCTGCAAACTTATTTTAAGTAATTTAGCCTGTATGAGCCTGATTATCCACTTTTACTGTGCATATATACTGTTCTAAAGCCTGCTTGGGGGCATCCCATTCTGTAACATCACATTAGCCTCTGTATTTACTCTAAGCTGCACACTTATTTAAAGTAATTTGGCCTGTTGGAGCCTGCTTATCCACTTTTACTGTACATATATACTGTTCTAAAGCCTGCTTGGGGGCATCCCATTCTGTAACATCACATTAGCCTCTGTATTTCCAGTAAGCTGCACACTTATTTAAAGTAATTTGACCTTTATGAGTCTGATTATCCACTGTTGCTGTGTGCATATATACTGTTCTAAAGCCTGCTTGGGGGCATCCCATTCTGTAACATCACATTAGCCTCTGTATATACTCTAAGCTGCAAACATATTTAAAGTAATTTGGCCTGCTGGAGCCTGCTTGTCCACTTTTACTGTGCATATATACTGTTCTAAAGCCTGCTTGGGGGCATCCTATTCTGTAACATCACATTAGCCTCTGTATTTCCTGTAAGCTGCACACTTATTTAAAGTAATTTGACCTGTATGAGCCTGATTATCCACTGTTGCTGTGTGCATATATACTGTTCTAAAGCCTGCTTGGGGGCATCCCATTCTGTAACATCACATTAGCCTCTGTATTTACTCTAAGCTGCACACTTATTTAAAGTAATTTGGCCTGTATGAGCCTGCTTATCCACTTTTACTGTGCATATATACTGTTCTAAAGCCTGCTTGGGGGCATCCCATTCTGTAACATCACATTAGCCTCTGTATTTCCTGTAAGCTGCACACTTATTTAAAGTAATTTGGCCTGTTGGAGCCTGATTATCCACTTTTACTGTGCATATATACTGTTCTAAAGCCTGCTTGGGGGCATCCCATTCTGTAACATCACATTAGCCTCTGTATTTACTCTAAGCTGCAAACTTATTTAAAGTAATTTGGCCTGTATGAGCCTGATTATCCACTTTTACTGTGCATATATACTGTTCTAAAGCCTGCTTGGGTGCATCCCATTCTGTAACATCACATTAGCCTCTGTATTTCCTGTAAGCTGCACACTTATTTAAAGTAATTTGGCCTGTATGAGCCTGATTATACACTTTTACTGTGCATATATACTGTTCTAAAGCCTGCTTGGGGGCATCCCATTCTGTAACATCACATTAGCCTCTGTATTTACTCTAAGCTGCAAACTTATTTAAAGTAATTTGGCCTGTATGAGCCTGATTATCCACTTTTACTGTGCATATATACTGTTCTAAAGCCTGCTTGGGGGCATCCCATTCTGTAACATCACATTAGCCTCTGTATTTACTCTAAGCTGCACACTTATTTAAAGTAATTTGGCCTGTTGGAGCCTGCTTATCCACTTTTACTGTGCATATATACTGTTCTAAAGCCTGCTTGGAGGCATCCCATTCTGTAACATCACATTAGCCTCTGTATTTACTCTAAGCTGCACACTTATTTAAAGTAATTTGGCCTGTATGAGCCTGATTATCCACTTTTACTGTGCATATATACTGTTCTAAAGCCTGCTTGGGGGCATCCCATTCTGTAACATCACATTAGCCTCTGTATTTACTCTAAGCTGCAAACTTATTTAAAGTAATTTGGCCTGTATGAGCCTGATTTTCCACTTTTACTGTGCACATATACTGTTCTAAAGCCTGCTTGGGGGCATCCCATTCTGTAACATCACATTAGCCTCTGTATTTCCTGTAAGCTGCACACTTATTTAAAGTAATTTGGCCTGATGGAGCCTGATTATCCACTTTTACTGTGCATATATACTGTTCTAAAGCCTGATTGGGGGCATCCCATTCTGTAACATCACATTAGCCTCTGTATTTACTCTAAGCTGCACACTTATTTAAAGTAATTTGGCCTGTATGAGCCTGATTATCCACTTTTACTGTGCATATATACTGTTCTAAAGCCTGCTTAGGGGCATCCCATTCTGTAACATCACATTAGCCTCTGTATTTACTCTAAGCTGCACACTTATTTAAAGTAATTTGGCCTGTTGGAGCCTGCTTATCCACTTTTACTGTGCATATATACTGTTCTAAAGCCTGCTTGGAGGCATCCCATTCTGTAACATCACATTAGCCTCTGTATTTACTCTAAGCTGCACACTTATTTAAAGTAATTTGGCCTGTATGAGCCTGATTTTCCACTTTTACTGTGCATATATACTGTTCTAAAGCCTGCATGGGGGCATCCCATTCTGTAACATCACATTAGCCTCTGTATTTCCTGTAAGCTGCACACTTATTTAAAGTAATTTGGCCTGTTGGAGCCTGATTATCCACTTTTACTGTGCATATAAACTGTTCTAAAGCCTGCTTGGGGGCATCCCATTCTGTAACATCACATTAGCCTCTGTATTTCCTGTAAGCTGCACACTTATTTAAAGTAATTTGGCCTGTATGAGCCTGATTATCCACTTTTACTGTGCATATATACTGTTCTAAAGCCTGCTTGGGGGCATCCCATTCTGTAACATCACATTAGCCTCTGTATTTACTCTAAGCTGCAAACTTATTTAAAGTAATTTGGCCTGTATGAGCCTGATTATCCACTTTTACTGTGCATATATACTGTTCTAAAGCCTGCTTGGGTGCATCCCATTCTGTAACATCACATTAGCCTCTGTATTTCCTGTAAGCTGCACACTTATTTAAAGTAATTTGGCCTGTATGAGCCTGATTATACACTTTTACTGTGCATATATACTGTTCTAAAGCCTGCTTGGGGGCATCCCATTCTGTAACATCACATTAGCCTCTGTATTTACTCTAAGCTGCAAACTTATTTAAAGTAATTTGGCCTGTATGAGCCTGATTATCCACTTTTACTGTGCATATATACTGTTCTAAAGCCTGCTTGGGGGCATCCCATTCTGTAACATCACATTAGCCTCTGTATTTCCAGTAAGCTGCACACTTATTTAAAGTAATTTGACCTTTATGAGTCTGATTATCCACTGTTGCTGTGTGCATATATACTGTTCTAAAGCCTGCTTGGGGGCATCCCATTCTGTAACATCACATTAGCCTCTGTATATACTCTAAGCTGCAAACATATTTAAAGTAATTTGGCCTGCTGGAGCCTGCTTGTCCACTTTTACTGTGCATATATACTGTTCTAAAGCCTGCTTGGGGGCATCCCATTCTGTAACATCACATTAGCCTCTGTATTTCCTGTAAGCTGCACACTTATTTAAAGTAATTTGACCTGTATGAGCCTGATTATCCACTGTTGCTGTGTGCATATATACTGTTCTAAAGCCTGCTTGGGGGCATCCCATTCTGTAACATCACATTAGCCTCTGTATTTACTCTAAGCTGCACACTTATTTAAAGTAATTTGGCCTGTATGAGCCTGCTTATCCACTTTTACTGTGCATATATACTGTTCTAAAGCCTGCTTGGGGGCATCCCATTCTGTAACATCACATTAGCCTCTGTATTTCCTGTAAGCTGCACACTTATTTAAAGTAATTTGGCCTGTTGGAGCCTGATTATCCACTTTTACTGTGCATATATACTGTTATAAAGCCTGCTTGGGGGCATCCCATTCTGTAACATCACATTAGCCTCTGTATTTACTCTAAGCTGCAAACTTATTTAAAGTAATTTGGCCTGTATGAGCCTGATTATCCACTTTTACTGTGCATATATACTGTTCTAAAGCCAGCTTGGGGGCATCCCATTCTGTAACATCACATTAGCCTCTGTATTTCCTGTAAGCTGCACACTTATTTGAAGTAATTTGGCTTGTATTAGCCTGATTATCCACTTTTACTGTGCATATATACTGTTCTAAAGCCTGATTGGGGGCATCCCATTCTGTAACATCACATTAGCCTCTGTATTTACTCTAAGCTGCACACTTATTTAAAGTAATTTGGCCTGTATGAGCCTGATTATCCACTTTTACTGTGCATATATACTGTTCTAAAGCCTGCTTGGGGGCATCCCATTCTGTAACATCACATTAGCCTCTGTATTTCCTGTAAGCTGTACACTTATTTAAAGTAATTTGGCCTGTATGAGCCTGATTATCCACTTTTACTGTGCATATATACTGTTCTAAAGCCTGCTTGGGGGCATCCTATTCTGTAACATCACATTAGCCTCTGTATTTCCTGTAAGCTGCAAACTTATTTTAAGTAATTTAGCCTGTATGAGCCTGATTATCCACTTTTACTGTGCATATATACTGTTCTAAAGCCTGCTTGGGGGCATCCCATTCTGTAACATCACATTAGCCTCTGTATTTACTCTAAGCTGCACACTTATTTAAAGTAATTTGGCCTGTTGGAGCCTGCTTATCCACTTTTACTGTGCATATATACTGTTCTAAAGCCTGCTTGGGGGCATCCCATTCTGTAACATCACATTAGCCTCTGTATTTCCAGTAAGCTGCACACTTATTTAAAGTAATTTGACCTTTATGAGTCTGATTATCCACTGTTGCTGTGTGCATATATACTGTTCTAAAGCCTGCTTGGGGGCATCCCATTCTGTAACATCACATTAGCCTCTGTATATACTCTAAGCTGCAAACATATTTAAAGTAATTTGGCCTGCTGGAGCCTGCTTGTCCACTTTTACTGTGCATATATACTGTTCTAAAGCCTGCTTGGGGGCATCCTATTCTGTAACATCACATTAGCCTCTGTATTTACTCTAAGCTGCACACTTATTTAAAGTAATTTGACCTGTATGAGCCTGATTATCCACTGTTGCTGTGTGCATATATACTGTTCTAAAGCCTGCTTGGGGGCATCCCATTCTGTAACATCACATTAGCCTCTGTATTTACTCTAAGCTGCACACTTATTTAAAGTAATTTGGCCTGTATGAGCCTGCTTATCCACTTTTACTGTGCATATATACTGTTATAAAGCCTGCTTGGGGGCATCCCATTCTGTAACATCACATTAGCCTCTGTATTTCCTGTAAGCTGCACACTTATTTAAAGTAATTTGGCCTGTTGGAGCCTGATTATCCACTTTTACTGTGCATATATACTGTTATAAAGCCTGCTTGGGGGCATCCCATTCTGTAACATCACATTAGCCTCTGTATTTACTCTAAGCTGCAAACTTATTTAAAGTAATTTGGCCTGTATGAGCCTGATTATCCACTTTTACTGTGCATATATACTGTTCTAAAGCCTGCTTGGGTGCATCCCATTCTGTAACATCACATTAGCCTCTGTATTTCCTGTAAGCTGCACACTTATTTAAAGTAATTTGGCCTGTATGAGCCTGATTATACACTTTTACTGTGCATATATACTATTCTAAAGCCTGCTTGGGGGCATCCCATTCTGTAACATCACATTAGCCTCTGTATTTTCTCTAAGCTGCAAACTTATTTAAAGTAATTTGGCCTGTATGAGCCTGATTATCCACTTTTACTGTGCATATATACTGTTCTAAAGCCTGCTTGGGGGCATCCCATTCTGTAACATCACATTAGCCTCTGTATTTACTCTAAGCTGCACACTTATTTAAAGTAATTTGGCCTGTTGGAGCCTGCTTATCCACTTTTACTGTGCATATATACTGTTCTAAAGCCTGCTTGGAGGCATCCCATTCTGTAACATCACATTAGCCTCTGTATTTACTCTAAGCTGCACACTTATTTAAAGTAATTTGGCCTGTATGAGCCTGATTATCCACTTTTACTGTGCATATATACTGTTCTAAAGCCTGCTTGGGGGCATCCCATTCTGTAACATCACATTAGCCTCTGTATTTACTCTAAGCTGCAAACTTATTTAAAGTAATTTGGCCTGTATGAGCCTGATTTTCCACTTTTACTGTGCACATATACTGTTCTAAAGCCTGCTTGGGGGCATCCCATTCTGTAACATCACATTAGCCTCTGTATTTCCTGTAAGCTGCACACTTATTTAAAGTAATTTGGCCTGATGGAGCCTGATTATCCACTTTTACTGTGCATATATACTGTTCTAAAGCCTGATTGGGGGCATCCCATTCTGTAACATCACATTAGCCTCTGTATTTACTCTAAGCTGCACACTTATTTAAAGTAATTTGGCCTGTATGAGCCTGATTATCCACTTTTACTGTGCATATATACTGTTCTAAAGCCTGCTTGGGGGCATCCCATTCTGTAACATCACATTAGCCTCTGTATTTACTCTAAGCTGCACACTTATTTAAAGTAATTTGGCCTGTTGGAGCCTGCTTATCCACTTTTACTGTGCATATATACTGTTCTAAAGCCTGCTTGGAGGCATCCCATTCTGTAACATCACATTAGCCTCTGTATTTACTCTAAGCTGCACACTTATTTAAAGTAATTTGGCCTGTATGAGCCTGATTTTCCACTTTTACTGTGCATATATACTGTTCTAAAGCCTGCATGGGGGCATCCCATTCTGTAACATCACATTAGCCTCTGTATTTCCTGTAAGCTGCACACTTATTTAAAGTAATTTGGCCTGTTGGAGCCTGATTATCCACTTTTACTGTGCATATAAACTGTTCTAAAGCCTGCTTGGGGGCATCCCATTCTGTAACATCACATTAGCCTCTGTATTTCCTGTAAGCTGCACACTTATTTAAAGTAATTTGGCCTGTATGAGCCTGATTATCCACTTTTACTGTGCATATATACTGTTCTAAAGCCTGCTTGGGGGCATCCCATTCTGTAACATCACATTAGCCTCTGTATTTACTCTAAGCTGCAAACTTATTTAAAGTAATTTGGCCTGTATGAGCCTGATTATCCACTTTTACTGTGCATATATACTGTTCTAAAGCCTGCTTGGGTGCATCCCATTCTGTAACATCACATTAGCCTCTGTATTTCCTGTAAGCTGCACACTTATTTAAAGTAATTTGGCCTGTATGAGCCTGATTATACACTTTTACTGTGCATATATACTGTTCTAAAGCCTGCTTGGGGGCATCCCATTCTGTAACATCACATTAGCCTCTGTATTTACTCTAAGCTGCAAACTTATTTAAAGTAATTTGGCCTGTATGAGCCTGATTATCCACTTTTACTGTGCATATATACTGTTCTAAAGCCTGCTTGGGGGCATCCCATTCTGTAACATCACATTAGCCTCTGTATTTCCAGTAAGCTGCACACTTATTTAAAGTAATTTGACCTTTATGAGTCTGATTATCCACTGTTGCTGTGTGCATATATACTGTTCTAAAGCCTGCTTGGGGGCATCCCATTCTGTAACATCACATTAGCCTCTGTATATACTCTAAGCTGCAAACATATTTAAAGTAATTTGGCCTGCTGGAGCCTGCTTGTCCACTTTTACTGTGCATATATACTGTTCTAAAGCCTGCTTGGGGGCATCCCATTCTGTAACATCACATTAGCCTCTGTATTTCCTGTAAGCTGCACACTTATTTAAAGTAATTTGACCTGTATGAGCCTGATTATCCACTGTTGCTGTGTGCATATATACTGTTCTAAAGCCTGCTTGGGGGCATCCCATTCTGTAACATCACATTAGCCTCTGTATTTACTCTAAGCTGCACACTTATTTAAAGTAATTTGGCCTGTATGAGCCTGCTTATCCACTTTTACTGTGCATATATACTGTTCTAAAGCCTGCTTGGGGGCATCCCATTCTGTAACATCACATTAGCCTCTGTATTTCCTGTAAGCTGCACACTTATTTAAAGTAATTTGGCCTGTTGGAGCCTGATTATCCACTTTTACTGTGCATATATACTGTTATAAAGCCTGCTTGGGGGCATCCCATTCTGTAACATCACATTAGCCTCTGTATTTACTCTAAGCTGCAAACTTATTTAAAGTAATTTGGCCTGTATGAGCCTGATTATCCACTTTTACTGTGCATATATACTGTTCTAAAGCCAGCTTGGGGGCATCCCATTCTGTAACATCACATTAGCCTCTGTATTTCCTGTAAGCTGCACACTTATTTGAAGTAATTTGGCTTGTATTAGCCTGATTATCCACTTTTACTGTGCATATATACTGTTCTAAAGCCTGATTGGGGGCATCCCATTCTGTAACATCACATTAGCCTCTGTATTTACTCTAAGCTGCACACTTATTTAAAGTAATTTGGCCTGTATGAGCCTGATTATCCACTTTTACTGTGCATATATACTGTTCTAAAGCCTGCTTGGGGGCATCCCATTCTGTAACATCACATTAGCCTCTGTATTTCCTGTAAGCTGTACACTTATTTAAAGTAATTTGGCCTGTATGAGCCTGATTATCCACTTTTACTGTGCATATATACTGTTCTAAAGCCTGCTTGGGGGCATCCTATTCTGTAACATCACATTAGCCTCTGTATTTCCTGTAAGCTGCAAACTTATTTTAAGTAATTTAGCCTGTATGAGCCTGATTATCCACTTTTACTGTGCATATATACTGTTCTAAAGCCTGCTTGGGGGCATCCCATTCTGTAACATCACATTAGCCTCTGTATTTACTCTAAGCTGCACACTTATTTAAAGTAATTTGGCCTGTTGGAGCCTGCTTATCCACTTTTACTGTGCATATATACTGTTCTAAAGCCTGCTTGGGGGCATCCCATTCTGTAACATCACATTAGCCTCTGTATTTCCAGTAAGCTGCACACTTATTTAAAGTAATTTGACCTTTATGAGTCTGATTATCCACTGTTGCTGTGTGCATATATACTGTTCTAAAGCCTGCTTGGGGGCATCCCATTCTGTAACATCACATTAGCCTCTGTATATACTCTAAGCTGCAAACATATTTAAAGTAATTTGGCCTGCTGGAGCCTGCTTGTCCACTTTTACTGTGCATATATACTGTTCTAAAGCCTGCTTGGGGGCATCCTATTCTGTAACATCACATTAGCCTCTGTATTTCCTGTAAGCTGCACACTTATTTAAAGTAATTTGACCTGTATGAGCCTGATTATCCACTGTTGCTGTGTGCATATATACTGTTCTAAAGCCTGCTTGGGGGCATCCCATTCTGTAACATCACATTAGCCTCTGTATTTACTCTAAGCTGCACACTTATTTAAAGTAATTTGGCCTGTATGAGCCTGCTTATCCACTTTTACTGTGCATATATACTGTTCTAAAGCCTGCTTGGGGGCATCCCATTCTGTAACATCACATTAGCCTCTGTATTTCCTGTAAGCTGCACACTTATTTAAAGTAATTTGGCCTGTTGGAGCCTGATTATCCACTTTTACTGTGCATATATACTGTTCTAAAGCCTGCTTGGGGGCATCCCATTCTGTAACATCACATTAGCCTCTGTATTTACTCTAAGCTGCAAACTTATTTAAAGTAATTTGGCCTGTATGAGCCTGATTATCCACTTTTACTGTGCATATATACTGTTCTAAAGCCTGCTTGGGTGCATCCCATTCTGTAACATCACATTAGCCTCTGTATTTCCTGTAAGCTGCACACTTATTTAAAGTAATTTGGCCTGTATGAGCCTGATTATACACTTTTACTGTGCATATATACTGTTCTAAAGCCTGCTTGGGGGCATCCCATTCTGTAACATCACATTAGCCTCTGTATTTACTCTAAGCTGCAAACTTATTTAAAGTAATTTGGCCTGTATGAGCCTGATTATCCACTTTTACTGTGCATATATACTGTTCTAAAGCCTGCTTGGGGGCATCCCATTCTGTAACATCACATTAGCCTCTGTATTTACTCTAAGCTGCACACTTATTTAAAGTAATTTGGCCTGTTGGAGCCTGCTTATCCACTTTTACTGTGCATATATACTGTTCTAAAGCCTGCTTGGAGGCATCCCATTCTGTAACATCACATTAGCCTCTGTATTTACTCTAAGCTGCACACTTATTTAAAGTAATTTGGCCTGTATGAGCCTGATTATCCACTTTTACTGTGCATATATACTGTTCTAAAGCCTGCTTGGGGGCATCCCATTCTGTAACATCACATTAGCCTCTGTATTTACTCTAAGCTGCAAACTTATTTAAAGTAATTTGGCCTGTATGAGCCTGATTTTCCACTTTTACTGTGCACATATACTGTTCTAAAGCCTGCTTGGGGGCATCCCATTCTGTAACATCACATTAGCCTCTGTATTTCCTGTAAGCTGCACACTTATTTAAAGTAATTTGGCCTGATGGAGCCTGATTATCCACTTTTACTGTGCATATATACTGTTCTAAAGCCTGATTGGGGGCATCCCATTCTGTAACATCACATTAGCCTCTGTATTTACTCTAAGCTGCACACTTATTTAAAGTAATTTGGCCTGTATGAGCCTGATTATCCACTTTTACTGTGCATATATACTGTTCTAAAGCCTGCTTGGGGGCATCCCATTCTGTAACATCACATTAGCCTCTGTATTTACTCTAAGCTGCACACTTATTTAAAGTAATTTGGCCTGTTGGAGCCTGCTTATCCACTTTTACTGTGCATATATACTGTTCTAAAGCCTGCTTGGAGGCATCCCATTCTGTAACATCACATTAGCCTCTGTATTTACTCTAAGCTGCACACTTATTTAAAGTAATTTGGCCTGTATGAGCCTGATTTTCCACTTTTACTGTGCATATATACTGTTCTAAAGCCTGCATGGGGGCATCCCATTCTGTAACATCACATTAGCCTCTGTATTTCCTGTAAGCTGCACACTTATTTAAAGTAATTTGGCCTGTTGGAGCCTGATTATCCACTTTTACTGTGCATATAAACTGTTCTAAAGCCTGCTTGGGGGCATCCCATTCTGTAACATCACATTAGCCTCTGTATTTCCTGTAAGCTGCACACTTATTTAAAGTAATTTGGCCTGTATGAGCCTGATTATCCACTTTTACTGTGCATATATACTGTTCTAAAGCCTGCTTGGGGGCATCCCATTCTGTAACATCACATTAGCCTCTGTATTTACTCTAAGCTGCAAACTTATTTAAAGTAATTTGGCCTGTATGAGCCTGATTATCCACTTTTACTGTGCATATATACTGTTCTAAAGCCTGCTTGGGTGCATCCCATTCTGTAACATCACATTAGCCTCTGTATTTCCTGTAAGCTGCACACTTATTTAAAGTAATTTGGCCTGTATGAGCCTGATTATACACTTTTACTGTGCATATATACTGTTCTAAAGCCTGCTTGGGGGCATCCCATTCTGTAACATCACATTAGCCTCTGTATTTACTCTAAGCTGCAAACTTATTTAAAGTAATTTGGCCTGTATGAGCCTGATTATCCACTTTTACTGTGCATATATACTGTTCTAAAGCCTGCTTGGGGGCATCCCATTCTGTAACATCACATTAGCCTCTGTATTTACTCTAAGCTGCACACTTATTTAAAGTAATTTGGCCTGTTGGAGCCTGCTTATCCACTTTTACTGTGCATATATACTGTTCTAAAGCCTGCTTGGAGGCATCCCATTCTGTAACATCACATTAGCCTCTGTATTTACTCTAAGCTGCACACTTATTTAAAGTAATTTGGCCTGTATGAGCCTGATTTTCCACTTTTACTGTGCATATATACTGTTCTAAAGCCTGCATGGGGGCATCCCATTCTGTAACATCACATTAGCCTCTGTATTTCCTGTAAGCTGCACACTTATTTAAAGTAATTTGGCCTGTTGGAGCCTGATTATCCACTTTTACTGTGCATATAAACTGTTCTAAAGCCTGCTTGGGGGCATCCCATTCTGTAACATCACATTAGCCTCTGTATTTCCTGTAAGCTGCACACTTATTTAAAGTAATTTGGCCTGTATGAGCCTGATTATCCACTTTTACTGTGCATATATACTGTTCTAAAGCCTGCTTGGGGGCATCCCATTCTGTAACATCACATTAGCCTCTGTATTTACTCTAAGCTGCAAACTTATTTAAAGTAATTTGGCCTGTATGAGCCTGATTTTCCACTTTTACTGTGCACATATACTGTTCTAAAGCCTGCTTGGGGGCATCCCATTCTGTAACATCACATTAGCCTCTGTATTTCCTGTAAGCTGCACACTTATTTAAAGTAATTTGGCTTGATGGAGCCTGATTATCCACTTTTACTGTGCATATATACTGTTCTAAAGCCTGATTGGGGGCATCCCATTCTGTAACATCACATTAGCCTCTGTATTTACTCTAAGCTGCACACTTATTTAAAGTAATTTGGCCTGTATGAGCCTGATTATCCACTTTTACTGTGCATATATACTGTTCTAAAGCCTGCTTGGGGGCATCCCATTCTGTAACATCACATTAGCCTCTGTATTTACTCTAAGCTGCACACTTATTTAAAGTAATTTGGCCTGTTGGAGCCTGCTTATCCACTTTTACTGTGCATATATACTGTTCTAAAGCCTGCTTGGAGGCATCCCATTCTGTAACATCACATTAGCCTCTGTATTTACTCTAAGCTGCACACTTATTTAAAGTAATTTGGCCTGTATGAGCCTGATTTTCCACTTTTACTGTGCATATATACTGTTCTAAAGCCTGCATGGGGGCATCCCATTCTGTAACATCACATTAGCCTCTGTATTTCCTGTAAGCTGCACACTTATTTAAAGTAATTTGGCCTGTTGGAGCCTGATTATCCACTTTTACTGTGCATATAAACTGTTCTAAAGCCTGCTTGGGGGCATCCCATTCTGTAACATCACATTAGCCTCTGTATTTCCTGTAAGCTGCACACTTATTTAAAGTAATTTGGCCTGTATGAGCCTGATTATCCACTTTTACTGTGCATATATACTGTTCTAAAGCCTGCTTGGGGGCATCCCATTCTGTAACATCACATTAGCCTCTGTATTTACTCTAAGCTGCAAACTTATTTAAAGTAATTTGGCCTGTATGAGCCTGATTTTCCACTTTTACTGTGCACATATACTGTTCTAAAGCCTGCTTGGGGGCATCCCATTCTGTAACATCACATTAGCCTCTGTATTTCCTGTAAGCTGCACACTTATTTAAAGTAATTTGGCCTGATGGAGCCTGATTATCCACTTTTACTGTGCATATATACTGTTCTAAAGCCTGATTGGGGGCATCCCATTCTGTAACATCACATTAGCCTCTGTATTTACTCTAAGCTGCACACTTATTTAAAGTAATTTGGCCTGTTGGAGCCTGCTTATCCACTTTTACTGTGCATATATACTAATCTAAAGCCTGCTTGGGGGCATCCCATTCTGTAACATCACATTAGCCTCTGTATTTACTCTAAGCTGCACACTTATTTAAAGTAATTTGGCCTGTATGAGCCTGATTATCCACTTTTACTGTGCATATATACTGTTCTAAAGCCTGCATGGGGGCATCCCATTCTGTAACATCACATTAGCCTCTGTATTTCCTGTAAGCTGCACACTTATTTAAAGTAATTTGGCCTGTTGGAGCCTGATTATCCACTTTTACTGTGCATATAAACTGTTCTAAAGCCTGCTTGGGGGCATCCCATTCTGTAACATCACATTAGCCTCTATATTTACTCTAAGCTGCACACTTATTTAAAGTAATTTGGCCTGTATGAGCCTGATTATCCACTTTTACTGTGCATATATACTGTTCTAAAGCCTGCTTGGGGGCATCCCATTCTGTAACATCACATTAGCCTCTGTATTTACTCTAAGCTGCAAACTTATTTAAAGTAATTTGGCCTGTATGAGCCTGATTTTCCACTTTTACTGTGCATATATACTGTTCTAAAACCTGCTTGGGGGCATCCCATTCTGTAACATCACATTAGCCTCTGTATTTCCTGTAAGCTGCACACTTATTTAAAGTAATTTGGCCTGTTGGAGCCTGATTATCCGCTTTTACTGTGCATATATACTGTTCTAAAGCCTGATTGGGGGCATCCCATTCTGTAACATCACATTAGCCTCTGTATTTACTCTAAGCTGCAAACTTATTTAAAGTAATTTGGCCTGTTGGAGCCTGCTTATCCACTTTTACTGTGCATATATACTGTTCTAAAGCCTGCTTGGGGGCATCCCATTCTGTAACATCACATTAGCCTCTGTATTTACTCTAAGCTGCAAACTTATTTAAAGTAATTTGGCCTGTATGGGCCTGATTATCCACTTTTACTGTGCATATATACTGTTCTAAAGCCTGCTTGGGGGCATCCCATTCTGTAACATCACATTAGCCTCTGTATTTCCTGTAAGCTGCACACTTATTTAAAGTAATTTGGCCTGTATGAGCCTGATTATCCACTTTTACTGTGCATATATACTGTTCTAAAGCCTGCTTGGGGGCATCCCATTCTGTAACATCACATTAGCCTCTGTATTTACTCTAAGCTGCACACTTATTTAAAGTAATTTGGCCTGTTGGAGCCTGCTTATCCACTTTTACTGTGCATATATACTGTTCTAAAGCCTGCTTGGGGGCATCCCATTCTGTAACATCACATTAGCCTCTGTATTTACTCTAAGCTGCACACTTATTTAAAGTAATTTGGCCTGTATGAGCCTGCTTATCCACTTTTACTGTGCATATATATTGTTCTAAAGCCTGCTTGGGGGCATCCCATTCTGTAACATCACATTAGCCTCTGTATTTACTCTAAGCTGCACACTTATTTAAAGTAATTTGGCCTGTATGAGCCTGATTTTCCACTTTTACTGTGCATATATACTGTTCTAAAGCCTGCTTGGGGGCATCCCATTCTGTAACATCACATTAGCCTCGGTATTTCCTGTAAGCTGCACACTTATTTAAAGTAATTTGGCCTGTATGAGCCTGATTATCCACTTTTACTGTGCATATATACTGTTCTAAAGCCTGCATGGGGGCATCCCATTCTGTAACATCACATTAGCCTCTGTATTTCCTGTAAGCTGCACACTTATTTAAAGTAATTTGGCCTGTTGGAGCCTGATTATCCACTTTTACTGTGCATATAAACTGTTCTAAAGCCTGCTTGGGGGCATCCCATTCTGTAACATCACATTAGCCTCTGTATTTCCTGTAAGCTGCACACTTATTTAAAGTAATTTGGCCTGTATGAGCCTGATTATCCACTTTTACTGTGCATATATACTGTTCTAAAGCCTGCTTGGGGGCATCCCATTCTGTAACATCACATTAGCCTCTGTATTTACTCTAAGCTGCAAACTTATTTAAAGTAATTTGGCCTGTATGAGCCTGATTATCCACTTTTACTGTGCATATATACTGTTCTAAAGCCTGCTTGGGTGCATCCCATTCTGTAACATCACATTAGCCTCTGTATTTCCTGTAAGCTGCACACTTATTTAAAGTAATTTGGCCTGTATGAGCCTGATTATACACTTTTACTGTGCATATATACTGTTCTAAAGCCTGCTTGGGGGCATCCCATTCTGTAACATCACATTAGCCTCTGTATTTACTCTAAGCTGCAAACTTATTTAAAGTAATTTGGCCTGTATGAGCCTGATTATCCACTTTTACTGTGCATATATACTGTTCTAAAGCCTGCTTGGGGGCATCCCATTCTGTAACATCACATTAGCCTCTGTATTTACTCTAAGCTGCACACTTATTTAAAGTAATTTGGCCTGTTGGAGCCTGCTTATCCACTTTTACTGTGCATATATACTGTTCTAAAGCCTGCTTGGAGGCATCCCATTCTGTAACATCACATTAGCCTCTGTATTTACTCTAAGCTGCACACTTATTTAAAGTAATTTGGCCTGTATGAGCCTGATTTTCCACTTTTACTGTGCATATATACTGTTCTAAAGCCTGCATGGGGGCATCCCATTCTGTAACATCACATTAGCCTCTGTATTTCCTGTAAGCTGCACACTTATTTAAAGTAATTTGGCCTGTTGGAGCCTGATTATCCACTTTTACTGTGCATATAAACTGTTCTAAAGCCTGCTTGGGGGCATCCCATTCTGTAACATCACATTAGCCTCTGTATTTCCTGTAAGCTGCACACTTATTTAAAGTAATTTGGCCTGTATGAGCCTGATTATCCACTTTTACTGTGCATATATACTGTTCTAAAGCCTGCTTGGGGGCATCCCATTCTGTAACATCACATTAGCCTCTGTATTTACTCTAAGCTGCAAACTTATTTAAAGTAATTTGGCCTGTATGAGCCTGATTTTCCACTTTTACTGTGCACATATACTGTTCTAAAGCCTGCTTGGGGGCATCCCATTCTGTAACATCACATTAGCCTCTGTATTTCCTGTAAGCTGCACACTTATTTAAAGTAATTTGGCTTGATGGAGCCTGATTATCCACTTTTACTGTGCATATATACTGTTCTAAAGCCTGATTGGGGGCATCCCATTCTGTAACATCACATTAGCCTCTGTATTTACTCTAAGCTGCACACTTATTTAAAGTAATTTGGCCTGTATGAGCCTGATTATCCACTTTTACTGTGCATATATACTGTTCTAAAGCCTGCTTGGGGGCATCCCATTCTGTAACATCACATTAGCCTCTGTATTTACTCTAAGCTGCACACTTATTTAAAGTAATTTGGCCTGTTGGAGCCTGCTTATCCACTTTTACTGTGCATATATACTGTTCTAAAGCCTGCTTGGAGGCATCCCATTCTGTAACATCACATTAGCCTCTGTATTTACTCTAAGCTGCACACTTATTTAAAGTAATTTGGCCTGTATGAGCCTGATTTTCCACTTTTACTGTGCATATATACTGTTCTAAAGCCTGCATGGGGGCATCCCATTCTGTAACATCACATTAGCCTCTGTATTTCCTGTAAGCTGCACACTTATTTAAAGTAATTTGGCCTGTTGGAGCCTGATTATCCACTTTTACTGTGCATATAAACTGTTCTAAAGCCTGCTTGGGGGCATCCCATTCTGTAACATCACATTAGCCTCTGTATTTCCTGTAAGCTGCACACTTATTTAAAGTAATTTGGCCTGTATGAGCCTGATTATCCACTTTTACTGTGCATATATACTGTTCTAAAGCCTGCTTGGGGGCATCCCATTCTGTAACATCACATTAGCCTCTGTATTTACTCTAAGCTGCAAACTTATTTAAAGTAATTTGGCCTGTATGAGCCTGATTTTCCACTTTTACTGTGCACATATACTGTTCTAAAGCCTGCTTGGGGGCATCCCATTCTGTAACATCACATTAGCCTCTGTATTTCCTGTAAGCTGCACACTTATTTAAAGTAATTTGGCCTGATGGAGCCTGATTATCCACTTTTACTGTGCATATATACTGTTCTAAAGCCTGATTGGGGGCATCCCATTCTGTAACATCACATTAGCCTCTGTATTTACTCTAAGCTGCACACTTATTTAAAGTAATTTGGCCTGTTGGAGCCTGCTTATCCACTTTTACTGTGCATATATACTAATCTAAAGCCTGCTTGGGGGCATCCCATTCTGTAACATCACATTAGCCTCTGTATTTACTCTAAGCTGCACACTTATTTAAAGTAATTTGGCCTGTATGAGCCTGATTATCCACTTTTACTGTGCATATATACTGTTCTAAAGCCTGCATGGGGGCATCCCATTCTGTAACATCACATTAGCCTCTGTATTTCCTGTAAGCTGCACACTTATTTAAAGTAATTTGGCCTGTTGGAGCCTGATTATCCACTTTTACTGTGCATATAAACTGTTCTAAAGCCTGCTTGGGGGCATCCCATTCTGTAACATCACATTAGCCTCTATATTTACTCTAAGCTGCACACTTATTTAAAGTAATTTGGCCTGTATGAGCCTGATTATCCACTTTTACTGTGCATATATACTGTTCTAAAGCCTGCTTGGGGGCATCCCATTCTGTAACATCACATTAGCCTCTGTATTTACTCTAAGCTGCAAACTTATTTAAAGTAATTTGGCCTGTATGAGCCTGATTTTCCACTTTTACTGTGCATATATACTGTTCTAAAACCTGCTTGGGGGCATCCCATTCTGTAACATCACATTAGCCTCTGTATTTCCTGTAAGCTGCACACTTATTTAAAGTAATTTGGCCTGTTGGAGCCTGATTATCCGCTTTTACTGTGCATATATACTGTTCTAAAGCCTGATTGGGGGCATCCCATTCTGTAACATCACATTAGCCTCTGTATTTACTCTAAGCTGCAAACTTATTTAAAGTAATTTGGCCTGTTGGAGCCTGCTTATCCACTTTTACTGTGCATATATACTGTTCTAAAGCCTGCTTGGGGGCATCCCATTCTGTAACATCACATTAGCCTCTGTATTTACTCTAAGCTGCAAACTTATTTAAAGTAATTTGGCCTGTATGGGCCTGATTATCCACTTTTACTGTGCATATATACTGTTCTAAAGCCTGCTTGGGGGCATCCCATTCTGTAACATCACATTAGCCTCTGTATTTCCTGTAAGCTGCACACTTATTTAAAGTAATTTGGCCTGTATGAGCCTGATTATCCACTTTTACTGTGCATATATACTGTTCTAAAGCCTGCTTGGGGGCATCCCATTCTGTAACATCACATTAGCCTCTGTATTTACTCTAAGCTGCACACTTATTTAAAGTAATTTGGCCTGTTGGAGCCTGCTTATCCACTTTTACTGTGCATATATACTGTTCTAAAGCCTGCTTGGGGGCATCCCATTCTGTAACATCACATTAGCCTCTGTATTTACTCTAAGCTGCACACTTATTTAAAGTAATTTGGCCTGTATGAGCCTGCTTATCCACTTTTACTGTGCATATATATTGTTCTAAAGCCTGCTTGGGGGCATCCCATTCTGTAACATCACATTAGCCTTTGTATTTACTCTAAGCTGCACACTTATTTAAAGTAATTTGGCCTGTATGAGCCTGATTTTCCACTTTTACTGTGCATATATACTGTTCTAAAGCCTGCTTGGGGGCATCCCATTCTGTAACATCACATTAGCCTCGGTATTTCCTGTAAGCTGCACACTTATTTAAAGTAATTTGGCCTGTATGAGCCTGATTATCCACTTTTACTGTGCATATATACTGTTCTAAAGCCTGCTTGGGGGCATCCCATTCTGTAACATCACATTAGCCTCTGTATTTACTCTAAGCTGCAAACTTATTTAAAGTAATTTGGCCTGTATGAGCCTGATTATCCACTTTTACTGTGCATATATACTGTTCTAAAGCCTGCTTGGGTGCATCCCATTCTGTAACATCACATTAGCCTCTGTATTTCCTGTAAGCTGCACACTTATTTAAAGTAATTTGGCCTGTATGAGCCTGATTATACACTTTTACTGTGCATATATACTGTTCTAAAGCCTGCTTGGGGGCATCCCATTCTGTAACATCACATTAGCCTCTGTATTTACTCTAAGCTGCAAACTTATTTAAAGTAATTTGGCCTGTATGAGCCTGATTATCCACTTTTACTGTGCATATATACTGTTCTAAAGCCTGCTTGGGGGCATCCCATTCTGTAACATCACATTAGCCTCTGTATTTCCTGTAAGCTGCACACTTATTTAAAGTAATTTGGCCTGTATGAGCCTGATTATCCACTTTTACTGTGCATATATACTGTTCTAAAGCCTGCTTGGGGGCATCCCATTCTGTAACATCACATTAGCCTCTGTATTTACTCTAAGCTGCACACTTATTTGAAGTAATTTGGCCTGTTGGAGCCTGCTTATCCACTTTTAATGTGCATATATACTGTTCTAAAGCCTGCTTGGAGGCATCCCATTCTGTAACATCACATTAGCCTCTGTATTTACTCTAAGCTGCACACTTATTTAAAGTAATTTGGCCTGTATGAGCCTGATTTTCCACTTTTACTGTGCATATATACTGTTCTAAAGCCTGCATGGGGGCATCCCATTCTGTAACATCACATTAGCCTCTGTATTTCCTGTAAGCTGCACACTTATTTAAAGTAATTTGGCCTGTTGGAGCCTGATTATCCACTTTTACTGTGCATATAAACTGTTCTAAAGCCTGCTTGGGGGCATCCCATTCTGTAAAATCACATTAGCCTCTGTATTTACTCTAAGCTGCACACTTATTTAAAGTAATTTGGCCTGTATGAGCCTGATTATCCACTTTTACTGTGCATATATACTGTTCTAAAGCCTGCTTGGGGGCATCCCATTCTGTAACATCACATTAGCCTCTGTATTTACTCTAAGCTGCAAACTTATTTAAAGTAATTTGGCCTGTATGAGCCTGATTTTCCACTTTTACTGTGCACATATACTGTTCTAAAGCCTGCTTGGGGGCATCCCATTCTGTAACATCACATTAGCCTCTGTATTTCCTGTAAGCTGCACACTTATTTAAAGTAATTTGGCCTGTTGGAGCCTGATTATCCACTTTTACTGTGCATATATACTGTTCTAAAGCCTGATTGGGGGCATCCCATTCTGTAACATCACATTAGCCTCTGTATTTACTCTAAGCTGCACACTTATTTAAAGTAATTTGGCCTGTTGGAGCCTGCTTATCCACTTTTACTGTGCATATATACTGTTCTAAAGCCTGCTTGGGGGCATCCCATTCTGTAACATCACATTAGCCTCTGTATTTACTCTAAGCTGCACACTTATTTAAAGTAATTTGGCCTGTATGAGCCTGATTATCCACTTTTACTGTGCATATATACTGTTCTAAAGCCTGCATGGGGGCATCCCATTCTGTAACATCACATTAGCCTCTGTATTTCCTGTAAGCTGCACACTTATTTAAAGTAATTTGGCCTGTTGGAGCCTGATTATCCACTTTTACTGTGCATATATACTGTTCTAAAGCCTGCTTGGGGGCATCCCATTCTGTAACATCACATTAGCCTCTATATTTACTCTAAGCTGCACACTTATTTAAAGTAATTTGGCCTGTATGAGCCTGATTATCCACTTTTACTGTGCATATATACTGTTCTAAAGCCTGCTTGGGGGCATCCCATTCTGTAACATCACATTAGCCTCTGTATTTACTCTAAGCTGCAAACTTATTTAAAGTAATTTGGCCTGTATGAGCCTGATTTTCCACTTTTACTGTGCATATATACTGTTCTAAAACCTGCTTGGGGGCATCCCATTCTGTAACATCACATTAGCCTCTGTATTTCCTGTAAGCTGCACACTTATTTAAAGTAATTTGGCCTGTTAGAGCCTGATTATCCACTTTTACTGTGCATATATACTGTTCTAAAGCCTGATTGGGGGCATCCCATTCTGTAACATCACATTAGCCTCTGTATTTACTCTAAGCTGCAAACTTATTTAAAGTAATTTGGCCTGTTGGAGCCTGCTTATCCACTTTTACTGTGCATATATACTGTTCTAAAGCCTGCTTGGGGGGCATCCCATTCTGTAACATCACATTAGCCTCTGTATTTACTCTAAGCTGCACACTTATTTAAAGTAATTTGGCCTGTATGAGCCTGCTTATCCACTTTTACTGTGCATATATATTGTTCTAAAGCCTGCTTGGGGGCATCCCATTCTGTAACATCACATTAGCCTCTGTATTTACTCTAAGCTGCACACTTATTTAAAGTAATTTGGCCTGTATGAGCCTGATTTTCCACTTTTACTGTGCATATATACTGTTCTAAAGCCTACTTGGGGGCATCCCATTCTGTAACATCACATTAGCCTTGGTATTTCCTGTAAGCTGCACACTTATTTAAATTAATTTGGCCTGTATGAGCCTGATTATCCACTTTTACTGTGCATATATACTGTTCTAAAGCCTGCTTGGGGGCATCCCATTCTGTAACATCACATTAGCCTCTGTATTTACTCTAAGCTGCAAACTTATTTAAAGTAATTTGGCCTGTATGAGCCTGATTATCCACTTTTACTGTGCATATATACTGTTCTAAAGCCTGCTTGGGTGCATCCCATTCTGTAACATCACATTAGCCTCTGTATTTCCTGTAAGCTGCACACTTATTTAAAGTAATTTGGCCTGTATGAGCCTGATTATACACTTTTACTGTGCATATATACTGTTCTAAAGCCTGCTTGGGGGCATCCCATTCTGTAACATCACATTAGCCTCTGTATTTACTCTAAGCTGCAAACTTATTTAAAGTAATTTGGCCTGTATGAGCCTGATTATCCACTTTTACTGTGCATATATACTGTTCTAAAGCCTGCTTGGTGGCATCCCATTCTGTAACATCACATTAGCCTCTGTATTTCCTGTAAGCTGCACACTTATTTAAAGTAATTTGGCCTGTATGAGCCTGATTATCCACTTTTACTGTGCATATATACTGTTCTAAAGCCTGCTTGGGGGCATCCCATTCTGTAACATCACATTAGCCTCTGTATTTACTCTAAGCTGCACACTTATTTAAAGTAATTTGGCCTGTTGGAGCCTGCTTATCCACTTTTACTGTGCATATATACTGTTCTAAAGCCTGCTTGGAGGCATCCCATTCTGTAACATCACATTAGCCTCTGTATTTACTCTAAGCTGCACACTTATTTAAAGTAATTTGGCCTGTATGAGCCTGATTATCCACTTTTACTGTGCATATATACTGTTCTAAAGCCTGCATGGGGGCATCCCATTCTGTAACATCACATTAGCCTCTGTATTTCCTGTAAGCTGCACACTTATTTAAAGTAATTTGGCCTGTTGGAGCCTGCTTATCCACTTTTACTGTGCATATAAACTGTTCTAAAGCCTGCTTGGGGGCATCCCATTCTGTAACATCACATTAGCCTCTGTATTTACTCTAAGCTGCACACTTATTTAAAGTAATTTGGCCTGTATGAGCCTGATTATCCACTTTTACTGTGCATATATACTGTTCTAAAGCCTGCTTGGGGGCATCCCATTCTGTAACATCACATTAGCCTCTGTATTTACTCTAAGCTGCAAACTTATTTAAAGTAATTTGGCCTGTATGAGCCTGATTTTCCACTTTTACTGTGCACATATACTGTTCTAAAGCCTGCTTGGGGGCATCCCATTCTGTAACATCACATTAGCCTCTGTATTTCCTGTAAGCTGCACACTTATTTAAAGTAATTTGGCCTGTTGGAGCCTGATTATCCACTTTTACTGTGCATATATACTGTTCTAAAGCCTGATTGGGGGCATCCCATTCTGTAACATCACATTAGCCTCTGTATTTACTCTAAGCTGCACACTTATTTAAAGTAATTTGGCCTGTTGGAGCCTGCTTATCCACTTTTACTGTGCATATATACTGTTCTAAAGCCTGCTTGGGGGCATCCCATTCTGTAACATCACATTAGCCTCTGTATTTACTCTAAGCTGCACACTTATTTAAAGTAATTTGGCCTGTATGAGCCTGATTATCCACTTTTACTGTGCATATATACTGTTCTAAAGCCTGCATGGGGGCATCCCATTCTGTAACATCACATTAGCCTCTGTATTTCCTGTAAGCTGCACACTTATTTAAAGTAATTTGGCCTGTTGGAGCCTGATTATCCACTTTTACTGTGCATATAAACTGTTCTAAAGCCTGCTTGGGGGCATCCCATTCTGTAACATCACATTAGCCTCTATATTTACTCTAAGCTGCACACTTATTTAAAGTTATTTGGCCTGTATGAGCCTGATTATCCACTTTTACTGTGCATATATACTGTTCTAAAGCCTGATTGGGGGCATCCCATTCTGTAACATCACATAAGCCTCTGTATTTACTCTAAGCTGCAAACTTATTTAAAGTAATTTGGCCTGTTGGAGCCTGCTTATCCACTTTTACTGTGCATATATACTGTTCTAAAGCCTGCTTGGGGGCATCCCATTCTGTAACATCACATTAGCCTCTGTATTTACTCCAAGCTGCACACTTATTTAAAGTAATTTGGCCTGTATGAGCCTGATTATCCACTTTTACTGTGCATATATACTGTTCTAAAGCCTGCTTGGGGGCATCCCATTCTGTAACATCACATTAGCCTCTGTATTTCCTGTAAGCTGCACACTTATTTAAAGTAATTTGGCCTGTATGAGCCTGATTATCCACTTTTACTGTGCATATATACTGTTCTAAAGCCTGCTTAGGGGCATCCTATTCTGTAACATCACATTAGCCTCTGTATTTCCTGTAAGCTGCACACTTATTTAAAGTAATTTGGCCTGTATGAGCCTGATTATCCACTTTTACTGTGCATATATACTGTTCTAAAGCCTGCTTGGGGGCATCCCATTCTGTAACATCACATTAGCCTCTGTATTTACTCTAAGCTGCAAACTTATTTAAAGTAATTTGGCCTGTATGAGCCTGATTATCCACTTTTACTGTGCATATATACTGTTCTAAAGCCTGCTTGGGGGCATCCCATTCTGTAACATCACATTAGCCTCTGTATTTACTCTAAGCTGCACACCTATTTAAAGTAATTTGGCCTGTATGAGCCTGCTTATCCACTTTTACTGTGCATATATACTGTTCTAAAGCCTGCTTGGGGGCATCCCATTCTGTAACATCACATTAGCCTCTGTATTTCCTGTAAGCTGCACACTTATTTAAAGTAATTTGGCCTGTATGAGCCTGATTATCCACTTTTACTGTGCATATATACTGTTCTAAAGCCTGCTTGGGGGCATCCCATTCTGTAACATCACATTAGCCTCTGTATTTACTCTAAGCTGCACACTTATTTAAATTAATTTGGCCTGTTGGAGCCTGCTTATCCACTTTTACTGTGCATATATTCTGTTCTAAAGCCTGCTTGGGGGCATCCCATTCTGTAACATCACATTAGCCTCTGTATTTCCTGTAAGCTGCACACTTATTTAAAGTAATTTGGCCTGTATGAGCCTGATTATCCACTTTTACTGTGCATATATACTGTTCTAAAGCCTGCTTGGAAGCATCCCAATCTGTAACATCACATTAGCCTCTGTATTTACTCTAAGCTGCACACTTATTTAAAGTAATTTGGCCTGTATGAGCCTGATTATCCACTTTTACTGTGCATATATACTGTTCTAAAGCCTGCTTGGGGGCATCCCATTCTGTAACATCACATTAGCCTCTGTATTTACTCTAAGCTGCAAACTTTTTTAAGGAATTTGGCCTGTATGAGCCTGATTATCCACTTTTACTGTGCATATATACTGTTCTAAAGCCTGCTTGGGGGCATCCCATTCTGTAACATCACATTAGCCTCTGTATTTCCTGTAAGCTGCACATTTATTTAAAGTAATTTGGCCTGTATTAGCCTGATTATCCACTTTTACTGTGCATATATACTGTTCTAAAGCCTGCTTGGGGGCATCCCATTCTGTAACATCACATTAGCCTCTGTATTTGCTCTAAGCTGCACACTTATTTAAAGTAATTTGGCCTGTTGGAGCCTGCTTATCCACTTTTACTGTGCATATATACTGTTCTAAAGCCAGCTTGGGGGCATCCCATTCTGTAACATCACATTAGCCTCTGTATTTACTCTAAGCTGCACACTTATTTAAAGTAATTTGGCCTGTATGAGCCTGATTATCCACTTTTACTGTGCATATATACTGTACTAAAGCCTGCTTGGGGGCATCCCATTCTGTAACATCACATTAGCCTCTGTATTTCCTGTAAGCTGCACACTTATTTAAAGTAATTTGGCCTGTTGGAGCCTGATTATCCACTTTTACTGTGCATATATACTGTTCTAAAGCCTGCTTGGGGGCATCCCATTCTGTAACATCACATTAGCCTCTGTATTTCCTGTAAGCTGCACACTTATTTTAAGTAATTTGGCCTGTATGAGCCTGATTATCCACTTTTACTGTGCATATATACTGTTCTAAAGAAGGCTTGGGGGCATCCCATTCTGTAACATCACATTAGCCTCTGTATTTACTCTAAGCTGCACACTTATTTAAAGTAATTTGGCCTGTTGGAGCCTGCTTATCCACTTTTACTGTGCATATATACTGTTCTAAAGCCTGCTTGGGGGCGTCCCATTCTGTAACATCACATTAGCCTCTGTATTTCCTGTAAGCTGCACACTTATTTAAAGTAATTTGACCTGTATGAGTCTGATTATCCACTATTGCTGTGTGCATATATACTGTTCTAAAGCCTGCTTGGGGGCATCCCATTCTGTAACATCACATTAGCCTCTGTATATACTCTAAGCAGCAAACATATTTAAAGTAATTTGGCCTGCTGGAGCCTGCTTATCCACTTTTACTGTGCATATATACTGTTCTAAAGCCTGCTTGGGGGCATTACATTCTGTAACATCACATTAGCCTCTGTATTTCCTGTAAGCTGCACACTTATTTAAAGTAATTTGGCCTGTTGGACCCTGCTTATCTACTTTTACTGTGCATATATACTGTTCTAAAGCCTGCTTGGGGGCATCCCATTCTGTAACATCACATTAGCCTCTGTATATACTCTAAGCTGCAAACATATTTAAAGTAATTTGGCCTGCTGGAGCCTGCTTATCCACTTTTACTGTGCATATATACTGTTCTAAAGCCTGCTTGGGGGCATCCCATTCTGTAATATCACATTAGCCTCTATATTTCCTGTAAGCTGCACACTTATTTAAAGTAATTTGGCCTGTATGAGCCTGATTATCCACTTTTACTGTGCATATATACTATTCTAAAGCCTGCTTGGGGGCATCCCATTCTGTAACATCACATTAGCTCTGTATTTACTCTAAGCTGCACACTTATTTAAAGTAATTTGGCCTGTTGGAGCCTGCTTATCCACTTTTACTGTGCATATATACTGTTCTAAAGCCTGCTTGGGGGCATCCCATTCTGTAACATCACATTAGCCTCTGTATTTACTCTAAGCTGCACACTTATTTAAAGTAATTTGGCCTGTTGGAGCCTGCTTATCCATTTTTACTGTGCATATTTACTGTTCTAAAGCCTGCTTGGGGGCATCCCATTCTGTAACATCACATTAGCCTCTGTATTTCCTGTAAGCTGCACACTTATTTAAAGTAATTTGGCCTGTATGAGCCTGATTATCCACTTTTACTGTGCATATATACTGTTCTAAAGCCTGCTTGGGGGCATCCCATTCTGTAACATCACATTAGCCTCTGTATTTACTCTAAGCTGCAAACTTATTTAAAGTAATTTGGCCTGTATGAGCCTGATTATCCACTTTTACTGTGCATATATACTGTTCTAAAGCCTGCTTGGGGGCATCCCATTCTGTAACATCACATTAGCCTCTGTATTTCCTATAAGCTGCACACTTATTTAAAGTAATTTGGCCTGTATGAGCCTGATTATCCACTTTTACTGTGCATATATACTGTTCTAAAGCCTGCTTGGGGGCATCCCATTCTGTAACATCACATTAGCCTCTGTATTTACTCTAAGCTGCACACTTATTTAAAGTAATTTGGCCTGTATGAGCCTGCTTATCCACTTTTACTGTGCATATATACTGTTCTAAAGCCTGCTTGGGGGCATCCCATTCTGTAACATCACATTAGCTTCTGTATTTACTCTAAGCTGCACACTTATTTAAAGTATTTTGGCCTGTATGAGCCTGCTTATCCACTTTTACTGTGCATATATACTGTTCTAAAGCCTGCTTGGGGGCATCCCATTCTGTAACATCACATTAGCCTCTGTATTTACTCTAAGCTGCACACTTATTTAAAGTAATTTGGCCTGTATGAGCCTGATTTTCCACTTTTACTGTGCATATATACTGTTCTAAAGCCTGCTTGGGGGCATCCCATTCTGTAACATCACATTAGCCTCGATAGTTCCTGTAAGTTGCACACTTATTTAAAGTAATTTGGCCTGTATGAGCCTGATTATCCACTTTTACTGTGCATATATACTGTTCTAAAGCCTGCTTGGGGGCATTCCATTCTGTAACATCACATTAGCCTCTGTATTTACTCTAAGCTGCACACTTATTTAAAGTAATTTGGCCTGTTGGAGCCTGCTTATCCACTTTTACTGTGCATATATACTGTTCTAAAGCCTGCTTGGGGGCATCCCATTCTGTAACATCACATTAGCCTCTCTATTTCCTGTAAGCTGCACAATTATTTAAAGTAATTTGGCCTGTTGGAGCCTGCTTATCCACTTTTACTGTGCATATATACTGTTCTAAAGCCTGCTTGGGGGCATCCCATTCTGTAACATCACATTAGTCTCTGTATTTCCTGTAAGCTGCACACTTATTTAAAGTAATTTGACCTGTATGAGTCTGATTATCCACTGTTGCTGTGTGCATATATACTGTTCTAAAGCCTGCTTGGGGGCATCCCATTCTGTAACATCACATTAGCCTCTGTATATACTCTAAGCTGCAAACATATTTAAAGTAATTTGGCCTGCTGGAGCCTGCTTATCCACTTTTACTGTGCATATATACTGTTCTAAAGCCTGCTTGGGGGCATTCCATTCTGTAACATCACATTAGCCTCTGTATTTCCTGTAAGCTGCACACTTATTTAAAGTAAGTTGGCCTGTTGGAGCCTGCTTATCCCCTTTTACTGTGCATATATACTGTTCTAAAGCCTGCTTGGGGGCATCCCATTCTGTAACATCACATTAGCCTCTGTATTTCCTGTAAGCTGCACACTTATTTAAAGTAATTTGACCTGTATGAGTCTGATTATCCACTGTTGCTGTGTGCATATATACTGTTCTAATGCCTGCTTGGGGGCATCCCATTCTGTAACATCACATTAGCCTCTGTATATACTCTAAGCTGCAAACATATTTAAAGTAATTTGGCCTGCTGGAGCCTGCTTATCCACTTTTACTGTGCATATAAACTGTTCTAAAGCCTGCTTGGGGGCATCCCATTCTGTAAAATCACATTAGCCTCTGTATTTACTCTAAGCTGCACACTTATTTAAAGTAATTTGGCCTGTATGAGCCTGATTATCCACTTTTACTGTGCATATATACTGTTCTAAAGCCTGCTTGGGGGCATCCCATTCTGTAACATCACATTAGCCTCTGTATTTACTCTAAGCTGCAAACTTATTTAAAGTAATTTGGCCTGTATGAGCCTGATTTTCCACTTTTACTGTGCACATATACTGTTCTAAAGCCTGCTTGGGGGCATCCCATTCTGTAACATCACATTAGCCTCTGTATTTCCTGTAAGCTGCACACTTATTTAAAGTAATTTGGCCTGTTGGAGCCTGATTATCCACTTTTACTGTGCATATATACTGTTCTAAAGCCTGATTGGGGGCATCCCATTCTGTAACATCACATTAGCCTCTGTATTTACTCTAAGCTGCACACTTATTTAAAGTAATTTGGCCTGTTGGAGCCTGCTTATCCACTTTTACTGTGCATATATACTGTTCTAAAGCCTGCTTGGGGGCATCCCATTCTGTAACATCACATTAGCCTCTGTATTTACTCTAAGCTGCACACTTATTTAAAGTAATTTGGCCTGTATGAGCCTGATTATCCACTTTTACTGTGCATATATACTGTTCTAAAGCCTGCATGGGGGCATCCCATTCTGTAACATCACATTAGCCTCTGTATTTCCTGTAAGCTGCACACTTATTTAAAGTAATTTGGCCTGTTGGAGCCTGATTATCCACTTTTACTGTGCATATATACTGTTCTAAAGCCTGCTTGGGGGCATCCCATTCTGTAACATCACATTAGCCTCTATATTTACTCTAAGCTGCACACTTATTTAAAGTAATTTGGCCTGTATGAGCCTGATTATCCACTTTTACTGTGCATATATACTGTTCTAAAGCCTGCTTGGGGGCATCCCATTCTGTAACATCACATTAGCCTCTGTATTTACTCTAAGCTGCAAACTTATTTAAAGTAATTTGGCCTGTATGAGCCTGATTTTCCACTTTTACTGTGCATATATACTGTTCTAAAACCTGCTTGGGGGCATCCCATTCTGTTACATCACATTAGCCTCTGTATTTCCTGTAAGCTGCACACTTATTTAAAGTAATTTGGCCTGTTAGAGCCTGATTATCCACTTTTACTGTGCATATATACTGTTCTAAAGCCTGATTGGGGGCATCCCATTCTGTAACATCACATTAGCCTCTGTATTTACTCTAAGCTGCAAACTTATTTAAAGTAATTTGGCCTGTTGGAGCCTGCTTATCCACTTTTACTGTGCATATATACTGTTCTAAAGCCTGCTTGGGGGGCATCCCATTCTGTAACATCACATTAGCCTCTGTATTTACTCTAAGCTGCACACTTATTTAAAGTAATTTGGCCTGTATGAGCCTGCTTATCCACTTTTACTGTGCATATATATTGTTCTAAAGCCTGCTTGGGGGCATTCCATTCTGTAACATCACATTAGCCTCTGTATTTACTCTAAGCTGCACACTTATTTAAAGTAATTTGGCCTGTATGAGCCTGATTTTCCACTTTTACTGTGCATATATACTGTTCTAAAGCCTACTTGGGGGCATCCCATTCTGTAACATCACATTAGCCTTGGTATTTCCTGTAAGCTGCACACTTATTTAAATTAATTTGGCCTGTATGAGCCTGATTATCCACTTTTACTGTGCATATATACTGTTCTAAAGCCTGCTTGGGGGCATCCCATTCTGTAACATCACATTAGCCTCTGTATTTACTCTAAGCTGCAAACTTATTTAAAGTAATTTGGCCTGTATGAGCCTGATTATCCACTTTTACTGTGCATATATACTGTTCTAAAGCCTGCTTGGGTGCATCCCATTCTGTAACATCACATTAGCCTATGTATTTCCTGTAAGCTGCACACTTATTTAAAGTAATTTGGCCTGTATGAGCCTGATTATACACTTTTACTGTGCATATATACTGTTCTAAAGCCTGCTTGGGGGCATCCCATTCTGTAACATCACATTAGCCTCTGTATTTACTCTAAGCTGCAAACTTATTTAAAGTAATTTGGCCTGTATGAGCCTGATTATCCACTTTTACTGTGCATATATACTGTTCTAAAGCCTGCTTGGGGGCATCCCATTCTGTAACATCACATTAGCCTCTGTATTTCCTGTAAGCTGCACACTTATTTAAAGTAATTTGGCCTGTATGAGCCTGATTATCCACTTTTACTGTGCATATATACTGTTCTAAAGCCTGCTTGGGGGCATCCCATTCTGTAACATCACATTAGCCTCTGTATTTACTCTAAGCTGCACACTTATTTAAAGTAATTTGGCCTGTTGGAGCCTGCTTATCCACTTTTACTGTGCATATATACTGTTCTAAAGCCTGCTTGGAGGCATCCCATTCTGTAACATCACATTAGCCTCTGTATTTACTCTAAGCTGCACACTTATTTAAAGTAATTTGGCCTGTATGAGCCTGATTATCCACTTTTACTGTGCATATATACTGTTCTAAAGCCTGCATGGGGGCATCCCATTCTGTAACATCACATTAGCCTCTGTATTTCCTGTAAGCTGCACACTTATTTAAAGTAATTTGGCCTGTTGGAGCCTGCTTATCCACTTTTACTGTGCATATAAACTGTTCTAAAGCCTGCTTGGGGGCATCCCATTCTGTAACATCACATTAGCCTCTGTATTTACTCTAAGCTGCACACTTATTTAAAGTAATTTGGCCTGTATGAGCCTGATTATCCACTTTTACTGTGCATATATACTGTTCTAAAGCCTGCTTGGGGGCATCCCATTCTGTAACATCACATTAGCCTCTGTATTTACTCTAAGCTGCAAACTTATTTAAAGTAATTTGGCCTGTATGAGCCTGATTTTCCACTTTTACTGTGCACATATACTGTTCTAAAGCCTGCTTGGGGGCATCCCATTCTGTAACATCACATTAGCCTCTGTATTTCCTGTAAGCTGCACACTTATTTAAAGTAATTTGGCCTGTTGGAGCCTGATTATCCACTTTTACTGTGCATATATACTGTTCTAAAGCCTGATTGGGGGCATCCCATTCTGTAACATCACATTAGCCTCTGTATTTACTCTAAGCTGCACACTTATTTAAAGTAATTTGGCCTGTTGGAGCCTGCTTATCCACTTTTACTGTGCATATATACTGTTCTAAAGCCTGCTTGGGGGCATCCCATTCTGTAACATCACATTAGCCTCTGTATTTACTCTAAGCTGCACACTTATTTAAAGTAATTTGGCCTGTATGAGCCTGATTATCCACTTTTACTGTGCATATATACTGTTCTAAAGCCTGCTTGGGGGCATCCCATTCTGTAACATCACATTAGCCTCTGTATTTCCTGTAAGCTGCACACTTATTTAAAGTAATTTGGCCTGTTGGAGCCTGATTATCCACTTTTACTGTGCATATAAACTGTTCTAAAGCCTGCTTGGGGGCATCCCATTCTGTAACATCACATTAGCCTCTATATTTACTCTAAGCTGCACACTTATTTAAAGTTATTTGGCCTGTATGAGCCTGATTATCCACTTTTACTGTGCATATATACTGTTCTAAAGCCTGATTGGGGGCATCCCATTCTGTAACATCACATAAGCCTCTGTATTTACTCTAAGCTGCAAACTTATTTAAAGTAATTTGGCCTGTTGGAGCCTGCTTATCCACTTTTACTGTGCATATATACTGTTCTAAAGCCTGCTTGGGGGCATCCCATTCTGTAACATCACATTAGCCTCTGTATTTACTCCAAGCTGCACACTTATTTAAAGTAATTTGGCCTGTATGAGCCTGATTATCCACTTTTACTGTGCATATATACTGTTCTAAAGCCTGCATGGGGGCATCCCATTCTGTAACATCACATTAGCCTCGGTATTTCCTGTAAGCTGCACACTTATTTAAAGTAATTTGGCCTGTATGAGCCTGATTTTCCACTTTTACTGTGCATATATACTGTTCTAAAGCCTGCTTGGGGGCATCCCATTCTGTAACATCACATTAGCCTCTGTATTTCCTGTAAGCTGCACACTTATTTAAAGTAATTTGGCCTGTATGAGCCTGATTATCCACTTTTACTGTGCATATATACTGTTCTAAAGCCTGCTTAGGGGCATCCTATTCTGTAACATCACATTAGCCTCTGTATTTCCTGTAAGCTGCACACTTATTTAAAGTAATTTGGCCTGTATGAGCCTGATTATCCACTTTTACTGTGCATATATACTGTTCTAAAGCCTGCTTGGGGGCATCCCATTCTGTAACATCACATTAGCCTCTGTATTTACTCTAAGCTGCAAACTTATTTAAAGTAATTTGGCCTGTATGAGCCTGATTATCCACTTTTACTGTGCATATATACTGTTCTAAAGCCTGCTTGGGGGCATCCCATTCTGTAACATCACATTAGCCTCTGTATTTACTCTAAGCTGCACACCTATTTAAAGTAATTTGGCCTGTATGAGCCTGCTTATCCACTTTTACTGTGCATATATACTGTTCTAAAGCCTGCTTGGGGGCATCCCATTCTGTAACATCACATTAGCCTCTGTATTTCCTGTAAGCTGCACACTTATTTAAAGTAATTTGGCCTGTATGAGCCTGATTATCCACTTTTACTGTGCATATATACTGTTCTAAAGCCTGCTTGGGGGCATCCCATTCTGTAACATCACATTAGCCTCTGTATTTACTCTAAGCTGCACACTTATTTAAATTAATTTGGCCTGTTGGAGCCTGCTTATCCACTTTTACTGTGCATATATTCTGTTCTAAAGCCTGCTTGGGGGCATCCCATTCTGTAACATCACATTAGCCTCTGTATTTCCTGTAAGCTGCACACTTATTTAAAGTAATTTGGCCTGTATGAGCCTGATTATCCACTTTTACTGTGCATATATACTGTTCTAAAGCCTGCTTGGAAGCATCCCAATCTGTAACATCACATTAGCCTCTGTATTTACTCTAAGCTGCACACTTATTTAAAGTAATTTGGCCTGTATGAGCCTGATTATCCACTTTTACTGTGCATATATACTGTTCTAAAGCCTGCTTGGGGGCATCCCATTCTGTAACATCACATTAGCCTCTGTATTTACTCTAAGCTGCAAACTTTTTTAAGGAATTTGGCCTGTATGAGCCTGATTATCCACTTTTACTGTGCATATATACTGTTCTAAAGCCTGCTTGGGGGCATCCCATTCTGTAACATCACATTAGCCTCTGTATTTCCTGTAAGCTGCACATTTATTTAAAGTAATTTGGCCTGTATTAGCCTGATTATCCACTTTTACTGTGCATATATACTGTTCTAAAGCCTGCTTGGGGGCATCCCATTCTGTAACATCACATTAGCCTCTGTATTTGCTCTAAGCTGCACACTTATTTAAAGTAATTTGGCCTGTTGGAGCCTGCTTATCCACTTTTACTGTGCATATATACTGTTCTAAAGCCAGCTTGGGGGCATCCCATTCTGTAACATCACATTAGCCTCTGTATTTACTCTAAGCTGCACACTTATTTAAAGTAATTTGGCCTGTATGAGCCTGATTATCCACTTTTACTGTGCATATATACTGTACTAAAGCCTGCTTGGGGGCATCCCATTCTGTAACATCACATTAGCCTCTGTATTTCCTGTAAGCTGCACACTTATTTAAAGTAATTTGGCCTGTTGGAGCCTGATTATCCACTTTTACTGTGCATATATACTGTTCTAAAGCCTGCTTGGGGGCATCCCATTCTGTAACATCACATTAGCCTCTGTATTTCCTGTAAGCTGCACACTTATTTTAAGTAATTTGGCCTGTATGAGCCTGATTATCCACTTTTACTGTGCATATATACTGTTCTAAAGAAGGCTTGGGGGCATCCCATTCTGTAACATCACATTAGCCTCTGTATTTACTCTAAGCTGCACACTTATTTAAAGTAATTTGGCCTGTTGGAGCCTGCTTATCCACTTTTACTGTGCATATATACTGTTCTAAAGCCTGCTTGGGGGCGTCCCATTCTGTAACATCACATTAGCCTCTGTATTTCCTGTAAGCTGCACACTTATTTAAATAATTTGACCTGTATGAGTCTGATTATCCACTATTGCTGTGTGCATATATACTGTTCTAAAGCCTGCTTGGGGGCATCCCATTCTGTAACATCACATTAGCCTCTGTATATACTCTAAGCAGCAAACATATTTAAAGCAATTTGGCCTGCTGGAGCCTGCTTATCCACTTTTACTGTGCATATATACTGTTCTAAAGCCTGCTTGGGGGCATTACATTCTGTAACATCACATTAGCCTCTGTATTTCCTGTAAGCTGCACACTTATTTAAAGTAATTTGGCCTGTTGGACCCTGCTTATCTACTTTTACTGTGCATATATACTGTTCTAAAGCCTGCTTGGGGGCATCCCATTCTGTAATATCACATTAGCCTCTATATTTCCTGTAAGCTGCACACTTATTTAAAGTAATTTGGCCTGTTGGAGCCTGCTTATCCACTTTTACTGTGCATATATACTGTTCTAAAGCCTGCTTGGGGGCATCCCATTCTGTAACATCACATTAGCCTCTCTATTTCCTGTAAGCTGCACAATTATTTAAAGTAATTTGGCCTGTTGGAGCCTGCTTATCCACTTTTACTGTGCATATATACTGTTCTAAAGCCTGCTTGGGGGCATCCCATTCTGTAACATCACATTAGTCTCTGTATTTCCTGTAAGCTGCACACTTATTTAAAGTAATTTGACCTGTATGAGTCTGATTATCCACTGTTGCTGTGTGCATATATACTGTTCTAAAGCCTGCTTGGGGGCATCCCATTCTGTAACATCACATTAGCCTCTGTATATACTCTAAGCTGCAAACATATTTAAAGTAATTTGGCCTGCTGGAGCCTGCTTATCCACTTTTACTGTGCATATATACTGTTCTAAAGCCTGCTTGGGGGCATTCCATTCTGTAACATCACATTAGCCTCTGTATTTCCTGTAAGCTGCACACTTATTTAAAGTAATTTGGCCTGTTGGAGCCTGCTTATCCCCTTTTACTGTGCATATATACTGTTCTAAAGCCTGCTTGGGGGCATCCCATTCTGTAACATCACATTAGCCTCTGTATTTCCTGTAAGCTGCACACTTATTTAAAGTAATTTGACCTGTATGAGTCTGATTATCCACTGTTGCTGTGTGCATATATACTGTTCTAATGCCTGCTTGGGGGCATCCCATTCTGTAACATCACATTAGCCTCTGTATATACTCTAAGCTGCAAACATATTTAAAGTATTTTGGCCTGCTGGAGCCTGCTTATCCACTTTTACTGTGCATATAAACTGTTCTAAAGCCTGCTTGGGGGCATCCCATTCTGTAAAATCACATTAGCCTCTGTATTTACTCTAAGCTGCACACTTATTTAAAGTAATTTGGCCTGTATGAGCCTGATTATCCACTTTTACTGTGCATATATACTGTTCTAAAGCCTGCTTGGGGGCATCCCATTCTGTAACATCACATTAGCCTCTGTATTTACTCTAAGCTGCAAACTTATTTAAAGTAATTTGGCCTGTATGAGCCTGATTTTCCACTTTTACTGTGCACATATACTGTTCTAAAGCCTGCTTGGGGGCATCCCATTCTGTAACATCACATTAGCCTCTGTATTTCCTGTAAGCTGCACACTTATTTAAAGTAATTTGGCCTGTTGGAGCCTGCTTATCCACTTTTACTGTGCATATATACTGTTCTAAAGCCTGCTTGGGGGCATCCCATTCTGTAACATCACATTAGCCTCTGTATTTACTCTAAGCTGCACACTTATTTAAAGTAATTTGGCCTGTATGAGCCTGATTATCCACTTTTACTGTGCATATATACTGTTCTAAAGCCTGCATGGGGGCATCCCATTCTGTAACATCACATTAGCCTCTGTATTTCCTGTAAGCTGCACACTTATTTAAAGTAATTTGGCCTGTTGGAGCCTGATTATCCACTTTTACTGTGCATATATACTGTTCTAAAGCCTGCTTGGGGGCATCCCATTCTGTAACATCACATTAGCCTCTATATTTACTCTAAGCTGCACACTTATTTAAAGTAATTTGGCCTGTATGAGCCTGATTATCCACTTTTACTGTGCATATATACTGTTCTAAAGCCTGCTTGGGGGCATCCCATTCTGTAACATCACATTAGCCTCTGTATTTACTCTAAGCTGCAAACTTATTTAAAGTAATTTGGCCTGTATGAGCCTGATTTTCCACTTTTACTGTGCATATATACTGTTCTAAAACCTGCTTGGGGGCATCCCATTCTGTAACATCACATTAGCCTCTGTATTTCCTGTAAGCTGCACACTTATTTAAAGTAATTTGGCCTGTTAGAGCCTGATTATCCACTTTTACTGTGCATATATACTGTTCTAAAGCCTGATTGGGGGCATCCCATTCTGTAACATCACATTAGCCTCTGTATTTACTCTAAGCTGCAAACTTATTTAAAGTAATTTGGCCTGTTGGAGCCTGCTTATCCACTTTTACTGTGCATATATACTGTTCTAAAGCCTGCTTGGGGGGCATCCCATTCTGTAACATCACATTAGCCTCTGTATTTACTCTAAGCTACACACTTATTTAAAGTAATTTGGCCTGTATGAGCCTGCTTATCCACTTTTACTGTGCATATATATTGTTCTAAAGCCTGCTTGGGGGCATCCCATTCTGTAACATCACATTAGCCTCTGTATTTACTCTAAGCTGCACACTTATTTAAAGTAATGTGGCCTGTATGAGCCTGATTTTCCACTTTTACTGTGCATATATACTGTTCTAAAGCCTACTTGGGGGCATCCCATTCTGTAACATCACATTAGCCTTGGTATTTCCTGTAAGCTGCACACTTATTTAAATTAATTTGGCCTGTATGAGCCTGATTATCCACTTTTACTGCGCATATATACTGTTCTAAAGCCTGCTTGGGGGCATCCCATTCTGTAACATCACATTAGCCTCTGTATTTACTCTAAGCTGCAAACTTATTTAAAGTAATTTGGCCTGTATGAGCCTGATTATCCACTTTTACTGTGCATATATACTGTTCTAAAGCCTGCTTGGGTGCATCCCATTCTGTAACATCACATTAGCCTCTGTATTTCCTGTAAGCTGCACACTTATTTAAAGTAATTTGGCCTGTATGAGCCTGATTATACACTTTTACTGTGCATATATACTGTTCTAAAGCCTGCTTGGGGGCATCCCATTCTGTAACATCACATTAGCCTCTGTATTTACTCTAAGCTGCAAACTTATTTAAAGTAATTTGGCCTGTATGAGCCTGATTATCCACTTTTACTGTGCATATATACTGTTCTAAAGCCTGCTTGGGGGCATCCCATTCTGTAACATCACATTAGCCTCTGTATTTCCTGTAAGCTGCACACTTATTTAAAGTAATTTGGCCTGTATGAGCCTGATTTTCCACTTTTACTGTGCATATATACTGTTCTAAAGCCTGCTTGGGGGCATCCCATTCTGTAACATCACATTAGCCTCTGTATTTACTCTAAGCTGCACACTTATTTAAAGTAATTTGGCCTGTTGGAGCCTGCTTATCCACTTTTACTGTGCATATATACTGTTCTAAAGCCTGCTTGGAGGCATCCCATTCTGTAACATCACATTAGCCTCTGTATTTACTCTAAGCTGCACACTTATTTAAAGTAATTTGGCCTGTATGAGCCTGATTATCCACTTTTACTGTGCATATATACTGTTCTAAAGCCTGCATGGGGGCATCCCATTCTGTAACATCACATTAGCCTCTGTATTTCCTGTAAGCTGCACACTTATTTAAAGTAATTTGGCCTGTTGGAGCCTGCTTATCCACTTTTACTGTGCATATAAACTGTTCTAAAGCCTGCTTGGGGGCATCCCATTCTGCAACATCACATTAGCCTCTATATTTACTCTAAGCTGCACACTTATTTAAAGTAATTTGGCCTGTATGAGCCTGATTATCCACTTTTACTGTGCATATATACTGTTCTAAAGCCTGCTTGGGGGCATCCCATTCTGTAACATCACATTAGCCTCTGTATTTACTCTAAGCTGCAAACTTATTTAAAGTAATTTGGCCTGTATGAGCCTGATTTTCCACTTTTACTGTGCACATATACTGTTCTAAAGCCTGCTTGGGGGCATCCTATTCTGTAACATCACATTAGCCTCTGTATTTCCTGTAAGCTGCACACTTATTTAAAGTAATTTGGCCTGTTGGAGCCTGATTATCCACTTTTACTGTGCATATATACTGTTCTAAAGCCTGATTGGGGGCATCCCATTCTGTAACATCACATTAGCCTCTGTATTTACTCTAAGCTGCACACTTATTTAAAGTAATTTGGCCTGTTGGAGCCTGCTTATCCACTTTTACTGTGCATATATACTGTTCTAAAGCCTGCTTGGGGGCATCCCATTCTGTAACATCACATTAGCCTCTGTATTTACTCTAAGCTGCACACTTATTTAAAGTAATTTGGCCTGTATGAGCCTGATTATCCACTTTTACTGTGCATATATACTGTTCTAAAGCCTGCATGGGGGCATCCCATTCTGTAACATCACATTAGCCTCTGTATTTCCTGTAAGCTGCACACTTATTTAAAGTAATTTGGCCTGTTGGAGCCTGATTATCCACTTTTACTGTGCATATAAACTGTTCTAAAGCCTGCTTGGGGGCATCCCATTCTGTAACATCACATTAGCCTCTATATTTACTCTAAGCTGCACACTTATTTAAAGTTATTTGGCCTGTATGAGCCTGATTATCCACTTTTACTGTGCATATATACTGTTCTAAAGCCTGATTGGGGGCATCCCATTCTGTAACATCACATAAGCCTCTGTATTTACTCTAAGCTGCAAACTTATTTAAAGTAATTTGGCCTGTTGGAGCCTGCTTATCCACTTTTACTGTGCATATATACTGTTCTAAAGCCTGCTTGGGGGCATCCCATTCTGTAACATCACATTAGCCTCTGTATTTACTCCAAGCTGCACACTTATTTAAAGTAATTTGGCCTGTATGAGCCTGATTATCCACTTTTACTGTGCATATATACTGTTCTAAAGCCTGCATGGGGGCATCCCATTCTGTAACATCACATTAGCCTCGGTATTTCCTGTAAGCTGCACACTTATTTAAAGTAATTTGGCCTGTATGAGCCTGATTTTCCACTTTTACTGTGCATATATACTGTTCTAAAGCCTGCTTGGGGGCATCCCATTCTGTAACATCACATTAGCCTCTGTATTTCCTGTAAGCTGCACACTTATTTAAAGTAATTTGGCCTGTATGAGCCTGATTATCCACTTTTACTGTGCATATATACTGTTCTAAAGCCTGCTTGGGGGCATCCCATTCTGTAACATCACATTAGCCTCTGTATTTACTCTAAGCTGCAAACTTATTTAAAGTAATTTGGCCTGTATGAGCCTGATTATCCACTTTTACTGTGCATATATACTGTTCTAAAGCCTGCTTGGGGGCATCCCATTCTGTAACATCACATTAGCCTCTGTATTTACTCTAAGCTGCACACCTATTTAAAGTAATTTGGCCTGTATGAGCCTGCTTATCCACTTTTACTGTGCATATATACTGTTCTAAAGCCTGCTTGGGGGCATCCCATTCTGTAACATCACATTAGCCTCTGTATTTCCTGTAAGCTGCACACTTATTTAAAGTAATTTGGCCTGTATGAGCCTGATTATCCACTTTTACTGTGCATATATACTGTTCTAAAGCCTGCTTGTTGGCATCCCATTCTGTAACATCACATTAGCCTCTGTATTTACTCTAAGCTGCACACTTATTTAAATTAATTTGGCCTGTTGGAGCCTGCTTATCCACTTTTACTGTGCATATATTCTGTTGTAAAGCCTGCTTGGGGGCATCCCATTCTGTAACATCACATTAGCCTCTGTATTTCCTGTAAGCTGCACACTTATTTAAAGTAATTTGGCCTGTATGAGCCTGATTATCCACTTTTACTGTGCATATATACTGTTCTAAAGCCTGCTTGGAAGCATCCCAATCTGTAACATCACATTAGCCTCTGTATTTACTCTAAGCTGCACACTTATTTAAAGTAATTTGGCCTGTATGAGCCTGATTATCCACTTTTACTGTGCATATATACTGTTCTAAAGCCTGCTTGGGGGCATCCCATTCTGTAACATCACATTAGCCTCTGTATTTACTCTAAGCTGCAAACTTTTTTAAGGAATTTGGCCTGTATGAGCCTGATTATCCACTTTTACTGTGCATATATACTGTTCTAAAGCCTGCTTGGGGGCATCCCATTCTGTAACATCACATTAGCCTCTGTATTTCCTGTAAGCTGCACATTTATTTAAAGTAATTTGGCCTGTATGAGCCTGATTATCCACTTTTACTGTGCATATATACTATTCTAAAGCCTGCTTGGGGGCATCCCATTCTGTAACATCACATTAGCCTCTGTATTTGCTCTAAGCTGCACACTTATTTAAAGTAATTTGGCCTGTTGGAGCCTGCTTATCCACTTTTACTGTGCATATATACTGTTCTAAAGCCAGCTTGGGGGCATCCCATTCTGTAACATCACATTAGCCTCTGTATTTACTCTAAGCTGCACACTTATTTAAAGTAATTTGGCCTGTATGAGCCTGATTATCCACTTTTACTGTGCATATATACTGTACTAAAGCCTGCTTGGGGGCATCCCATTCTGTAACATCACATTAGCCTCTGTATTTCCTGTAAGCTGCACACTTATTTAAAGTAATTTGGCCTGTTGGAGCCTGATTATCCACTTTTACTGTGCATATATACTGTTCTAAAGCCTGCTTGGGGGCATCCCATTCTGTAACATCACATTAGCCTCTGTATTTCCTGTAAGCTGCACACTTATTTTAAGTAATTTGGCCTGTATGAGCCTGATTATCCACTTTTACTGTGCATATATACTGTTCTAAAGAAGGCTTGGGGGCATCCCATTCTGTAACATCACATTAGCCTCTGTATTTACTCTAAGCTGCACACTTATTTAAAGTAATTTGGCCTGTTGGAGCCTGCTTATCCACTTTTACTGTGCATATATACTGTTCTAAAGCCTGCTTGGGGGCGTCCCATTCTGTAACATCACATTAGCCTCTGTATTTCCTGTAAGCTGCACACTTATTTAAAGTAATTTGACCTGTATGAGTCTGATTATCCACTATTGCTGTGTGCATATATACTGTTCTAAAGCCTGCTTGGGGGCATCCCATTCTGTAACATCACATTAGCCTCTGTATATACTCTAAGCAGCAAACATATTTAAAGTAATTTGGCCTGCTGGAGCCTGCTTATCCACTTTTACTGTGCATATATACTGTTCTAAAGCCTGCTTGGTCGCATTACATTCTGTAACATCACATTAGCCTCTGTATTTCCTGTAAGCTGCACACTTATTTAAAGTAATTTGGCCTGTATGAGCCTGATTATCCACTTTTACTGTGCATATATACTATTCTAAAGCCTGCTTGGGGGCATCCCATTCTGTAACATCACATTAGCTCTGTATTTACTCTAAGCTGCACACTTATTTAAAGTAATTTGGCCTGTTGGAGCCTGCTTATCCACTTTTACTGTGCATATATACTGTTCTAAAGCCTGCTTGGGGGCATCCCATTCTGTAACATCACATTAGCCTCTGTATTTACTCTAAGCTGCACACTTATTTAAAGTAATTTGGCCTGTTGGAGCCTGCTTATCCATTTTTACTGTGCATATATACTGTTCTAAAGCCTGCTTGGGGGCATCCCATTCTGTAACATCACATTAGCCTCTGTATTTACTCTAAGCTGCAAACTTATTTAAAGTAATTTGGCCTGTATGAGCCTGATTATCCACTTTTACTGTGCATAGATACTGTTCTAAAGCCTGCTTGGGGGCATCCCATTCTGTAACATCACATTAGCCTCTGTATTCCCTGTAAGCTGCACACTTATTTAAAGTAATTTGGCCTGTATGAGCCTGATTATCCACTTTTACTGTGCATATATACTGTTCTAAAGCCTGCTTGGGGGCATCCCATTCTGTAACATCACATTAGCCTCTGTATTTACTCTAAGCTGCAAACTTATTTAAAGTAATTTGGCCTGTATGAGCCTGATTATCCACTTTTACTGTGCATATATACTGTTCTAAAGCCTGCTTGGGGGCATCCCATTCTGTAACATCACATTAGCCTCTGTATTTCCTATAAGCTGCACACTTATTTAAAGTAATTTGGCCTGTATGAGCCTGATTATCCACTTTTACTGTGCATATATACTGTTCTAAAGCCTGCTTGGGGGCATCCCATTCTGTAACATCACATTAGCCTCTGTATTTACTCTAAGCTGCACACTTATTTAAAGTAATTTGGCCTGTATGAGCCTGCTTATCCACTTTTACTGTGCATATATACTGTTCTAAAGCCTGCTTGGGGGCATCCCATTCTGTAACATCACATTAGCTTCTGTATTTACTCTAAGCTGCACACTTATTTAAAGTATTTTGGCCTGTATGAGCCTGCTTATCCACTTTTACTGTGCATATATACTGTTCTAAAGCCTGCTTGGGGGCATCCCATTCTGTAACATCACATTAGCCTCTGTATTTACTCTAAGCTGCACACTTATTTAAAGTAATTTGGCCTGTATGAGCCTGATTTTCCACTTTTACTGTGCATATATACTGTTCTAAAGCCTGCTTGGGGGCATCCCATTCTGTAACATCACATTAGCCTCGATAGTTCCTGTAAGTTGCACACTTATTTAAAGTAATTTGGCCTGTATGAGCCTGATTATCCACTTTTACTGTGCATATATACTGTTCTAAAGCCTGCTTGGGGGCATTCCATTCTGTAACATCACATTAGCCTCTGTATTTACTCTAAGCTGCACACTTATTTAAAGTAATTTGGCCTGTTGGAGCCTGCTTATCCACTTTTACTGTGCATATATACTGTTCTAAAGCCTGCTTGGGGGCATCCCATTCTGTAACATCACATTAGCCTCTCTATTTCCTGTAAGCTGCACAATTATTTAAAGTAATTTGGCCTGTTGGAGCCTGCTTATCCACTTTTACTGTGCATATATACTGTTCTAAAGCCTGCTTGGGGGCATCCCATTCTGTAACATCACATTAGTCTCTGTATTTCCTGTAAGCTGCACACTTATTTAAAGTAATTTGACCTGTATGAGTCTGATTATCCACTGTTGCTGTGTGCATATATTCTGTTCTAAAGCCTGCTTGGGGGCATCCCATTCTGTAACATCACATTAGCCTCTGTATATACTCTAAGCTGCAAACATATTTAAAGTAATTTGGCCTGCTGGAGCCTGCTTATCCACTTTTACTGTGCATATATACTGTTCTAAAGCCTGCTTGGGGGCATCCCATTCTGTAACATCACATTAGCCTCTGTATTTACTCTAAGCTGCAAACTTATTTAAAGTAATTTGGCCTGTATGAGCCTGATTATCCACTTTTACTGTGCATATATACTGTTCTAAAGCCTGCTTGGGGGCATCCCATTCTGTAACATCACATTAGCCTCTGTATTTCCTGTAAGCTGCACACTTATTTAAAGTAATTTGGCCTGTATGAGCCTGATTTTCCACTTTTACTGTGCATATATACTGTTCTAAAGCCTGCTTGGGGGCATCCCATTCTGTAACATCACATTAGCCTCTGTATTTACTCTAAGCTGCACACTTATTTAAAGTAATTTGGCCTGTTGGAGCCTGCTTATCCACTTTTACTGTGCATATATACTGTTCTAAAGCCTGCTTGGAGGCATCCCATTCTGTAACATCACATTAGCCTCTGTATTTACTCTAAGCTGCACACTTATTTAAAGTAATTTGGCCTGTATGAGCCTGATTATCCACTTTTACTGTGCATATATACTGTTCTAAAGCCTGCATGGGGGCATCCCATTCTGTAACATCACATTAGCCTCTGTATTTCCTGTAAGCTGCACACTTATTTAAAGTAATTTGGCCTGTTGGAGCCTGCTTATCCACTTTTACTGTGCATATAAACTGTTCTAAAGCCTGCTTGGGGGCATCCCATTCTGCAACATCACATTAGCCTCTATATTTACTCTAAGCTGCACACTTATTTAAAGTAATTTGGCCTGTATGAGCCTGATTATCCACTTTTACTGTGCATATATACTGTTCTAAAGCCTGCTTGGGGGCATCCCATTCTGTAACATCACATTAGCCTCTGTATTTACTCTAAGCTGCAAACTTATTTAAAGTAATTTGGCCTGTATGAGCCTGATTTTCCACTTTTACTGTGCACATATACTGTTCTAAAGCCTGCTTGGGGGCATCCTATTCTGTAACATCACATTAGCCTCTGTATTTCCTGTAAGCTGCACACTTATTTAAAGTAATTTGGCCTGTTGGAGCCTGATTATCCACTTTTACTGTGCATATATACTGTTCTAAAGCCTGATTGGGGGCATCCCATTCTGTAACATCACATTAGCCTCTGTATTTACTCTAAGCTGCACACTTATTTAAAGTAATTTGGCCTGTTGGAGCCTGCTTATCCACTTTTACTGTGCATATATACTGTTCTAAAGCCTGCTTGGGGGCATCCCATTCTGTAACATCACATTAGCCTCTGTATTTACTCTAAGCTGCACACTTATTTAAAGTAATTTGGCCTGTATGAGCCTGATTATCCACTTTTACTGTGCATATATACTGTTCTAAAGCCTGCATGGGGGCATCCCATTCTGTAACATCACATTAGCCTCTGTATTTCCTGTAAGCTGCACACTTATTTAAAGTAATTTGGCCTGTTGGAGCCTGATTATCCACTTTTACTGTGCATATAAACTGTTCTAAAGCCTGCTTGGGGGCATCCCATTCTGTAACATCACATTAGCCTCTATATTTACTCTAAGCTGCACACTTATTTAAAGTTATTTGGCCTGTATGAGCCTGATTATCCACTTTTACTGTGCATATATACTGTTCTAAAGCCTGATTGGGGGCATCCCATTCTGTAACATCACATAAGCCTCTGTATTTACTCTAAGCTGCAAACTTATTTAAAGTAATTTGGCCTGTTGGAGCCTGCTTATCCACTTTTACTGTGCATATATACTGTTCTAAAGCCTGCTTGGGGGCATCCCATTCTGTAACATCACATTAGCCTCTGTATTTACTCCAAGCTGCACACTTATTTAAAGTAATTTGGCCTGTATGAGCCTGATTATCCACTTTTACTGTGCATATATACTGTTCTAAAGCCTGCATGGGGGCATCCCATTCTGTAACATCACATTAGCCTCGGTATTTCCTGTAAGCTGCACACTTATTTAAAGTAATTTGGCCTGTATGAGCCTGATTTTCCACTTTTACTGTGCATATATACTGTTCTAAAGCCTGCTTGGGGGCATCCCATTCTGTAACATCACATTAGCCTCTGTATTTCCTGTAAGCTGCACACTTATTTAAAGTAATTTGGCCTGTATGAGCCTGATTATCCACTTTTACTGTGCATATATACTGTTCTAAAGCCTGCTTGGGGGCATCCCATTCTGTAACATCACATTAGCCTCTGTATTTACTCTAAGCTGCAAACTTATTTAAAGTAATTTGGCCTGTATGAGCCTGATTATCCACTTTTACTGTGCATATATACTGTTCTAAAGCCTGCTTGGGGGCATCCCATTCTGTAACATCACATTAGCCTCTGTATTTACTCTAAGCTGCACACCTATTTAAAGTAATTTGGCCTGTATGAGCCTGCTTATCCACTTTTACTGTGCATATATACTGTTCTAAAGCCTGCTTGGGGGCATCCCATTCTGTAACATCACATTAGCCTCTGTATTTCCTGTAAGCTGCACACTTATTTAAAGTAATTTGGCCTGTATGAGCCTGATTATCCACTTTTACTGTGCATATATACTGTTCTAAAGCCTGCTTGTTGGCATCCCATTCTGTAACATCACATTAGCCTCTGTATTTACTCTAAGCTGCACACTTATTTAAATTAATTTGGCCTGTTGGAGCCTGCTTATCCACTTTTACTGTGCATATATTCTGTTGTAAAGCCTGCTTGGGGGCATCCCATTCTGTAACATCACATTAGCCTCTGTATTTCCTGTAAGCTGCACACTTATTTAAAGTAATTTGGCCTGTATGAGCCTGATTATCCACTTTTACTGTGCATATATACTGTTCTAAAGCCTGCTTGGAAGCATCCCAATCTGTAACATCACATTAGCCTCTGTATTTACTCTAAGCTGCACACTTATTTAAAGTAATTTGGCCTGTATGAGCCTGATTATCCACTTTTACTGTGCATATATACTGTTCTAAAGCCTGCTTGGGGGCATCCCATTCTGTAACATCACATTAGCCTCTGTATTTACTCTAAGCTGCAAACTTTTTTAAGGAATTTGGCCTGTATGAGCCTGATTATCCACTTTTACTGTGCATATATACTGTTCTAAAGCCTGCTTGGGGGCATCCCATTCTGTAACATCACATTAGCCTCTGTATTTCCTGTAAGCTGCACATTTATTTAAAGTAATTTGGCCTGTATGAGCCTGATTATCCACTTTTACTGTGCATATATACTATTCTAAAGCCTGCTTGGGGGCATCCCATTCTGTAACATCACATTAGCCTCTGTATTTGCTCTAAGCTGCACACTTATTTAAAGTAATTTGGCCTGTTGGAGCCTGCTTATCCACTTTTACTGTGCATATATACTGTTCTAAAGCCAGCTTGGGGGCATCCCATTCTGTAACATCACATTAGCCTCTGTATTTACTCTAAGCTGCACACTTATTTAAAGTAATTTGGCCTGTATGAGCCTGATTATCCACTTTTACTGTGCATATATACTGTACTAAAGCCTGCTTGGGGGCATCCCATTCTGTAACATCACATTAGCCTCTGTATTTCCTGTAAGCTGCACACTTATTTAAAGTAATTTGGCCTGTTGGAGCCTGATTATCCACTTTTACTGTGCATATATACTGTTCTAAAGCCTGCTTGGGGGCATCCCATTCTGTAACATCACATTAGCCTCTGTATTTCCTGTAAGCTGCACACTTATTTTAAGTAATTTGGCCTGTATGAGCCTGATTATCCACTTTTACTGTGCATTTATACTGTTCTAAAGAAGGCTTGGGGGCATCCCATTCTGTAACATCACATTAGCCTCTGTATTTACTCTAAGCTGCACACTTATTTAAAGTAATTTGGCCTGTTGGAGCCTGCTTATCCACTTTTACTGTGCATATATACTGTTCTAAAGCCTGCTTGGGGGCGTCCCATTCTGTAACATCACATTAGCCTCTGTATTTCCTGTAAGCTGCACACTTATTTAAAGTAATTTGACCTGTATGAGTCTGATTATCCACTATTGCTGTGTGCATATATACTGTTCTAAAGCCTGCTTGGGGGCATCCCATTCTGTAACATCACATTAGCCTCTGTATATACTCTAAGCAGCAAACATATTTAAAGTAATTTGGCCTGCTGGAGCCTGCTTATCCACTTTTACTGTGCATATATACTGTTCTAAAGCCTGCTTGGTCGCATTACATTCTGTAACATCACATTAGCCTCTGTATTTCCTGTAAGCTGCACACTTATTTAAAGTAATTTGGCCTGTATGAGCCTGATTATCCACTTTTACTGTGCATATATACTATTCTAAAGCCTGCTTGGGGGCATCCCATTCTGTAACATCACATTAGCTCTGTATTTACTCTAAGCTGCACACTTATTTAAAGTAATTTGGCCTGTTGGAGCCTGCTTATCCACTTTTACTGTGCATATATACTGTTCTAAAGCCTGCTTGGGGGCATCCCATTCTGTAACATCACATTAGCCTCTGTATTTACTCTAAGCTGCACACTTATTTAAAGTAATTTGGCCTGTTGGAGCCTGCTTATCCATTTTTACTGTGCATATATACTGTTCTAAAGCCTGCTTGGGGGCATCCCATTCTGTAACATCACATTAGCCTCTGTATTTACTCTAAGCTGCAAACTTATTTAAAGTAATTTGGCCTGTATGAGCCTGATTATCCACTTTTACTGTGCATAGATACTGTTCTAAAGCCTGCTTGGGGGCATCCCATTCTGTAACATCACATTAGCCTCTGTATTCCCTGTAAGCTGCACACTTATTTAAAGTAATTTGGCCTGTATGAGCCTGATTATCCACTTTTACTGTGCATATATACTGTTCTAAAGCCTGCTTGGGGGCATCCCATTCTGTAACATCACATTAGCCTCTGTATTTACTCTAAGCTGCAAACTTATTTAAAGTAATTTGGCCTGTATGAGCCTGATTATCCACTTTTACTGTGCATATATACTGTTCTAAAGCCTGCTTGGGGGCATCCCATTCTGTAACATCACATTAGCCTCTGTATTTCCTATAAGCTGCACACTTATTTAAAGTAATTTGGCCTGTATGAGCCTGATTATCCACTTTTACTGTGCATATATACTGTTCTAAAGCCTGCTTGGGGGCATCCCATTCTGTAACATCACATTAGCCTCTGTATTTACTCTAAGCTGCACACTTATTTAAAGTAATTTGGCCTGTATGAGCCTGCTTATCCACTTTTACTGTGCATATATACTGTTCTAAAGCCTGCTTGGGGGCATCCCATTCTGTAACATCACATTAGCTTCTGTATTTACTCTAAGCTGCACACTTATTTAAAGTATTTTGGCCTGTATGAGCCTGCTTATCCACTTTTACTGTGCATATATACTGTTCTAAAGCCTGCTTGGGGGCATCCCATTCTGTAACATCACATTAGCCTCTGTATTTACTCTAAGCTGCACACTTATTTAAAGTAATTTGGCCTGTATGAGCCTGATTTTCCACTTTTACTGTGCATATATACTGTTCTAAAGCCTGCTTGGGGGCATCCCATTCTGTAACATCACATTAGCCTCGATAGTTCCTGTAAGTTGCACACTTATTTAAAGTAATTTGGCCTGTATGAGCCTGATTATCCACTTTTACTGTGCATATATACTGTTCTAAAGCCTGCTTGGGGGCATTCCATTCTGTAACATCACATTAGCCTCTGTATTTACTCTAAGCTGCACACTTATTTAAAGTAATTTGGCCTGTTGGAGCCTGCTTATCCACTTTTACTGTGCATATATACTGTTCTAAAGCCTGCTTGGGGGCATCCCATTCTGTAACATCACATTAGCCTCTCTATTTCCTGTAAGCTGCACAATTATTTAAAGTAATTTGGCCTGTTGGAGCCTGCTTATCCACTTTTACTGTGCATATATACTGTTCTAAAGCCTGCTTGGGGGCATCCCATTCTGTAACATCACATTAGTCTCTGTATTTCCTGTAAGCTGCACACTTATTTAAAGTAATTTGACCTGTATGAGTCTGATTATCCACTGTTGCTGTGTGCATATATTCTGTTCTAAAGCCTGCTTGGGGGCATCCCATTCTGTAACATCACATTAGCCTCTGTATATACTCTAAGCTGCAAACATATTTAAAGTAATTTGGCCTGCTGGAGCCTGCTTATCCACTTTTACTGTGCATATATACTGTTCTAAAGCCTGCTTGGGGGCATTCCATTCTGTAACATCACATTAGCCTCTGTATTTCCTGTAAGCTGCACACTTATTTAAAGTAATTTGGCCTGTTGGAGCCTGCTTATCCCCTTTTACTGTGCATATATACTGTTCTAAAGCCTGCTTGGGGGCATCCCATTCTGTAACATCACATTAGCCTCTGTATTTCCTGTAAGCTGCACACTTATTTAAAGTAATTTGACCTGTATGAGTCTGATTATCCACTATTGCTGTGTGCATATATACTGTTCTAATGCCTGCTTGGGGGCATCCCATTCTGTAACATCACATTAGCCTCTGTATATACTCTAAGCTGCAAACATATTTAAAGTAATTTGGCCTGCTGGAGCCTGCTTATCCACTTTTACTGTGCATATATACTGTTCTAAAGCCTGCTTGGTCGCATTACATTCTGTAACATCACATTAGCCTCTGTATTTCCTGTAAGCTGCACACTTATTTAAAGTAATTTGGCCTGTATGAGCCTGATTATCCACTTTTACTGTGCATATATACTATTCTAAAGCCTGCTTGGGGGCATCCCATTCTGTAACATCACATTAGCCTCTGTATTTACTCTAAGCTGCACACTTATTTAAAGTAATTTGGCCTGTTGGAGCCTGCTTATCCACTTTTACTGTGCATATATACTGTTCTAAAGCCAGCTTGGGGGCATCCCATTCTGTAACATCACATTAGCCTCTGTATTTACTCTAAGCTGCATACTTATTTAAAGTAATTTGGCCTGTATGAGCCTGATTATCCACTTTTACTGTGCATATATACTGTTCTAAAGCCTGCTTGGGGGCATCCCATTCTGTAACATCACATTAGCCTCTGTATTTACTCTAAGCTGCAAACTTATTTAAAGTAATTTGGCCTGTATGAGCCTGATTATCCACTTTTACTGTGCATATATACTGTTCTAAAGCCTGCTTGGGGGCATCCCATTCTGTAACATCACATTAGCCTCTGTATTTCCTGTAAGCTGCACACTTATTTAAAGTAATTTGGCCTGTATGAGCCTGATTATCCACTTTTACAGTGCATATATACTGTTCTAAAGCCTGCTTGGGGGCATCCCATTCTGTAACATCACATTAGCCTCTGTATTTACTCTAAGCTGCACACTTATTTAAAGTAATTTGGCCTGTTAGAGCCTGCTTATCCACTTTTACTGTGCATATATACTGTTCTAAAGCCTGCTTGGGGGCATCCCATTCTGTAACATCACATTAGCCTCTGTATTTACTCTAAGCTGCATACTTATTTAAAGTAATTTGGCCTGTATGAGCCTGATTATCCCCTTTTACTGTGCATATATACTGTTCTAAAGCCTGCTTGGGGGCATCCCATTCTGTAACATCACATTAGCCTCTGTATTTACTCTAAGCTGCAAACTTATTTAAAGTAATTTGGCCTGTATGAGCCTGATTATCCACTTTTACTGTGCATATATACTGTTCTAAAGCCTGCTTGGGGGCATCCCATTCTGTAACATCACATTAGCCTCTGTATTTCCTGTAAGCTGCACACTTATTTAAACTAATTTGGCCTGTATGAGCCTGATTATCCACTTTTACTGTGCATATATACTGTTCTAAAGCCTGCTTGGGGGCATCCCATTCTGTAACATCACATTAGCCTCTGTATTTACTCTAAGCTGCAAACTTATTTAAAGTAATTTGGCCTGTATGAGCCTGATTATCCACTTTTACTGTGCATATATACTGTTCTAAAGCCTGCTTGGGGGCATCCCATTCTGTAACATCACATTAGCCTCTGTATTTACTCTAAGCTGCACACTTATTTAAAGTAATTTGACCTGTTGGAGCCTGCTTATCCACTTTTACTGTGCATATATACTGTTCTAAAGCCTGCTTGGGGGCATCCCATTCTGTAACATCACATTAGCCTCTGTATTTACTCTAAGCTGCACACTTATTTAAAGTCATTTGGCCTGTATGAGCCTGATTTTCCACTTTTACTGTGCATATATACTGTTCTAAAGCCTGCTTCGGGGCATCCCATTCTGTAACATCACATTAGCCTCTGTATTTACTCTAAGCTGCACACTTATTTAAAGTAATTTGGCCTGTATGAGCCTGATTTTCCACTTTTACTGTGCATATATACTGTTCTAAAGCCTGCTTGGGGGCATCCCATTCTGTAACATCACTTTAGCCTCGGTATTTTCTGTAAGCTGCACACTTATTTAAAGTAATTTGGCCTGCATGAGCCTGATTATCCACTTTTACTGTGCATATATACTGTTCTAAAGCCTGCTTGGGGGCATCCCATTCTGAAACATCACATTAGCCTCTGTATTTACTCTAAGCTGCACACTTATTTAAAGTAATTTGGCCTGTTGGAGCCTGCTTATCCACTTTTACTGTGCATATATACTGTTCTAAAGCCTGCTTGGGGGCATCCCATTCTGTAACATCACATTAGCCTCTGTATTTCCTGTAAGCTGCACACTTATTTAAAGTAATTTGGCCTGTTGGAGCCTGCTTATCCACTTTTACTGTGCATATATACTGTTCTAAAGCCTGCTTGGGGGCATCCCATTCTGTAACATCACATTAGCCTCTGTATTTACTCTAAGCTGCACACCTATTTAAAGTAATTTGGCCTGTATGAGCCTGCTTATCCACTTTTACTGTGCATATATACTGTTCTAAAGCCTGCTTGGGGGCATCCCATTCTGTAAAATCACATTAGCCTCGGTATTTCCTGTAAGCTGCACACTTATTTAAAGTAATTTGGCCTGTATGAGCCTGATTATCCACTTTTACCGTGCATATATACTGTTCTAAAGCCTGCTTGGGGGCATCCCATTCTGTAACATCACATTAGCCTCTGTATTTACTCTAAGCTGCACACTTATTTAAAGTAATTTGGCCTGTTGGAGCCTGCTTATCCACTTTTACTGTGTATATATTCTGTTCTAAAGCCTGCTTGGGGGCATCCCATTCTGTAACATCACATTAGCCTCTGTATTTCCTGTAAGCTGCACACTTATTTAAAGTAATTTGGCCTGTATGAGCCTGATTATCCACTTTTACTGTGCATATATACTGTTCTAAAGCCTGCTTGGAAGCATCCCATTCTGTAACATCACATTAGCCTCTGTATTTCCTGTAAGCTGCACACTTATTTAAAGTAATGTGGCCTGTATGAGCCTGCTTAGACACTGTTGCTGTGTGCATATATACTGATCTCAAGTCTGCTGTGAGGCATCCCATTCTTTTACCAAAATGTTATTGAAGTTTTTTCAGGTTAAGTACAAAATATGTCAACATAGTGGTACCTAACGATGTGTAAAGGTGACCATCAAGACAGTTCCAGATAAACAGAGTCTAGATACAAAATGAAAGAGATTAACCTAAGAACAATTCCTATATTCTTAATCTAGTAGTGCTACATTATGGGGAAGAAGGTTACGATACAAGTCACGGCCCTTCTAGTGGTATTATGTTACCTAGACTGGTATTCATCATCTACAGATTGCCAATGAAAAAATGAGAGGTAGACAGTGACTGAATACAGGTACACAATGGAAGAGCAAATTAACAACATTAAAACCTAAAAACTTCATTTCTTAATTTTTAAAGACAGAGACACGAGGGTTTTGGGAAAAAGGGAGGGAAGGGAGGGGATGGGGGAGGGGTAAGGTTCCCGGGGTGGTCATGGCCAGTGAGGTTCAAGAGTCCTGCTGAGTGTACAGGTGCTGGAGAAGCCAGAAGTGGAATCTCAGACAGGAAAAGTAGGGTCTGAAAGCTTATTAGATATGTCAATGTGCTCCATCCAGGGTTTCCAGATGGCATAAAATTTATCATAGGTGTCGTTCTTAATGGCTGACATCTTTTCATTAACCATTATGTCCGAGATTCTGTTCTGTACCTCGCCCCACCTCAGGGAGGGTGATTTCCAACCTCTAGTTATGGTTACTCGGACTGCGGAAAATACATGCTGCATCAAACGCCATGCTTGCTTTGTGTAGACCTGTGGTTTCAGAGCGAGCAAGGCCACCCACGGGTCCGCCACTATTGATATGTGGAGGATACCGGAGAGCACCCCGCACGCCTTCACCCACAAAGCCTTTGCCTGCGGGCAGTGCCACCATATATGGGACATGTTCCCCAGTTCTCGGCACCCCCTGAAGCAAAGGGGGGAGTCAGTGGGGGAGAACCTGTGGACTTGATCCGGTGTATAGTACCACCGGTACAAAACTTTATATGCGTTTTCCAATACGAGGGCGCTATAAGATGTACTGCTCACGTTCCTCCACACACACTGCCAGTCCGCCTCTGACCTAGATGTTCCCAACTCTTGTTCCCATTTGAGCATGTAGTTATGCTTTGTAGAGGGGGACCCCCAGATCAAAGTCGCATAAATCCTGGAAATTAACCCCCACGCAAATTGGTCGCGACAGCAGCGTTGTTCAAAGTCCGTCATCTTGTAGGGAGGGGACGATTTGTTAAGGAGGCTTTTCACAAAGTGTTGCACTTGCATTAGTCTGAAGACTTCTGAGGGAGGGGGATCTATCCCAGAATTCAAATCCCGAGGGGGTTTTAACCCCGAAGGGGTGAGGAGTTTATCAACCGACGTGAGACCTTTCTTTTTCCACCACTTAAACCCAGATGATTCAGTCCAGGAGGGAAGGAGGGGTTCCCAAAAAGAGGGGAAGCCGGGAGGTGTGGGGAGGAAAGCAGGCGACTAACCCTGTCCCAAAGTGACAGGGTGGAATTTAGGAAGGTAGGGAGGGCTTTTGGCCTACTAGCTCTGGGGATCCATAACAGTGCCGCAGGATCAACAGGCTTGCAGCTTTCACAGTCATTCAAAACCCACCATGGTTTATGGGCTGGGGCTTGGAACAAAACCAAAGGGGCCACTTGGGCTGCAATGTAATATTTATGTAAGGAGGGGAAAGCCAGACCTCCCTGGGTTTTTTTAAAATAGAGGATGTTCTTTTTGACTCTAGGTTTAGTCTTATTCCACGCAAAGGACATCATTTTCCGCTGCAGGAGGTCAAGTGCACTCCTAGGAACCAGGACAGAGAGTACCCGAAACAAATATAGGATCTTGGGGAGGAACGACATTTTCAGTGCGGCTATTCTGCCTAACCACGAGAGCCTTACAAATTGCCAATATTGCAACAGCTTGTCCAGGGATTTAATTATCTCTGGGTAGTTATCTTGATAGATTTTATCACAGTCAGCCACTAGTTTGATCCCAAGGTAAGATAGTTTATGGGTCCATCCCCAGGTAAAGTTTTGTTGCAACAAGTTTCTGGTGTGGGCCGTGAGGGAAATATCCAAGGCTGTGGATTTAGATGCATTTAGGGAGAGGCCCGATATGTGGCTAAAGGAGGAAAAGAGCGAAACTACATTAGGTACTGAGATGTGTGGGGACGTTAGCATAAGCAACATATTGTCTGCAAATAATGAAACCTTGTGTTCCGTATTCCCCCAAGAGATTCCAGTAATAGAGGGGCTAGATCTCAATTTCTCCGCCAAGGGTTCCAAAGCTAGGATAAACAAGAGAGGGGATAATGGGCAGCCTTGTCTATTCCCCCTTTTAATCTGAAAACCCTTGGATGTGTATCCTGCATATTTAATGGAAGCCGATGGGTTAGCATAGATAGCGGAGACCCAGGACATCAAACCGGGGCCGAATTTCCAGTATTGAAGGGCACTATGAAGGTATTGCCAGGAGAGGGAGTCGAAGGCCTTTTCTATATCGAGGGAGAGCAGCATTGCCTCCTTTTTTTGTGCTCGAATTCTGTCTATCAGTTGACAGACTCTTCTGACCCCGTCTCCGGCTTGCCTCATGGGGACGAATCCAACCTGGTCTCTATGGATTAAGTTAGGCAGGAGCTCATTTAACCTGTTCGCTAAGACTTTGGTGAGAATTTTCAGGTCTATATTCAAAAGTGAGATGGGCCTATAATTGGTCCAGTTGAGGGAGTCTTTCCCTGGCTTGGGGATCATTACTACTGAGGCCCTAAGCATGTCTGAATCCATAGGATTACCTCTCTTTATCCAATTGTAGACTCTCACCAGGCGGGGGGCTATGATGGGGGCCAGTTTTTTGTAGAATAAGGCAGTGAATCCGTCGGGCCCCGGCCTCTTACCCGGTTTCAATGATTTAATAACGCCGAGGACCTCCTCCAGCCTAATATCCTCATCAACTTTCTGAGCGTGTGTTTCGGGCACGAAGGGGAGGTTGATATCCAGAAAAAAATCCTGGATCCGGGCTTCTGCTGGGGGGACGGGGGCATCGTACAGTTTAGCCAGCCCCCTGGAGAACTCCTCTACTATCTCAATGGGGTTATTGGAGATCTGACCATTCTTCAATCTAAGTTTGAGGGGTGCCGAAATATGTTCCTGACATTTTAATTGAGAGGCCAGGAGGGATCCTGGTTTGTTTGCTGAGATATAGTATTTGTTTTTAGATCTTCTGTACCTACCCTCCGCCTCTCCCGATTGCAAAAGGTTGAGGCTAACCCTCACCTGTTCCAGTCGGCGCAGCCCTCCAGGACTCGGGTGAGCCTTAAATGCCGCCGCTGCCTGCTCGTACTGAGATTGGAGGCTGCGAGACAAGGCCAGCCTGTCCTTCTTTTTCCTGGAGGCAAGGGCAATAAAATGGCCCCGCATCACTGTTTTAAAAGCTCCCCAGACTGTAACAGACGAAACCTCAGGAGTTTCATTCACAGTGAAATATTCCTGTGCCCTAATGGATGTCTCTTCCACCAGGGATTTGGAGGAAAGAAGGGAGTCATTAAGTAGCCACGAGGAAGGTCTCTGTTTGATAAAAAGGGCGTTACAGGAGATCAGGACTAAGTCATGGTCTGACCAGGGGATCGCATGGATTTTGGCTCTCGACACTTGGGGAAGGAAGGTTAGGGGAACAAATATGTGGTCAATCCTGGTAGAGAGTCTGTGTGGGGCAGAATAGTGCGTAAAGTCCTTTGCAGTGGGGTTTAGGTCTCGCCAGGAATCTGACATCAAGGCAGACTCTACCAGGCTAGCAAAAAGGCCTGCATCTCCCATTCTGTAACATCACATTAGCCTCTGTATTTCCTGTAAGCTGCACACTTATTTAAAGTAATTTGGCCTGTTGGAGCCTGATTATCCACTTTTACTGTGCATATATACTGTTCTAAAGCCTGCTTGGGGGCATCCCATTCTGTAACATCACATTAGCCTCTGTATTTCCTGTAAGCTGCACACTTATTTAAACTAATTTGGCCTGTATGAGCCTGATTATCCACTTTTACTGTGCATATATACTGTTCTAAAGCCTGCTTGGGGGCATCCCATTCTGTAACATCACATTAGCCTCTGTATTTACTCTAAGCTGCAAACTTATTTAAAGTAATTTGGCCTGTATGAGCCTGATTATCCACTTTTACTGTGCATATATACTGTTCTAAAGCCTGCTTGGGGGCATCCCATTCTGTAACATCACATTAGCCTCTGTATTTACTCTAAGCTGCACACTTATTTAAAGTAATTTGACCTGTTGGAGCCTGCTTATCCACTTTTACTGTGCATATATACTGTTCTAAAGCCTGCTTGGGGGCATCCCATTCTGTAACATCACATTAGCCTCTGTATTTACTCTAAGCTGCACACTTATTTAAAGTAATTTGGCCTGTATGAGCCTGATTTTCCACTTTTACTGTGCATATATACTGTTCTAAAGCCTGCTTCGGGGCATCCCATTCTGTAACATCACATTAGCCTCTGTATTTACTCTAAGCTGCACACTTATTTAAAGTAATTTGGCCTGTATGAGCCTGATTTTCCACTTTTACTGTGCATATATACTGTTCTAAAGCCTGCTTGGGGGCATCCCATTCTGTAACATCACTTTAGCCTCGGTATTTTCTGTAAGCTGCACACTTATTTAAAGAGGACCAACACCCAGGGGTGATCGGCCCGGAAATCTATAAGATTCCCGGGCCGATCACCTCCCACCCCGCGGGACATCCGAGATCGGGATGTCCCGCGGGGTGAAACCCCCCAGAAACCCCAAAAACACCTTACCTGATCCGCCGCCGCTTCCGCCGCCGCCGCCTCCCGCGCACCCCTCCAGACGTGCGCGCGCCCGCGCCGGCCCTCTGTGAATGGCCGGCGGGGGCGCGCGCGCGCCGAGAGTGACGCGCGGGAGGCGGCGGCGGCGGAAGCGGCCTGGACGTTCCTGATCCCCGCCTGGACGTTGGCGGGGATTGGCTGCGGCGCTCACGTGGGAGCGTTGAGAGGTGAGTTTTTTGGGGTTTCTGGGGGGTTTCACACAGCGGGGCACCCCCGATCGGGGTGCCCCGCCGAAGTGGACCAAAACCCAGGATAGTCAAAATCCTGGGTGTTGGTCCACTTTAAAGTAATTTGGCCTGCATGAGCCTGATTATCCACTTTTACTGTGCATATATACTGTTCTAAAGCCTGCTTGGGGGCATCCCATTCTGAAACATCACATTAGCCTCTGTATTTACTCTAAGCTGCACACTTATTTAAAGTAATTTGGCCTGTTGGAGCCTGCTTATCCACTTTTACTGTGCATATATACTGTTCTAAAGCCTGCTTGGGGGCATCCCATTCTGTAACATCACATTAGCCTCTGTATTTCCTGTAAGCTGCACACTTATTTAAAGTAATTTGGCCTGTTGGAGCCTGCTTATCCACTTTTACTGTGCATATATACTGTTCTAAAGCCTGCTTGGGGGCATCCCATTCTGTAACATCACATTAGCCTCTGTATTTACTCTAAGCTGCACACCTATTTAAAGTAATTTGGCCTGTATGAGCCTGCTTATCCACTTTTACTGTGCATATATACTGTTCTAAAGCCTGCTTGGGGGCATCCCATTCTGTAAAATCACATTAGCCTCGGTATTTCCTGTAAGCTGAACACTTATTTAAAGTAATTTGGCCTGTATGAGCCTGATTATCCACTTTTACCGTGCATATATACTGTTCTAAAGCCTGCTTGGGGGCATCCCATTCTGTAACATCACATTAGCCTCTGTATTTACTCTAAGCTGCACACTTATTTAAAGTAATTTGGCCTGTTGGAGCCTGCTTATCCACTTTTACTGTGTATATATTCTGTTCTAAAGCCTGCTTGGGGGCATCCCATTCTGTAACATCACATTAGCCTCTGTATTTCCTGTAAGCTGCACACTTATTTAAAGTAATTTGGCCTGTATGAGCCTGATTATCCACTTTTACTGTGCATATATACTGTTCTAAAGCCTGCTTGGAAGCATCCCATTCTGTAACATCACATTAGCCTCTGTATTTCCTGTAAGCTGCACACTTATTTAAAGTAATGTGGCCTGTATGAGCCTGCTTAGACACTGTTGCTGTGTGCATATATACTGATCTCAAGTCTGCTGTGAGGCATCCCATTCTTTTACCAAAATGTTATTGAAGTTTTTTCAGGTTAAGTACAAAATATGTCAACATAGTGGTACCTAACGATGTGTAAAGGTGACCATCAAGACAGTTCCAGATAAACAGAGTCTAGATACAAAATGAAAGAGATTAACCTAAGAACAATTCCTATATTCTTAATCTAGTAGTGCTACATTATGGGGAAGAAGGTTACGATACAAGTCACGGCCCTTCTAGTGGTATTATGTTACCTAGACTGGTATTCATCATCTACAGATTGCCAATGAAAAAATGAGAGGTAGACAGTGACTGAATACAGGTACACAATGGAAGAGCAAATTAACAACATTAAAACCTAAAAACTTCATTTCTTAATTTTTAAAGACAGAGACACGAGGGTTTTGGGAAAAAGGGAGGGAAGGGAGGGGATGGGGGAGGGGTAAGGTTCCCGGGGTGGTCATGGCCAGTGAGGTTCAAGAGTCCTGCTGAGTGTACAGGTGCTGGAGAAGCCAGAAGTGGAATCTCAGACAGGAAAAGTAGGGTCTGAAAGCTTATTAGATATGTCAATGTGCTCCATCCAGGGTTTCCAGATGGCATAAAATTTATCATAGGTGTCGTTCTTAATGGCTGACATCTTTTCATTAACCATTATGTCCGAGATTCTGTTCTGTACCTCGCCCCACCTCAGGGAGGGTGATTTCCAACCTCTAGTTATGGTTACTCGGACTGCGGAAAATACATGCTGCATCAAACGCCATGCTTGCTTTGTGTAGACCTGTGGTTTCAGAGCGAGCAAGGCCACCCACGGGTCCGCCACTATTGATATGTGGAGGATACCGGAGAGCACCCCGCACGCCTTCACCCACAAAGCCTTTGCCTGCGGGCAGTGCCACCATATATGGGACATGTTCCCCAGTTCTCGGCACCCCCTGAAGCAAAGGGGGGAGTCAGTGGGGGAGAACCTGTGGACTTGATCCGGTGTATAGTACCACCGGTACAAAACTTTATATGCGTTTTCCAATACGAGGGCGCTATAAGATGTACTGCTCACGTTCCTCCACACACACTGCCAGTCCGCCTCTGACCTAGATGTTCCCAACTCTTGTTCCCATTTGAGCATGTAGTTATGCTTTGTAGAGGGGGACCCCCAGATCAAAGTCGCATAAATCCTGGAAATTAACCCCCACGCAAATTGGTCGCGACAGCAGCGTTGTTCAAAGTCCGTCATCTTGTAGGGAGGGGACGATTTGTTAAGGAGGCTTTTCACAAAGTGTTGCACTTGCATTAGTCTGAAGACTTCTGAGGGAGGGGGATCTATCCCAGAATTCAAAACCCGAGGGGGTTTTAACCCCGAAGGGGTAAGGAGTTTATCAACCGACGTGAGACCTTTCTTTTTCCACCACTTAAACCCAGATGATTCAGTCCAGGAGGGAAGGAGGGGTTCCCAAAAAGAGGGGAAGCCGGGAGGTGTGGGGAGGAAAGCAGGCGACTAACCCTGTCCCAAAGTGACAGGGTGGAATTTAGGAAGGTAGGGAGGGCTTTTGGCCTACTAGCTCTGGGGATCCATAACAGTGCCGCAGGATCAACAGGCTTGCAGCTTTCACAGTCATTCAAAACCCACCATGGTTTATGGGCTGGGGCTTGGAACAAAACCAAAGGGGCCACTTGGGCTGCAATGTAATATTTATGTAAGGAGGGGAAAGCCAGACCTCCCTGGGTTTTTTTAAAATAGAGGATGTTCTTTTTGACTCTAGGTTTAGTCTTATTCCACGCAAAGGACATCATTTTCCGCTGCAGGAGGTCAAGTGCACTCCTAGGAACCAGGACAGGGAGTACCCGAAACAAATATAGGATCTTGGGGAGGAACGACATTTTCAGTGCGGCTATTCTGCCTAACCACGAGAGCCTTACAAATTGCCAATATTGCAACAGCTTGTCCAGGGATTTAATTATCTCTGGGTAGTTATCTTGATAGATTTTATCACAGTCAGCCACTAGTTTGATCCCAAGGTAAGATAGTTTATGGGTCCATCCCCAGGTAAAGTTTTGTTGCAACAAGTTTCTGGTGTGGGCCGTGAGGGAAATATCCAAGGCTGTGGATTTAGATGCATTTAGGGAGAGGCCCGATATGTGGCTAAAGGAGGAAAAGAGCGAAACTACATTAGGTACTGAGATGTGTGGGGACGTTAGCATAAGCAACATATTGTCTGCAAATAATGAAACCTTGTGTTCCGTATTCCCCCAAGAGATTCCAGTAATAGAGGGGCTAGATCTCAATTTCTCCGCCAAGGGTTCCAAAGCTAGGATAAACAAGAGAGGGGATAATGGGCAGCCTTGTCTATTCCCCCTTTTAATCTGAAAACCCTTGGATGTGTATCCTGCATATTTAATGGAAGCCGATGGGTTAGCATAGATAGCGGAGACCCAGGACATCAAACCGGGGCCGAATTTCCAGTATTGAAGGGCACTATGAAGGTATTGCCAGGAGAGGGAGTCGAAGGCCTTTTCTATATCGAGGGAGAGCAGCATTGCCTCCTTTTTTTGTGCTCGAATTCTGTCTATCAGTTGACAGACTCTTCTGACCCCGTCTCCGGCTTGCCTCATGGGGACGAATCCAACCTGGTCTCTATGGATTAAGTTAGGCAGGAGCTCATTTAACCTGTTCGCTAAGACTTTGGTGAGAATTTTCAGGTCTATATTCAAAAGTGAGATGGGCCTATAATTGGTCCAGTTGAGGGAGTCTTTCCCTGGCTTGGGGATCATTACTACTGAGGCCCTAAGCATGTCTGAATCCATAGGATTACCTCTCTTTATCCAATTGTAGACTCTCACCAGGCGGGGGGCTATGATGGGGGCCAGTTTTTTGTAGAATAAGGCAGTGAATCCGTCGGGCCCCGGCCTCTTACCCGGTTTCAATGATTTAATAACGCCGAGGACCTCCTCCAGCCTAATATCCTCATCAACTTTCTGAGCGTGTGTTTCGGGCACGAAGGGGAGGTTGATATCCAGAAAAAAATCCTGGATCCGGGCTTCTGCTGGGGGGACGGGGGCATCGTACAGTTTAGCCAGCCCCCTGGAGAACTCCTCTACTATCTCAATGGGGTTATTGGAGATCTGACCATTCTTCAATCTAAGTTTGAGGGGTGCCGAAATATGTTCCTGACATTTTAATTGAGAGGCCAGGCGGGATCCTGGTTTGTTTGCTGAGATATAGTATTTGTTTTTAGATCTTCTGTACCTACCCTCCGCCTCTCCCGATTGCAAAAGGTTGAGGCTAACCCTCACCTGTTCCAGTCGGCGCAGCCCTCCAGGACTCGGGTGAGCCTTAAATGCCGCCGCTGCCTGCTCGTACTGAGATTGGAGGCTGCGAGACAAGGCCAGCCTGTCCTTCTTTTTCCTGGAGGCAAGGGCAATAAAATGGCCCCGCATCACTGTTTTAAAAGCTCCCAAGACTGTAACAGACGAAACCTCAGGAGTTTCATTCACAGTGAAATATTCCTGTGCCCTAATGGATGTCTCTTCCACCAGGGATTTGGAGGAAAGAAGGGAGTCATTAAGTAGCCACGAGGAAGGTCTCTGTTTGATAAAAAGGGCGTTACAGGAGATCAGGACTAAGTCATGGTCTGACCAGGGGATCGCATGGATTTTGGCTCTCGACACTTGGGGAAGGAAGGTTAGGGGAACAAATATGTGGTCAATCCTGGTAGAGAGTCTGTGTGGGGCAGAATAGTGCGTAAAGTCCTTTGCAGTGGGGTTTAGGTCTCGCCAGGAATCTGACATCAAGGCAGACTCTACCAGGCTAGCAAAAAGGCCTGCATCTCCCATTCTGTAACATCACATTAGCCTCTGTATTTCCTGTAAGCTGCACACTTATTTAAAGTAATTTGGCCTGTTGGAGCCTGATTATCCACTTTTACTGTGCATATATACTGTTCTAAAGCCTGCTTGGGGGCATCCCATTCTGTAACATCACATTAGCCTCTGTATTTCCTGTAAGCTGCACACTTATTTAAACTAATTTGGCCTGTATGAGCCTGATTATCCACTTTTACTGTGCATATATACTGTTCTAAAGCCTGCTTGGGGGCATCCCATTCTGTAACATCACATTAGCCTCTGTATTTACTCTAAGCTGCAAACTTATTTAAAGTAATTTGGCCTGTATGAGCCTGATTATCCACTTTTACTGTGCATATATACTGTTCTAAAGCCTGCTTGGGGGCATCCCATTCTGTAACATCACATTAGCCTCTGTATTTACTCTAAGCTGCACACTTATTTAAAGTAATTTGACCTGTTGGAGCCTGCTTATCCACTTTTACTGTGCATATATACTGTTCTAAAGCCTGCTTGGGGGCATCCCATTCTGTAACATCACATTAGCCTCTGTATTTACTCTAAGCTGCACACTTATTTAAAGTAATTTGGCCTGTATGAGCCTGATTTTCCACTTTTACTGTGCATATATACTGTTCTAAAGCCTGCTTCGGGGCATCCCATTCTGTAACATCACATTAGCCTCTGTATTTACTCTAAGCTGCACACTTATTTAAAGTAATTTGGCCTGTATGAGCCTGATTTTCCACTTTTACTGTGCATATATACTGTTCTAAAGCCTGCTTGGGGGCATCCCATTCTGTAACATCACTTTAGCCTCGGTATTTTCTGTAAGCTGCACACTTATTTAAAGTAATTTGGCCTGCATGAGCCTGATTATCCACTTTTACTGTGCATATATACTGTTCTAAAGCCTGCTTGGGGGCATCCCATTGTGAAACATCACATTAGCCTCTGTATTTACTCTAAGCTGCACACTTATTTAAAGTAATTTGGCCTGTTGGAGCCTGCTTATCCACTTTTACTGTGCATATATACTGTTCTAAAGCCTGCTTGGGGGCATCCCATTCTGTAACATCACATTAGCCTCTGTATTTCCTGTAAGCTGCACACTTATTTAAAGTAATTTGGCCTGTTGGAGCCTGCTTATCCACTTTTACTGTGCATATATACTGTTCTAAAGCCTGCTTGGGGGCATCCCATTCTGTAACATCACATTAGCCTCTGTATTTACTCTAAGCTGCACACCTATTTAAAGTAATTTGGCCTGTATGAGCCTGCTTATCCACTTTTACTGTGCATATATACTGTTCTAAAGCCTGCTTGGGGGCATCCCATTCTGTAAAATCACATTAGCCTCGGTATTTCCTGTAAGCTGAACACTTATTTAAAGTAATTTGGCCTGTATGAGCCTGATTATCCACTTTTACCGTGCATATATACTGTTCTAAAGCCTGCTTGGGGGCATCCCATTCTGTAACATCACATTAGCCTCTGTATTTACTCTAAGCTGCACACTTATTTAAAGTAATTTGGCCTGTTGGAGCCTGCTTATCCACTTTTACTGTGTATATATTCTGTTCTAAAGCCTGCTTGGGGGCATCCCATTCTGTAACATCACATTAGCCTCTGTATTTCCTGTAAGCTGCACACTTATTTAAAGTAATTTGGCCTGTATGAGCCTGATTATCCACTTTTACTGTGCATATATACTGTTCTAAAGCCTTCTTGGAAGCATCCCATTCTGTAACATCACATTAGCCTCTGTATTTCCTGTAAGCTGCACACTTATTTAAAGTAATGTGGCCTGTATGAGCCTGCTTAGACACTGTTGCTGTGTGCATATATACTGATCTCAAGTCTGCTGTGAGGCATCCCATTCTTTTACCAAAATGTTATTGAAGTTTTTTCAGGTTAAGTACAAAATATGTCAACATAGTGGTACCTAACGATGTGTAAAGGTGACCATCAAGACAGTTCCAGATAAACAGAGTCTAGATACAAAATGAAAGAGATTAACCTAAGAACAATTCCTATATTCTTAATCTAGTAGTGCTACATTATGGGGAAGAAGGTTACGATACAAGTCACGGCCCTTCTAGTGGTATTATGTTACCTAGACTGGTATTCATCATCTACAGATTGCCAATGAAAAAATGAGAGGTAGACAGTGACTGAATACAGGTACACAATGGAAGAGCAAATTAACAACATTAAAACCTAAAAACTTCATTTCTTAATTTTTAAAGACAGAGACACGAGGGTTTTGGGAAAAAGGGAGGGAAGGGAGGGGATGGGGGAGGGGTAAGGTTCCCGGGGTGGTCATGGCCAGTGAGGTTCAAGAGTCCTGCTGAGTGTACAGGTGCTGGAGAAGCCAGAAGTGGAATCTCAGACAGGAAAAGTAGGGTCTGAAAGCTTATTAGATATGTCAATGTGCTCCATCCAGGGTTTCCAGATGGCATAAAATTTATCATAGGTGTCGTTCTTAATGGCTGACATCTTTTCATTAACCATTATGTCCGAGATTCTGTTCTGTACCTCGCCCCACCTCAGGGAGGGTGATTTCCAACCTCTAGTTATGGTTACTCGGACTGCGGAAAATACATGCTGCATCAAACGCCATGCTTGCTTTGTGTAGACCTGTGGTTTCAGAGCGAGCAAGGCCACCCACGGGTCCGCCACTATTGATATGTGGAGGATACCGGAGAGCACCCCGCACGCCTTCACCCACAAAGCCTTTGCCTGCGGGCAGTGCCACCATATATGGGACATGTTCCCCAGTTCTCGGCACCCCCTGAAGCAAAGGGGGGAGTCAGTGGGGGAGAACCTGTGGACTTGATCCGGTGTATAGTACCACCGGTACAAAACTTTATATGCGTTTTCCAATACGAGGGCGCTATAAGATGTACTGCTCACGTTCCTCCACACACACTGCCAGTCCGCCTCTGACCTAGATGTTCCCAACTCTTGTTCCCATTTGAGCATGTAGTTATGCTTTGTAGAGGGGGACCCCCAGATCAAAGTCGCATAAATCCTGGAAATTAACCCCCACGCAAATTGGTCGCGACAGCAGCGTTGTTCAAAGTCCGTCATCTTGTAGGGAGGGGACGATTTGTTAAGGAGGCTTTTCACAAAGTGTTGCACTTGCATTAGTCTGAAGACTTCTGAGGGAGGGGGATCTATCCCAGAATTCAAAACCCGAGGGGGTTTTAACCCCGAAGGGGTGAGGAGTTTATCAACCGACGTGAGACCTTTCTTTTTCCACCACTTAAACCCAGATGATTCAGTCCAGGAGGGAAGGAGGGGTTCCCAAAAAGAGGGGAAGCCGGGAGGTGTGGGGAGGAAAGCAGGCGACTAACCCTGTCCCAAAGTGACAGGGTGGAATTTAGGAAGGTAGGGAGGGCTTTTGGCCTACTAGCTCTGGGGATCCATAACAGTGCCGCAGGATCAACAGGCTTGCAGCTTTCACAGTCATTCAAAACCCACCATGGTTTATGGGCTGGGGCTTGGAACAAAACCAAAGGGGCCACTTGGGCTGCAATGTAATATTTATGTAAGGAGGGGAAAGCCAGACCTCCCTGGGTTTTTTTAAAATAGAGGATGTTCTTTTTGACTCTAGGTTTAGTCTTATTCCACGCAAAGGACATCATTTTCCGCTGCAGGAGGTCAAGTGCACTCCTAGGAACCAGGACAGGGAGTACCCGAAACAAATATAGGATCTTGGGGAGGAACGACATTTTCAGTGCGGCTATTCTGCCTAACCACGAGAGCCTTACAAATTGCCAATATTGCAACAGCTTGTCCAGGGATTTAATTATCTCTGGGTAGTTATCTTGATAGATTTTATCACAGTCAGCCACTAGTTTGATCCCAAGGTAAGATAGTTTATGGGTCCATCCCCAGGTAAAGTTTTGTTGCAACAAGTTTCTGGTGTGGGCCGTGAGGGAAATATCCAAGGCTGTGGATTTAGATGCATTTAGGGAGAGGCCCGATATGTGGCTAAAGGAGGAAAAGAGCGAAACTACATTAGGTACTGAGATGTGTGGGGACGTTAGCATAAGCAACATATTGTCTGCAAATAATGAAACCTTGTGTTCCGTATTCCCCCAAGAGATTCCAGTAATAGAGGGGCTAGATCTCAATTTCTCCGCCAAGGGTTCCAAAGCTAGGATAAACAAGAGAGGGGATAATGGGCAGCCTTGTCTATTCCCCCTTTTAATCTGAAAACCCTTGGATGTGTATCCTGCATATTTAATGGAAGCCGATGGGTTAGCATAGATAGCGGAGACCCAGGACATCAAACCGGGGCCGAATTGAAGGGCACTATGAAGGTATTGCCAGGAGAGGGAGTCGAAGGCCTTTTCTATATCGAGGGAGAGCAGCATTGCCTCCTTTTTTTGTGCTCGAATTCTGTCTATCAGTTGACAGACTCTTCTGACCCCGTCTCCGGCTTGCCTCATGGGGACGAATCCAACCTGGTCTCTATGGATTAAGTTAGGCAGGAGCTCATTTAACCTGTTCGCTAAGACTTTGGTGAGAATTTTCAGGTCTATATTCAAAAGTGAGATGGGCCTATAATTGGTCCAGTTGAGGGAGTCTTTCCCTGGCTTGGGGATCATTACTACTGAGGCCCTAAGCATGTCTGAATCCATAGGATTACCTCTCTTTATCCAATTGTAGACTCTCACCAGGCGGGGGGCTATGATGGGGGCCAGTTTTTTGTAGAATAAGGCAGTGAATCCGTCGGGCCCCGGCCTCTTACCCGGTTTCAATGATTTAATAACGCCGAGGACCTCCTCCAGCCTAATATCCTCATCAACTTTCTGAGCGTGTGTTTCGGGCACGAAGGGGAGGTTGATATCCAGAAAAAAATCCTGGATCCGGGCTTCTGCTGGGGGGACGGGGGCATCGTACAGTTTAGCCAGCCCCCTGGAGAACTCCTCTACTATCTCAATGGGGTTATTGGAGATCTGACCATTCTTCAATCTAAGTTTGAGGGGTGCCGAAATATGTTCCTGACATTTTAATTGAGAGGCCAGGAGGGATCCTGGTTTGTTTGCTGAGATATAGTATTTGTTTTTAGATCTTCTGTACCTACCCTCCGCCTCTCCCGATTGCAAAAGGTTGAGGCTAACCCTCACCTGTTCCAGTCGGCGCAGCCCTCCAGGACTCGGGTGAGCCTTAAATGCCGCCGCTGCCTGCTCGTACTGAGATTGGAGGCTGCGAGACAAGGCCAGCCTGTCCTTCTTTTTCCTGGAGGCAAGGGCAATAAAATGGCCCCGCATCACTGTTTTAAAAGCTCCCCAGACTGTAACAGACGAAACCTCAGGAGTTTCATTCACAGTGAAATATTCCTGTGCCCTAATGGATGTCTCTTCCACCAGGGATTTGGAGGAAAGAAGGGAGTCATTAAGTAGCCACGAGGAAGGTCTCTGTTTGATAAAAAGGGCGTTACAGGAGATCAGGACTAAGTCATGGTCTGACCAGGGGATCGCATGGATTTTGGCTCTCGACACTTGGGGAAGGAAGGTTAGGGGAACAAATATGTGGTCAATCCTGGTAGAGAGTCTGTGTGGGGCAGAATAGTGCGTAAAGTCCTTTGCAGTGGGGTTTAGGTCTCGCCAGGAATCTGACATCAAGGCAGACTCTACCAGGCTAGCAAAAAGGCCTGCATCTCCCATTCTGTAACATCACATTAGCCTCTGTATTTCCTGTAAGCTGCACACTTATTTAAAGTAATTTGGCCTGTTGGAGCCTGATTATCCACTTTTACTGTGCATATATACTGTTCTAAAGCCTGCTTGGGGGCATCCCATTCTGTAACATCACATTAGCCTCTGTATTTCCTGTAAGCTGCACACTTATTTAAACTAATTTGGCCTGTATGAGCCTGATTATCCACTTTTACTGTGCATATATACTGTTCTAAAGCCTGCTTGGGGGCATCCCATTCTGTAACATCACATTAGCCTCTGTATTTACTCTAAGCTGCAAACTTATTTAAAGTAATTTGGCCTGTATGAGCCTGATTATCCACTTTTACTGTGCATATATACTGTTCTAAAGCCTGCTTGGGGGCATCCCATTCTGTAACATCACATTAGCCTCTGTATTTACTCTAAGCTGCACACTTATTTAAAGTAATTTGACCTGTTGGAGCCTGCTTATCCACTTTTATTGTGCATATATACTGTTCTAAAGCCTGCTTGGGGGCATCCCATTCTGTAACATCACATTAGCCTCTGTATTTACTCTAAGCTGCACACTTATTTAAAGTAATTTGGCCTGTATGAGCCTGATTTTCCACTTTTACTGTGCATATATACTGTTCTAAAGCCTGCTTCGGGGCATCCCATTCTGTAACATCACATTAGCCTCTGTATTTACTCTAAGCTGCACACTTATTTAAAGTAATTTGGCCTGTTGGAGCCTGCTTATCCACTTTTACTGTGCATATATACTGTTCTAAAGCCTGCTTGGGGGCATCCCATTCTGAAACATCACATTAGCCTCTGTATTTACTCTAAGCTGCACACTTATTTAAAGTAATTTGGCCTGTTGGAGCCTGCTTATCCACTTTTACTGTGCATATATACTGTTCTAAAGCCTGCTTGGGGGCATCCCATTCTGTAACATCACATTAGCCTCTGTATTTCCTGTAAGCTGCACACTTATTTAAAGTAATTTGGCCTGTTGGAGCCTGCTTATCCACTTTTACTGTGCATATATACTGTTCTAAAGCCTGCTTGGGGGCATCCCATTCTGTAACATCACATTAGCCTCTGTATTTACTCTAAGCTGCACACCTATTTAAAGTAATTTGGCCTGTATGAGCCTGCTTATCCACTTTTACTGTGCATATATACTGTTCTAAAGCCTGCTTGGGGGCATCCCATTCTGTAAAATCACATTAGCCTCGGTATTTCCTGTAAGCTGAACACTTATTTAAAGTAATTTGGCCTGTATGAGCCTGATTATCCACTTTTACCGTGCATATATACTGTTCTAAAGCCTGCTTGGGGGCATCCCATTCTGTAACATCACATTAGCCTCTGTATTTACTCTAAGCTGCACACTTATTTAAAGTAATTTGGCCTGTTGGAGCCTGCTTATCCACTTTTACTGTGTATATATTCTGTTCTAAAGCCTGCTTGGGGGCATCCCATTCTGTAACATCACATTAGCCTCTGTATTTCCTGTAAGCTGCACACTTATTTAAAGTAATTTGGCCTGTATGAGCCTGATTATCCACTTTTACTGTGCATATATACTGTTCTAAAGCCTGCTTGGAAGCATCCCATTCTGTAACATCACATTAGCCTCTGTATTTCCTGTAAGCTGCACACTTATTTAAAGTAATGTGGCCTGTATGAGCCTGCTTAGACACTGTTGCTGTGTGCATATATACTGATCTCAAGTCTGCTGTGAGGCATCCCATTCTTTTACCAAAATGTTATTGAAGTTTTTTCAGGTTAAGTACAAAATATGTCAACATAGTGGTACCTAACGATGTGTAAAGGTGACCATCAAGACAGTTCCAGATAAACAGAGTCTAGATACAAAATGAAAGAGATTAACCTAAGAACAATTCCTATATTCTTAATCTAGTAGTGCTACATTATGGGGAAGAAGGTTACGATACAAGTCACGGCCCTTCTAGTGGTATTATGTTACCTAGACTGGTATTCATCATCTACAGATTGCCAATGAAAAAATGAGAGGTAGACAGTGACTGAATACAGGTACACAATGGAAGAGCAAATTAACAACATTAAAACCTAAAAACTTCATTTCTTAATTTTTAAAGACAGAGACACGAGGGTTTTGGGAAAAAGGGAGGGAAGGGAGGGGATGGGGGAGGGGTAAGGTTCCCGGGGTGGTCATGGCCAGTGAGGTTCAAGAGTCCTGCTGAGTGTACAGGTGCTGGAGAAGCCAGAAGTGGAATCTCAGACAGGAAAAGTAGGGTCTGAAAGCTTATTAGATATGTCAATGTGCTCCATCCAGGGTTTCCAGATGGCATAAAATTTATCATAGGTGTCGTTCTTAATGGCTGACATCTTTTCATTAACCATTATGTCCGAGATTCTGTTCTGTACCTCGCCCCACCTCAGGGAGGGTGATTTCCAACCTCTAGTTATGGTTACTCGGACTGCGGAAAATACATGCTGCATCAAACGCCATGCTTGCTTTGTGTAGACCTGTGGTTTCAGAGCGAGCAAGGCCACCCACGGGTCCGCCACTATTGATATGTGGAGGATACCGGAGAGCACCCCGCACGCCTTCACCCACAAAGCCTTTGCCTGCGGGCAGTGCCACCATATATGGGACATGTTCCCCAGTTCTCGGCACCCCCTGAAGCAAAGGGGGGAGTCAGTGGGGGAGAACCTGTGGACTTGATCCGGTGTATAGTACCACCGGTACAAAACTTTATATGCGTTTTCCAATACGAGGGCGCTATAAGATGTACTGCTCACGTTCCTCCACACACACTGCCAGTCCGCCTCTGACCTAGATGTTCCCAACTCTTGTTCCCATTTGAGCATGTAGTTATGCTTTGTAGAGGGGGACCCCCAGATCAAAGTCGCATAAATCCTGGAAATTAACCCCCACGCAAATTGGTCGCGACAGCAGCGTTGTTCAAAGTCCGTCATCTTGTAGGGAGGGGACGATTTGTTAAGGAGGCTTTTCACAAAGTGTTGCACTTGCATTAGTCTGAAGACTTCTGAGGGAGGGGGATCTATCCCAGAATTCAAAACCCGAGGGGGTTTTAACCCCGAAGGGGTGAGGAGTTTATCAACCGACGTGAGACCTTTCTTTTTCCACCACTTAAACCCAGATGATTCAGTCCAGGAGGGAAGGAGGGGTTCCCAAAAAGAGGGGAAGCCGGGAGGTGTGGGGAGGAAAGCAGGCGACTAACCCTGTCCCAAAGTGACAGGGTGGAATTTAGGAAGGTAGGGAGGGCTTTTGGCCTACTAGCTCTGGGGATCCATAACAGTGCCGCAGGATCAACAGGCTTGCAGCTTTCACAGTCATTCAAAACCCACCATGGTTTATGGGCTGGGGCTTGGAACAAAACCAAAGGGGCCACTTGGGCTGCAATGTAATATTTATGTAAGGAGGGGAAAGCCAGACCTCCCTGGGTTTTTTTAAAATAGAGGATGTTCTTTTTGACTCTAGGTTTAGTCTTATTCCACGCAAAGGACATCATTTTCCGCTGCAGGAGGTCAAGTGCACTCCTAGGAACCAGGACAGGGAGTACCCGAAACAAATATAGGATCTTGGGGAGGAACGACATTTTCAGTGCGGCTATTCTGCCTAACCACGAGAGCCTTACAAATTGCCAATATTGCAACAGCTTGTCCAGGGATTTAATTATCTCTGGGTAGTTATCTTGATAGATTTTATCACAGTCAGCCACTAGTTTGATCCCAAGGTAAGATAGTTTATGGGTCCATCCCCAGGTAAAGTTTTGTTGCAACAAGTTTCTGGTGTGGGCCGTGAGGGAAATATCCAAGGCTGTGGATTTAGATGCATTTAGGGAGAGGCCCGATATGTGGCTAAAGGAGGAAAAGAGCGAAACTACATTAGGTACTGAGATGTGTGGGGACGTTAGCATAAGCAACATATTGTCTGCAAATAATGAAACCTTGTGTTCCGTATTCCCCCAAGAGATTCCAGTAATAGAGGGGCTAGATCTCAATTTCTCCGCCAAGGGTTCCAAAGCTAGGATAAACAAGAGAGGGGATAATGGGCAGCCTTGTCTATTCCCCCTTTTAATCTGAAAACCCTTGGATGTGTATCCTGCATATTTAATGGAAGCCGATGGGTTAGCATAGATAGCGGAGACCCAGGACATCAAACCGGGGCCGAATTTCCAGTATTGAAGGGCACTATGAAGGTATTGCCAGGAGAGGGAGTCGAAGGCCTTTTCTATATCGAGGGAGAGCAGCATTGCCTCCTTTTTTTGTGCTCGAATTCTGTCTATCAGTTGACAGACTCTTCTGACCCCGTCTCCGGCTTGCCTCATGGGGACGAATCCAACCTGGTCTCTATGGATTAAGTTAGGCAGGAGCTCATTTAACCTGTTCGCTAAGACTTTGGTGAGAATTTTCAGGTCTATATTCAAAAGTGAGATGGGCCTATAATTGGTCCAGTTGAGGGAGTCTTTCCCTGGCTTGGGGATCATTACTACTGAGGCCCTAAGCATGTCTGAATCCATAGGATTACCTCTCTTTATCCAATTGTAGACTCTCACCAGGCGGGGGGCTATGATGGGGGCCAGTTTTTTGTAGAATAAGGCAGTGAATCCGTCGGGCCCCGGCCTCTTACCCGGTTTCAATGATTTAATAACGCCGAGGACCTCCTCCAGCCTAATATCCTCATCAACTTTCTGAGCGTGTGTTTCGGGCACGAAGGGGAGGTTGATATCCAGAAAAAAATCCTGGATCCGGGCTTCTGCTGGGGGGACGGGGGCATCGTACAGTTTAGCCAGCCCCCTGGAGAACTCCTCTACTATCTCAATGGGGTTATTGGAGATCTGACCATTCTTCAATCTAAGTTTGAGGGGTGCCGAAATATGTTCCTGACATTTTAATTGAGAGGCCAGGAGGGATCCTGGTTTGTTTGCTGAGATATAGTATTTGTTTTTAGATCTTCTGTACCTACCCTCCGCCTCTCCCGATTGCAAAAGGTTGAGGCTAACCCTCACCTGTTCCAGTCGGCGCAGCCCTCCAGGACTCGGGTGAGCCTTAAATGCCGCCGCTGCCTGCTCGTACTGAGATTGGAGGCTGCGAGACAAGGCCAGCCTGTCCTTCTTTTTCCTGGAGGCAAGGGCAATAAAATGGCCCCGCATCACTGTTTTAAAAGCTCCCCAGACTGTAACAGACGAAACCTCAGGAGTTTCATTCACAGTGAAATATTCCTGTGCCCTAATGGATGTCTCTTCCACCAGGGATTTGGAGGAAAGAAGGGAGTCATTAAGTAGCCACGAGGAAGGTCTCTGTTTGATAAAAAGGGCGTTACAGGAGATCAGGACTAAGTCATGGTCTGACCAGGGGATCGCATGGATTTTGGCTCTCGACACTTGGGGAAGGAAGGTTAGGGGAACAAATATGTGGTCAATCCTGGTAGAGAGTCTGTGTGGGGCAGAATAGTGCGTAAAGTCCTTTGCAGTGGGGTTTAGGTCTCGCCAGGAATCTGACATCAAGGCAGACTCTACCAGGCTAGCAAAAAGGCCTGCATCTTTAAGTACTTGGGTATTTGGGGGGAGGGATCTATCCAAATGTGGTTGTAAAGTGAGGTTAGAGTCTCCACACATAAAGGCTATTCCTTTCTTATGGTCCTTAAGTAGAGAGCACATATGAGACAAAAAGGGGATTTGCTTAGTATTAGGAGCATAATAGGTCAGGATAGTGACTTCAGAGTCTTGCAAAATGCCCTGGAGGAGGAGATACCTACCTGCTGGGTCCGCAATTTGTTTAGTGCGGGTAAAGGGCACTCCATTTCTAAATGCTATAAGTACCCCCCTCTGCTTCCGCTCACTCATGGCCTGGTAAAATTGGGAGTATTTACAGTTAATCTGTTTCGGGGAGGAGCTAGGGGTAAAGTGAGTCTCCTGTAAACAAACTATGTCAGCCCGTATTGAGTTAAAAAACTTAAATGCACGAGACCTTTTATTGGGCGAATTCAAGCCCTGTACATTGACTGAGGCTATGTTAAGAGACATCTTTCATCACTTCGGAAAGATAGAACAGATTTAAAAGGGACTCAACTGTTGAACCATAGTTTTCTGGGGGGAAGTAAGGGACAGGGCCTAGACCAGAAGGGAGGGTGAGGGGTAGGGGGGGGGTGGGGGTGGGGGTATAACAACAATAAAGCAAGATATAGCATTGTAAACACCATTAAATCACAAAACAATTTGTGAAAAACTTTTCCAGAAATCAGGGGAGTGGAAGTAAAAAGGTCTTCCCCTGACTGGAAACTGGCAGGAGCGTGTGGCACAACGGGAGGCCAAATCTGAACATTCCTATAAGGTAACGGATACTATTAGCATACTATACATATAAACAGTAAAAAAAGGCAATCAGGGGGCTCCCCCCCCTGGCCCGCCGGGGCCCACCCCCCCGGGCCCCCAGGGGGGCACCCACCCGGACCAAGAAGTTGATCCAGGGGACACCCAACCGGAACCCCGGAGGAGTGGGTTATTTTCAGACACTATGGGGGGAGGCACCCCAACCACGGCGATGCTTAGTGGTTAGCTGATCGGTGTCCTTAGTCATTGTTCACAACATTAAACAAAGTCCGCCGGAGCAAACAGACACACAAAATGGGAAGCGAAGGCATATATCACCAAAGGTCCTACCGTCCTCGGGGTCCACAGCCCCCGTCTAGGCGATGATCACGGTGTTATAGGGTGGCTAGAGCTCCAGAGTCCTGGAATACCGTATGAGGGGGTGCGGCATAACGAGCACAACAGGGAGAGTCCGGATGAAAAATGAGAAGATAAAAAAAATGAGAATTCAGGGTTTTTGAACCGGATGGAACATCTGAGCCAGAAGTCGCTTCATAGGCATGGATTTTTGTGGTTGTTGCTGGGGTTTTGGAGATGGGGTGTGTAGCTTGTTACCCCTCTGGCCGGGTCTCGGGGTGCGGGGTGTAGATGGGAGCGAGGCGGCCAGCACCTCCCCCTCCGACACTTTGAGATCCAGGGCTTTAAATCTGTCCGCTAGCTCCGCGGGAGTTGATACTTGGACTTGTCGACCCTGATAAGCAAAAGTAAGTTTAAAGGGGAAGCCCCATCTATAGTGAATGCCTTTTTCTTGAAGAATCTGAAGATAAGGCTTAAAAGACCTGCGTTTGAGAATGGTGGTCTGCGATAGGTCCGCGAATATGGAGTAGCCATGTGACTGGAACGAGAGGGGAGCTTTCTCCCTGGAAGCCCTCAGGACCGCCTCCTTCGTTTGAAAATGGTGGAATTTCACAATAATATCCCGAGGGGGACCATCCGTAGGTCGCTTGGTGAGGGCGCGGTGGGCCCTGTCCAGTTCAAGCCTCTCCACTGGAATATCCGGGACAAGATCTTGAAGGAGGGCTGTGATAGTACCGGGCACATCTTCCAATGTTTCAGGGAGGCCGCGGAACCTGAGATTGGAGCGGCGGTTACGATTCTCCAACTCCTCCTGTTGCCCCTTTAAGAGAGATATTTCTTCCTGGAGGTGGGTTAGGATGGAGTCCTGAGTGTCCAAAACTGTGGTGACATCGTCCAGCCTTGATTCCAAGGCATCCGTTCTGCCCCCCAAGTCCCTTATTTCACATAGCAGGGTGTCAGTATGTTTAGAGGTCACCTCAGTCACCTCTTCTCTCACGATGGCTCTGAGCTGGGATAGTATGTCAGGGAGGAATGGCTGTCCCTGCACTGCTGGCTGTGATGTATGAGCTGGGGAGGCTGGAGAGCAGGCCCAGCTGTCCAGTGAGTCCACAGAGCTCTCGTCGAGCTTGTCAGCCCTCTGCTCGGTAAGCACAGCCTGACCCCCCCTCGCTGGGGCCTGAGCTGCGCACGCTGTCTCCTCAGACCTCACGGCCGCCATCTTGGCTCCAGCAGCCTCCGACTTGCAGCCCTCTCTGCCGCTCTTTTTCCTGCCGGAGGCGGCTAGCATCGCCTCCCCGCTGACTCCCCGGGTGGTCCCACCGCTCACCCGGTGCTGGTGCTGCAGGTCCGGCGCCTCTGCTGCTCGTCTGATCGCTCGGAGCCTCCCTTCGTTGCGGAGCCGAGGGATCAGGTGTCCATCCGCTCGGGCACGCGCGGGCGCTCCGTCTTTCTTTTTTTTCGAGGCATCCCATTCTGTAACATACTATTAGCCTCTGTATTTACTCTAAGCTGCAAACGTATTTAAAGTAATTTGGCCTGTATGAGCCTGATTATCCACTGTTGCTGTGTGCATATATACTGATCTCAAGTCTGCTGTGGGGCCATCCCATTCTGTAACATCACATTAGCCTCTGTATTTACTCTAAGATGCAAACTTATTTAAAGTAATTTGGCCTGTATGAGCCTGATTATCCAGTTTTACTGTGCATATATACTGTTCTAAAGCCTGCTTGGGGGCATCCCATTCTGTAACATCACATTAGCCTCTGTATTTACTCTAAGCTGCACACTTATTTAAAGTAATTTGGCCTGTTGGAGCCTGCTTATCCACTTTTACTGTGCATATATACTGTTCTAAAGCCTGCTTGGGGGCATCCCATTCTGTAACATCACATTAGCCTCTGTATTTACTCTAAGCTGCAAACTTATTTAAAGTAATTTGGCCTGTATGAGCCTGATTATCCACTATTGCTGTGTGCATATATACTGATCTCAAGTCTGCTGTGGGGCCATCCCATTCTGTAACATCACATTAGCCTCTGTATTTACTCTAAGCTGCAAACTTATTTAAAGTAATTTGGCCTGTATGAGCCTGATTATCCACTTTTACTGTGCATATATACTGTTCTAAAGCCTGCTTGGGGGCATCCCATTCTGTAACATCACATTAGCCTCTGTATTTACTCTAAGCTGCACACTTATTTAAAGTAATTTGGCCTGTTGGGGCCTGCTTATCCACTTTTACTGTGCATATATACTGTTCTAAAGCCTGCTTGGGGGCATCCCATTCTGTAACATCACATTAGCCTCTGTATTTCCTGTAAGCTGCACACTTATTTAAAGTCATTTGGCCTGTATGAGCCTGATTATCCACTTTTACTGTGCATATATACTGTTCTAAAGCCTGCTTGGGGGCATCCCATTCTGTAACATCACATTAGCATCTGTATTTACTCTAAGCTGCACACTTATTTAAAGTAATTTGGCCTTTTGGAGCCTGCTTATCCACTTTTACTGTGCATATATACTGTTCTAAAGCCTGCTTGGGGGCATCCCAATCTGTAACATCACATTAGTCTCTGTATTTCCTGTAAGCTGCACACTTATTTAAAGTAATTTGGCCTGTATGAGCCTGATTATCCACTGTTGCTGTGTGCATATATACTGATCTCAAGTCTGCTGTGGGGCCATCCCATTCTGTAACATCACATTAGCCTCTGTATTTACTCTAAACTGCACACTTATTTAAAGTAATGTGGCCTGTTGGAGCCTGCTTATCCACTTTTACTGTGCATATATACTGTTCTAAAGCCTGCTTGGGGGCATCCCATTCTGTAACATCACATTAGCCTCTGTATTTACTCTAAGCTGCAAACTTATTTAAAGTAATTTGGCCTGTATGCGCCTGATTATCTACTTTTACTGTGCATATATACTGTTCTAAAGCTTGCTTGGGGGCATCCCATTCTGTAACATCACATTAGCCTCTGTATTTACTCTAAGCTGCACACTTATTTAAAGTAATTTGGCCTGTTGGAGCCTGCTTATCCACTTTTACTGTGCATATATACTGTTCTAAAGCCTGCTTGGGGGCATCCCATTCTGTAATATCACATTAGCCTCTGTATTTCCTGTAAGCTGCACACTTATTTAAAGTAATTTGGCCTGTTGGAGCCTGCTTAGACACTGTTGCTGTGCATATATACTGATCTCAGGTCTGTTGTTGGGGCATCCCATTTGTTTTTGATTGCTTTTAATAAACCAGGCCGCAGGGCACCCCAAAACTGCACATTGAACCCTATCTGCTTATACTAAATAAGCAAATACATAAAAATGTCAGGCAGACAAGTGCCAGGATGTTCAAAGAGGAGTGGCAGAGGCCAAGATTCAGCAGGCAGAGGTCGCAGCAGACTAGGGGCGAGTGGCAGCTGGAGTCACGGTGAGAGACCTGGCCTGCCAGTATCTGCTAGCGGTCGTGTCTCCACCAGTAACGCATCTGCCGTGGTAGATTGGTAGAACGCGCTCATCAACAACATCATCACAAGTTACGTCTGAGACCCCCACTCTAGGGTCGGTAGGTTCCTCTGACACAACCCTGAGTTGGCATGCCCCGAGAGCAGTCCCTGTCCTCCCATTGCCTCTGTCCTACGCCGTTCCCTCCCTCAGCGACGTATCCTATGCTTTGGGTTCAGCTCCACTCTTTAGTGAGGAGGACGATCAGATAGAGGACAGTCAGCAGCTACTGCCCAGCCAAGAAATGGAGGTGGCTTCTTTAGCTAGGCAGACAAATAGTGATGTGGACAGTGTCGTGGGTGTTGTGAGCATTCCAGCTCCTGCGCCAGACACTGTTGACGAATCCACGAACATCAGTGACTTACAGCCACAACTCGGTGATAATGATGATGACGATGAAGCCGATCGCACTTGGGAGCCGGGTGATGAAGGGGCTTCATCGTCATCATCAGGAGAAGAGGGGCGCAGGTTGCCCCGGAGTCAGCAGCTCAGGCAGCAAGGTGTTAGCAGCATGGTTGGCAGTCAGCATGGGGGCACAATTGTAAAGCCTGGAGCCAAACGGGGCCGGGGCCGGGGTAGAGCACCTGCTGCGCGGCAGGCTACCTTATCGGGAGGTAGTGGGGCAGGGGTTCCTGGAGTTGGCGACAATAGCAGCGAATCAGTGAGGCCTGTTGGTGGGAAAAGTAGCTACTCGGCAGTGTGGCAGTTTTTCCTGAAGCATCTGCAGGAGGGTAACATGGCCACATGCAAGATATGTAGGCAGAAGGTGAAGCGTGGCCAGGGCCCAAATGTTGGCACCACGGCCCTGCGTCAACATATGATGCGTCACCATAAAGCGACCTGGGAGAACCGAGGCTCCCAAGGGGTGGTCCAGTCTGCTTCCTCACCAAGTGGCATGCCGCTCCCAATTTCTGCCAGCCAAGGCTCCAGCACCTCAGCCGAAGACAGCTGTGCGTCATACCCATCCTCTGTCGCTCCTGCTCCTCCTCCTCCTCCTCCTCCAAGTCATGCATCCCGCCAGCAATCCATCAGCGAAGCCATGTCCAAGAGACAGTAGTATGCGCCCACTCATCCTACGGCGCAGAAGCTGAATGTGCTCCTGTCCAAGTTGCTGGTGCTGCAGTCGCTCCCTTTTCAGGTGGTGGACTCTGCACCTTTCAGACAACTGATGGCTTGTGCCGAGCCAAGGTGGAGAGTCCCAAGCCGTCATTTCTTTGCCAAGAAGGCAGTACCAGCGCTGCACACTTTTGTTGAACAGAAGGTGGGCCAGTCCTTGAGCCTGTCGGTGTGTAGAAAAGTGCATGGCAGCGCCGACGTCTTTAGCTGTAACTACGGTCAGGGACAGTACATGTCGTTTACGGCCCACTGGGTGAATTTTGTCCCTTTGCAGCAGCAACTTGGACAGGTCACGGCGCTTCGGCCCCCGCGTTCCCTGCCCGTTGGGCCTGTGACACTGTGCGACTCGGCCTTCTCATCCTCCGCCATCTCCTCACCCTCCACTGTAGGCTCAAGTCTCAGTGCCCCTCCAGTCTACCATGTGTGCAGGGCACGGAGGTGTCACGCAGTGCTTCACATGGCTTGTCTTGGCGAAAGGAGTCACACAGGGGAGGAACTGCTTAAATTTATTCATCAGGAAATCCAAACATGGCTTACTCCAAGAAAACTTAAATTGGGAATCATGGTTACCGACAATGGGAAGAACATTTTGTCTGCGCTGCGCCAAGGAAGCCTGACCCATGCCCCCTGCATGGCTCATGTCTTTAATCTGGTTGTCAAGCGGTTTCTGAAGTGTTCCCCCCATATGCAAGACATCCTAACAACTTCAAGAAAACTTTGCATGCACTTCAGCCACTCATACACCGCCAAACACACCCTTCTTGAGCTACAGCTTCAGAACGGTATCCCCCAACATAGTCTGATTTGCGATGTTTCCACCCGTTGGAATTCCACCCTTCACATGTTGGACCGATTAAATGAACAGAGAAAAGCCATCACAGATTTCCTGATGATCCAAGCGGATAGGGGGACTCCCCTGTGTAACTTCAATGTCAACCAGTGGCAGCTCATACGTGACACCTGCCGTTTGCTCAGGCCCTTTGAGGAAGCCACTTTATTTGTCAGTCGGCAGGATTACGGGATGAACGACGTGATTCCACTGCTTCATGTACTACAGCACATGTTGGAAACCATGGCTGGTCAGGGCACTGGAGACATGGCGTTTACATCTTACGGCCACATGAACCCCGTTGGAGCTGAACTGGAGGAGGAGGAGGAAGAGGAGGAGGAGTTGCCCAGCGAAACACAGTTTAGGCTTGGCGAAATGGCTGGTTTATCTAGTCAGCGGACAGGAGAGGAGGAGCAGGAGAGCCAGAGGAGCTAGAGGTTTTTGAGGAAGGCGAGACAGAGGACCCGGACACACCGTGGCAGTATGCAGTGGAGATGGAGACAGGTAGTCCATCCGAGTCACTTGCGCAAATGGCAGGAAGCATGCTCACGTACTTGCGTAGTGACCCCAGAATTGTTTCCATCTGTCGGCGGGATGACTTCTGGCTGTCCACCTTATTGGACCCTCGCTTCCGGCACAAAATGGGGGCATTTTTTAAACCCACCGAGAGGGAGGACAAACTGAACTACTACAAAGACATTCTACGTAGGCAGTTGGCCGATGCCTATCTGCGCCATGGTCCATACTCTCGCAGGTCTGACTCGAGGGGACCTCTGCACTCACCTTCCACTGCCATGGCTGCTGGGGGGCTTGGCAGGAGCAGCAGCAGCAGCTCCATCAGCAGCAGCCTCAGTCTTCAGTCGCTAATGAGTAGCTTTCTACACCCGCATAGTGAGGCTACTCATGAGCAGCAGGAAGACCTGGAGCAGGACCTGAACCAGCAGGTCATGTCATACTTTGACATGACCATGCCAACACACCTTGAGTATCCGCTGGACTTCTGGGCAGCCAAACTTGATTTGTGGCCGCAACTAGCAGAGTTTGCCCTGGAAAAGCTGTCCTGCCCGGCAAGTAGCGTGCCAACTGAGCGGGTGTTTAGTGCGGCGGGGGCCATAGTTACGGCGAGGAGAACTCGTCTGTCAACTAAAAATGTGGAGAGACTCACCTTTGTCAAAATGAATCAGGGATGGATCAGCCAGGATTTCCACCCACCAATGCCTGATGCATGCGACTAGATTCAGCATGGTGCCACGTTTTACACTTTCCAAATGGTGCAAAACATATTTATGTCTTTAGGCCAATTTTTGGCCTCCTGCTGATGCCAACTTCAGGGTGTGCTTTTCAGCCAATGTTTGGCCTCCTGCTGCTGCTGCTTGCAACTCCAGGGTGTGATTCATCCAATTTTTGGGCTCCTGCTGCCAAATCCAGTGTCTCTTTAAAGTAATATTTGGGCTGCTGCTGCTGCTGCTTGCAACTCCAGGGTGTGATTCATTCAATTTTTGGGCTCCTGCTGCAAACTCCAGTGTCTCCTTAAAGTAATGTTTGGGCTCCTGCTGCTGCTTGCAACTCCAGGGTGTGATTCATCCAATTTTTGGGCTCCTGCTGCCAACTCCAGTGTCTCTTTAAAGTAATGTTTGGGCTCCTGCTGCTGCTGCTTGCAATTCCAGGGTGTGATTCATCCAATTTTTGGGGCTCCTGAAGCCAACCCCAGTGTCTCTTTAAAGTAATGTTTCGGCTCCTGCTGCTGCCAACTCCAGGGTGTGATTCATCCAATTTTTGGGCTCCTGAAGCCAACTCCAGTGTCTCTTTAAAGTAATGTTTGGGCCCCTGCTGCTGCTGCTGCCAACTCCAGGGTGTGATTCATCCAATTTTTGGGCTCCTGAAGCTAACCTCAGTGTCTCTTTAAAGTAATGTTTGGGCTCCTGCTGCTGCTGCTGCTGCCAACTCCAGGGTGTGATTCATCCAATTTTTGGGCTCCTGAAGCCAACCCCAGTGTCTCTTTAAAGTAATGTTTGGGCTCCTGCTGCTGCTGCTGCCAACTCCAGGGTGTGATTCATCCAATTTTTGGGCTCCTGCTGCCAACTCCAGTGTCTCTTTAAAGTAATGTTTGGGCTCCTGCTGCTGCTTGCAACTCCAGGGTGTGATTCATCCAATTTTTGGGCTCCTGCTGCCAACTCCAGTGTCTTTTTAAAGTAATATTTGGGCTCCTGCTGCTGCTGCTGCCAACTCCAGGGTGTGATTCATCCAATGTTTGGGCTCCTGAAGCCAACCCTAGTGTCTCTTTAAAGCAATGTTTGGGCTCCTGCTGCTGCTGCTGCTGCCAACTCCAGGGTGTGATTCATCCAATTTTTGGGCTCCTGAAGCAAACCCCAGTGTCTCTTTAAAGTAATGTGCGGGCTCCTGCTGCTGCTGCTGCCAACTCCAGGGTGTGTCAGTCAATTTTTGGGCTCCTGCTGCCAACTCCAGTGTCTCTTTAAAATAATGTTTGGGCTCCTGCTGCTGCTGCTGCCAACTCCAGGGTGTGATTCATCCAATTTTTGGGCTCCTGAAGCCAACCCCAGTGTCTCTTTAAAGTAATGTCTGGGCTCCTGCTGCTGCTGCCAACTCCAGGGTGTGATTCATCCAATTTTTGGGCTCCTGAAGCCAACCCCAGTGTCTCTTTAAAGTAATGTTTGGGCTCCTGCTGCTGCCAACTCCAGGGTGTGATTCATCCAATTTTTGGGCTCCTGAAGCCAACTCCAGTGTCTCTTTAAAGTAATAATTGGGCTCCTGCTGCTGCTGCTTGCAACTTCAGGGTGTGATTCATCCAATTTTTGGGCTCCTGCTGCCAACTCCAGTGTCTCTTTAAAGTAATATTTGGGCTCCTGCTGCTGCTGCTTGCAACTCCAGGGTGTGATTCATTCAATTTTTGGGCTCCTGCTGCCAACTCCAGTGTCTCTTTAAAGTAATGTTTGGGTTCCTGCTGCTGCCAACTCCAGGGTGTGATTCATCCAATTTTTGGGCTCCTGAAGCCAACTCCAGTGTCTCTTTAAAGTAATGTTTGGGCCCCTGCTGCTGCTGCTGCCAACTCCAGGGTGTGATTCATCCAATTTCTGGGCTCCTGAAGCTAACCCCAGTGTCTCTTTAAAGTAATGTTTGGGCTCCTGCTGCTGCTGCTGCTGCCAACTCCAGGGTGTGATTCATCCAATTTTTGGGCTCCTGAAGCCAACCCCAGTGTCTCTTTAAAGTAATGTTTGGGCTCCTGCTGCTGCTGCCAACTCCAGGGTGTGATTCATCCAATTTTTGGGCTCCTGCTGCCAACTCCAGTGTCTCTTTAAAGTAATGTTTGGGCTCCTGCTGCTGCTTGCAACTCCAGGGTGTGATTCATCCAATTTTTGGGCTCCTGAAGCCAACCCCCATGTGTCTTTCAAGCTATGTTTGGGCTCCTGCTGCTTGCAACTCCAGGGTGTGATTTATCCAATTTTTGTGCTCCAAAAGCCAACCCCAGTGTCTCTTTAAAGTAATGTTTGGGCTCCTGCTGCTGCTTGCAACTCCAGGGTGTGATTCATCCAATTTTTGGGCTCCTGCTGTCAACTCCAGTGTCTCTTTAAAGTAATGTTTGGGCTCCTGCTGCTGCTGCTGCTAACTCCAGGGTGTGATTCATCCAATTTTGGGCTCCTGCTGCCAACCCCAGTGTCTCTTTAAAGTAATGTTTGGGCTCCTGCTGCTGCTTGCAACTCCAGGGTGTGATTCATCCAATTTGTGGGCTCCAAAAGCCAACCCCAGTGTCTCTTTAAAGTAATGTTTGGGCTCCTGCTGCTGCTTGCAACTCCAGGGTGTGATTCATCCAATTTTTGGGCTCCTGCTGCCAACTCCAGTGTCTCTTTAAAGTAATGTTTGGGCTCCTGCTGCTGCTGCCAACTCCAGGGTGTGATTCATCCAATTTTTGGGCTCCTGCTGCCAACCCCAGTGTCTCTTTAAAGTAATGTTTGGGCTCCTGCTGCTGCTTGCAACTCCAGGGTGTGATTCATCCAATTTTTGGGCTCCCAAAGCCAACCCCAGTGTCTCTTTAAAGTAATGTTTGGGCTCCTGCTGCTGCTTGCAACTCCAGGGTGTGATTTATCCAATTTTTGGGCTCCTGCTGCCAACTCCAGTGTCTCTTTAAAGTAATGTTTGGGCTCCTGCTGCTGCTGCTGCCAACTCCAGGGTGTGATTCATCCAATGTTTGGGCTCCTGCTGCCAACCCCAGTGTCTCTTTAAAGTAATGTTTGGGCTCCTGCTGCTGCTTGCAACTCCAGGGTGTGATTCATCCAATTTTTGGGCTCCTGCTGCCAACTCCTTTGTCTCTTTAAAGTAATGTTTGGGCTCCTGCTGCTGCTGCTGCCAACTCCAGGGTGTGATTCATTCAATTTTTGGGCTCCTGCTGCCAACTCCAGTGTCTCTTTAAAGTAATGTTTGGGCTCCTGCTGCTGCTGCCAACTCCAGGGTGTGATTCATCCAATTTTTGGGCTCCTGCTGCCAACCCCAGTGTCTCTTTAAAGTAATGTTAGGGCTCCTGCTGCTGCTTGCAACTCGAGGGTGTGATTCATCCAATTTTTGGGCTCCTGCTGCCAACTCCAGTGTCTTTTTAAAGTAATTTTTGGGCTCCTGTTGCTGCTTGCAACTCCAGGGTGTGATTCATCCAATTTTTGGGCTCCTGCTGCCCACTCCAGTGTCTCATTAAAGTAATGTTTGGGCTCCTGCTGCTGCTGCTGCCAACTCCAGGGTGTGATTCATCCAATTTTTGGGCTCCTGCTGCCAACTCCAGTGTCTCTTTAAAGTAATATTTGGGCTCCTGCTGCGGCTGCTGCTTGCAACTCCAGGGTGTGATTCATTTAATTTTTGGGCTCCTGCTGCCAACTCCAGTGTCTCTTTAAAGTAATGTTTGGGCTCCTGCTGCTGCTGCCAACTCCAGGGTGTGATTCATCCAATTTTTGGGCTCCTGCTGCCAACTCCAGTGTCTCTTTAAAGTAATGTTCTGGCTCCTGCTGCTGCTGCTGCCAACTCCAGGGTGTGATTCATCCAATTTTTGTGCTCCTGAAACAAACTCCAGTGTGTCTTTCAAGCTATGCTTGGGCTGCTGCTGTTGCTGCTTGCAACTCCAGGGTGTGATTCATCCAATTTTTGGGCTCCTGCTGCCAACTCCAGTGTCTCTTTAAAGTAATGTTTGGGCTCCTGCTGCTGCCAACTCCAGGGTGTGATTCATCCAATTTTTGGGCTCCTGCTGCCAACTCCAGTGTCTCTTTAAAGTAATATTTGGGCTCCTGCTGCTGATGCTGCTTGCAACTCCAGGGTGTGATTCATTTAATTTTTGGGCTCCTGCTGCCAACTCCAGTGTCTCTTTAAAGTAATGTTTGGGCTCCTGCTGCTGCTGCCAACTCCAGGGTGTGATTCATCCAATTTTTGGGCTCCTGCTGCCAACTCCAGTGTCTCTTTAAAGTAATGTTCGGGCTCCTGCTGCTGCTGCTGCCAACTCCAGGGTGTGATTCATCCAATTTTTGGGCTCCTGAAACAAACTCCAGTGTGTCTTTCAAGCTATGCTTGGGCTGCTGCTGTTGCTGCTTGCAACTCCAGGGTGTGATTCATCCAATTTATGGGCTCCTGCTGCCAACTCCAGTGTCTCTTTAAAGTAATGTTTGGGCTCCTCCTGCTGCTGCTGCCAACTCCAGGGTGTGATTCATCCAATTTTTGGGCTCCTACTGCCAACTCCAGTGTCTCTTTAAAGTAATGTTTGGGCTCCTGCTGCTGCTGCTGCCAACTCCAGGGTGTGTCAGTCAATTTTTGGGCTCCTGCTGCCAACTCCAGTGTCTCTTTAAAGTAATGTTTGGGCTCCTGCTGCTGCTGCTGCCAACTCCAGGGTGTGATTCATCCAATTTTGGCCTCCTGCTGCCAAATCCAGTGTCTCTTTCAAGCTATGTTTGGGCTCCTGCTGCTGCTGCTTGTAACTCCAGGGTGTGATTCATCCAATCTTTGGGCTCCTGCAGCCAACTCCAGTATCTCTTTCAAGCTATGTTTGGGCTCCTGCCGCTGCTGCTGCTGCTGCTTGAAACTCCAGGGTGTGTCAGTCAATTTTTGGGCTCCTGCTGCTGCCAACTCCAGTGTCTCTTTCAGCCAATGTTTGGGCTCCTGCTGCTGCTTGCAACTCCAGGGTGTGATTCATCCAATTTTTGGCCTCCTGCAGCCAACTCCAGTGTCTCTTTAAAGCAATGTTTGGGCTCCTGCTGCTGCTGCTGCCAACTCCAGGGTGTGATTCATCCAATTTTGGGCTCCTGCTGCCAAATCCAGTGTCTCTTTCAAGCTATGTTTGGGCTCCTGCTGCTGCTGCTTGCAACTCCAGGGTGTGATTCATCCAATCTTTGGGCTCCTGCAGCAAACTCCAGTGTCTCTTTCAAGCTATGTTTGGGCTCCTGCTGCTGCTGCTGCTGCTTGAAACTCCAGGGTGTGTCAGTCAATTTTGGGGCTCCTGCTGCTGCCAACTCCAGTGTCTCTTTCAGCCAATGTTTGGGCTCCTGCTGCTGCTTGCAACTCCAGGGTGTGATTCATCCAATTTTTGGCCTCCTGCAGCCAACTCCAGTGTCTCTTTAAAGCAATGTTTGGGCTCCTGCCCCTCATAGTGATGCCACTTCAACTCTCTGCAACTGTGCCGCTCTGCGATTCTATTAGCGATGCCTCTGATCTGCATGTGATATTTATTTAAAGTATTATTTAACTAACCCAGCATGCATCCTATGCGTGTTGCAGCAAGGCAGAATGGTTTACAACCCTATTGAGGCTCTAGGAGGCTCAGAAATAGCCGTTTTTAATAGCGATTCTAATATACTAGCAAAGGGTGCACCGCCTCAATATAATGATGCAATAAAAGCTGTGTGCTCACCTACTAAAACTAACTCTCCAAACCCTGGAGTAGGCATGCAATGCACACCTTTCTCCCACTCGAAGCACCACAAAAAATATATATATAGTTTTAATCAAAAATGAGTATTTTATTAGTACAAACGTTTAAACCAGTCAAACATATACACACCACAAGACAATTAAAAACAATCGATATGGCCGAGAAATATTAATTAATATATATACACTGCCCAAAAAAGGGGGTTATCCCATATATAGTGTGCCCATGGGTGAAGACTGTGCATGTACTATTCTCTACTCGTGTCGGCACAAAACTGAAAAAAAAAAAAAAAAACAAAAAAAAAAAAAAAAATATATATATATATATATATATATATATATATATATATATATATATATATAGGAAGGTTTTTTTGTAAAAATATGTGTTTAAAAAAATGTGTGTAATGACCAGATCACATATCAATAACAATACAGATATATACAAAAAATACAAAACTATTATATACAAAGATTATATACACAAATTACTAAACATATATGCATATATGCACACAAATGTATGTACACACAAAAACACAGAAAAAATGTGTATGAATAAATTTAAATAACTAACTAAGCTACAGTGCTGCTAAACAACCTAATAATGTGAAGTCAGTCTATCTGAACTATGACATACAATCAAAAAGACATATGAGAAAGTGCACGTGCATGCCATTGACACAAATAATTGTCTCTCTATCAACCTGCTATTGCACAGGAAACCCAATCAAAGGAACATATAATGTGGACCCAAACTACAATATGAAAATTGCAAGTGCCGGCAAACAATGCAAACCATAAGATCTCACGTGCTATCACCCAGGGCAACGACCCGGCCAATCTTAGTTGAATTTAATAGCGATTCGTCGCGAATAAATTCGGGTCGAAACAATTTTTTTTGGAAAATTCGGCGAATCAGTCGAATCTAATTTTTCAAAAGTTCGCTCATCTCTAGTATCAATATATTAAAAATGGACGTGTTACCTCGATTCTTGTATGTGTTCCAGGCCCTATCGATTACCCCGGAGCAAGGGTTTTTTAAGATGCTACAGGAGGCCTTCTTTAAGTTCATCTGGGGCAACAAGAAACACAGGGTGAGGAGGGATACGTTGTGCAAGTCCAAGTCCGAGGGAGGGCTAGGGGTCCCGGACCTCAAGACGTATCATGCGGTGGCAGTCCTGGTGCGGCTCACGGATAGGTTCCACCACAAAGGAAGTAAGAGATGGTGGCTCTTGAGAGGGACATTTCCCCACTTTGTTTGACAGCCTTGTCTTGGGTGGAGCCATCTCGTCGTCCTAAGAAGCAGGAGCTCCCATATTTGGTGGGTCCCCTGCTGGCCCTGTGGGACAGAATTATAAAGAAGGGCAACATTTCACACAGACCGAGCCCCCTCACCCCTCTATTTGTTAACCCGGCTTTCCTGGCCGGGGTGGGCATTTCAACATTTCTTGTCTGGAACGCTTCCCGGCATGTAGCATTGAGGGATGTGGTCTCTGGGTCTGGCGTTCCCACGCTAGCAGACCTCCGGGAGCGTGGTGGGGGAGGGCGTGGTTTATCCTGGTTCCTGCATGCTCAGCTGGAGGCCTTTGGTAACTCATTTACCCCCAGCCTAGTGTTGTCTCGCCCCCTCTCATGTAATTTCTGGTCTTTATAAGATTCTCTGAGAGGGGGGTGAGCTTCCTCAGTTCTGTAGGAGGTGGGAGGAGGAACTGGGACAGTCATTTGAGGAGAACAAGTGGGAAAAGTCCTTTGCCCTAACTCATAAATTCTCTATGGCATCTAGGGCCCAGGAGATGAATTACAAAGTCTAATCCAGATGGTATAAGTGCCCAGCAGACCTGATAAGGTTTGGGGGCTCAGAATCAGGGGATTGCTGGAGGTGCAATAAAGCTTCGGGAACCCGTACTCACATTTGGTGGGAGTGCCCAGCGGTTAAGACTTTTTGGGAGAGGGTACCGGGAATCTTTAAGTTCTTGACGCTCGAGAGCATACCAAATCTTCCCCAGGTGACTTTTCTGTCAATGCTCCCCGGATTGGTAGCAGCAGGGGGGAAGGGACTACTGAGACTCTTACTCACAGCGGCCAGGACTGTGATTCCACGTCACTGGCGGACTAATATCACCCCCTCCTTGTTTGAATGGTACGAAGAGGTAGAGAATATAAGGTGGATGGAGGAGTTGGCGCTGGAGAGGACGGACGGCGGGACTCAGAGGTACCTAGGCACTTGGGTGGTCTGGGAGGTTTCTAAAAGATCTCCAGATTTTCAGGATCTTTTAAAAGATGTTTAGTGGTCGTTGGGTGGGGAGTGGAGTGGGGGAGATAGGGGTGACCCAAGGGAAGCAGTGGTGGATACAAAGGGACATGGGATTACAGGTTCCTTATCTTAGTTTCCTTTTGTCTTTCTTTTCTAACTCTGTCTCACTTTTCTTGGGGCAGGTCTGCCCTTCTTCTCCTATTCTTTTTCCGGAGGGCAGATGGGGTGTTTGTGGCAATACAGCTCCGGGGACAATCCATAGAGGGAGGCCCTATAGGGGCGGTTCAGGGTCAAACACTCATTGGTTGGTCCACGGGTCTAGCATCATATGTTGTTGACAATTTTACGTTGATGTCACGTCGATAGCCCAGTTACAGTGGTGCAATCCACTTGTGTACTAATTATTAGGGCACTGGATAGTGGACCTTGGCCCCTCGATCGATGAATACTGCTATAAAATGCCCTATAATGCTGTCACGTATACCCTGTTTGCATCCACTTATATGTATGATTTCTTTCTTTGTAAACTTCCTGTATACTTGTTTTGAAAATTTAATAAAGATATATTGCAAAAAAAAAAAAAAAATCATTTTTTTTACGCCTGCTGGAGTGCATTTAACTGGATTAAACAGGGCATCCCACTTAGGTGCATCAGACTGTTTTTGCATTTTGTTTTATGTTCCATTGCTGATGGGCAAGTAACTGCTAAAGGCCAGACAAAACTACACACCTGCCCATAAATATCCACCTCTTGCTTTTGTACCTAAATGCTGTTTTCAAGCCTGCTGAAGGTCATTTAACTGGCCTAGTAATGGCATCCCACTTAAGTGTATATGACAGTTTTTGCATTTTGTTTTATGTTCAAGTACTGATGGGCTAGTTAGTGTTAAAGGCTAAAAAAAACTACACACACCTGCCCAAAAATATCCACCTCTTGCTTTAGAACTAAATCCTGTTTTTAAGCCTGCTGGAGTGCATTCAGCTGGATTAAACAGGGCATCCCCCTTAGGTGCATCAGACAGTTTTTGCATTTTGTTTTATGTTCCATTGCTGATGGTCAAGTAAGTATTAAAGGCCAGACAAAACTACACACCTGCCCATAAATATCCACCTCTTGCTTTTGTACCAAAATCTTGTTTTTAAGCCCGATGGAGCACATTTAGCAGCCTAGTCAGGGCATCCCACTTAAGTGCATCTGACAGTTTTTGCATTTTGTTTCATGTTCCATTGCTGATGGTCAAGTAAGTATTAAAGGCCAGACAAAACTACACACCTGCCCATAAATATCCACCTCTTGCTTTTGTACCAAAATCTTGTTTTTAAGCCCGATGGAGCACATTTAGCAGCCTAGTCAGGGCATTCCACTTAAGTGCATCTGACAGTTTTTGCATTTTGTTTTATGTTCCATTGCTGATGGGCTAGTTAGTGTTAAAGGCCAGACAAAACTACACACTTGCCCATGAATATCCACCTTTTGCTTTTGTACCAAAATCATGTTTTTAGGCCTGCTGGAGTGCATTTAACTGGCCTAATCATGGCATCCCACCTAGGTGCATCTGACAGTTTTTGCATTTTGTATTATGTTTAAGTACTCATGGGCTAGTTTGTGTTAATGGCCAGACAAAACTACACACCTGCCCAAAAATATCCACCCTACCAAAAAATATCAACCTCTTGCTTTTAAACCAAATCCTGTTTTTACGCCAGCTGGAGCACAGTTAGTCTGATTAATCAGGGCATCCCAATTAGGTGTATCTGACAGGTTTGCATTTTGTTTTATGGTCAAGTGCTGATACATTAGTTATTGTTAAAGTCCAGACAAAACTACACACCTGCCCAAAAATATCCACCTCTTGCTTTTGTATGCCTGCTGTTGTGCATTTTGCTGGATTAATCCGGACATCCCACTTAAGTGCACCTGACAGTTTTTGCAGTTTGTATTATGTTCCTGTTCCACCTGCCCAAAAATATTCACCTCTTTTTCTTTTTTTACCAATATCTTGTTTTAACCCTTTAACCGCCAGCCTTCCTTGAGATTTTGTCACCCTTTGCTGTCAGACTATTTTGCACTATTTTGCGCTCTACATGTTCAAATGTGATTTTTGAAGTGATTTCCCAGGAAAATTATATATTGTATTGTAACCAAGGAAGAAGTCCAACGCAGTCTCAAGCAGATAAAAATTGATAAATCACCAGGACCAGATAACATACATTGTTGCTTCTCCGACCATTAAGTGCCAAGCAGCAGAATCTACGTGCTTGGCATTTTCCCCTGCTACTGTAAAAGTAGAAAAAAAAACGTACCTCCGGTATGAATGGAAGGCTCTTCCTTCGGGGGGCATCCGATCTCCCTGGGGTCCCCTGGCTTCAGGAGGGCGCCCGAAATTGTCCGCCACCCCTGATTCCGCCGCTGACACTTGCAGCCATAAAAGAAAAAAAAAATAATTACATTCACTCACCTCCTCGCCCGATCCCTCTGACTGGTTCTTCTCTTCACCAGGGGGGAATCCGATCCCCCCTGGGCTCCGCAGGCTTCAGGTGAGGACCCGGAAGAGGGTCCGCCCCACCTCTTCTGACACCCATTGCCCCGCCTTTTTGTGGGAGAAGCCCATGATGTCATCCCGCTTCTCGTAGTCTTTCACCCCCCTCCGGCTCTGACAGATGCCGGTAGTACTGGTGCAGAGCGGGTGAGAGGTGAGAAAGCTCCAATCTTTTGCCCCTCACCCACCCTGCTCTGACCACTACAGGCATCTGTCATCGGCAGCTGTCTTTGGCGCGGGACAGCAGCGAGAGACAAAGGATTGGTGGTGAGTAATTAATAAATGTAATTTTTTTCTCTCTGTGTGTTTATTTTTACATTTAACCCCTTGTGAACTGGTAAGGGGTCCATGAGACCCCTATACCAGTTTACAAGGCTGTGGGCTGGCAAGTCACCTGCAGCTAGCGGGTAACTTGCCATTAACCCCCGGGATCCCCAATTAGCTGCCTTCCCAAAGCCCGGGGGGGGGGGGAGATGAGCCTGTGGCCATAGGCTATGCTGGCTTGTAACCAAAGCTGGCCCTTGTGCCCTGTTCCTACAAGCCCTGCATTGCTGGTCCCGGGCTGGTTATTTTGGATAGGGGGGACCCCATGTCATTTTTGAGGGGGCTTTTTAATGGTTTTTAAACCTTGAAATCCCCCAAAAAATGGCATTCCCCCCAGAAGGGGGAACTCTATGTAATTTTTTAAAATTAACCCCTTATGTTCTGTCACCCAGCAGCTATAAAAGGCTTCCAGCAGGCGAGCAGAAACCAGTGATTGGCAAAGGACACAGTGCAAGATGGATGGGAGGTAAGTAAAAAAAAAAAAAAAACTAATAAAATGTTTTTTTCTGTGTGTGTGTTTTTTTTTTACATTTGAACTGGTAAGGGGTCCATGAGACCACTATACCAGTTCACAAGGCTTGGGGGCTGGCAAGTCACCTGCAGCTAGCAGGTGACTTGCTATTAAACCCCAGCCCCACTATTACTTGCCTCCCCAAAGCCCAGGGGGGGCAGAAGGGCCTGGGCTGATTTCGGCAGTGTGGGCTTGTAGCCAGCAAGGTGGGGGCCAGAGCTGGCCCCTGCACCCTGTTCTACAAGCCCTGCATAGCTGATCGTCGGGCTGGTTATGCTGGGTAGGGGGGGACCCCATGTCTTTTTTGGGGGATTTTTATGGGTTTTTAATCCTTAAAATTCCCTCCAGAAATGGGGTGCCCCCCCCCCCCCCCGGGAAGGGGGACCCCACGCCAATTTTTTAAAAAATGTAACCATTTATAGTGTGGATAGTAGTTGTATTTTATTTGTAAATGTTAAAAAGTAGTCGTTTAAGTTTGGGTGGTCTCCTGGGCAGGACCGATACATATGTGGTACCATTGAAATCAGGAGAAATGGGGCTATAACATGCAATAAGGTTTTCTTTAATACAATAAATGTTTTATTTAAAATAAAGGAGGTCATTTTCTAAAAAATATATACTTTTTGTGTTTTTGCTTAAAAATATTTAAAAAACAGTAGAAAAATTACAAACAAGACATCTAATGTTAAAGCCTAAACTCTACTGCAATATATATATATTAGAGATGAGCGAACTTTTGAAAAATTCGATTCGACTGATTCTCCGATTCTCCGAAATTTATTTGCGACGAATCGCTATTAAAAACGGCTATTTCTGAGCCTACTAGAGCCTCAATAGGGTTGTAAACCATTCTGCCTTGCTGTAACACGCATAGGATGCGTGCTGGGTTAGTTAAATAATACTTTGAATAAATATCACATGCAGATCAGAGGCATCGCTAATAGAATCGCAGAGCGGCACAATTGCAGAGAGTTGAAGTGGCATCACTATGAGGGGCAGGAGCCCAAACATTGCTTTAAAGAGACACTGGAGTTGGCAGCAGCAGGAGCCCAAAAATTGGATGAATCACACCCTGGAGTTGCAAGAAGCAGCAGGAGCCCAAACATTGGCTGAAAGAGAAACTGGAGTTGGCTGCAGGAGCCCAAAAATTGATTGAATCACACCCTGGAGTTTCAAGCAGCAGCAGCAGGAGCCCAAACATAGCTTGAAAGAGACACTGGAGTTGGCAGCAGGAGCCCAAAGATTGGATGAATCACACCCTGGAGTTGCAAGCAGAAGCAGCAGGAGCCCAAACATAGCTTGAAAGAGACACTGGGGTTGGCAGTAGGAGCCCAAAATTGGATGAATCACACCCTGGAGTTGGCAGCAGCAGCAGCAGGCGCCCAAACATTACTTTAAAGAGACACTGGGGTTGGCAGCAGGAGCCCAAAATTGGATGAATCACACCCTGGAGTTGGCAGCAGCAGCAGGAGCCCAAACGTTACTTTAAAGATACACTGGGGTTGGCAGCAGGAGCCCAAAAATTGGATAATTCACACCCTGGATTTGCAAGCAGCAGCAGCAGGAGCCCAAATATTACTTTAAAGAGACACTGGAGTTGGCAGCAGGAGCCCAAAAATTGGATGAATCACACCCTGGAGTTGGCAGCAGCAGCAGCAGGAGCCAAAACATTACTTTAAAGAGACACTGGAGTTGGCAGCAGGAGCCCAAAAATTGGATGAATCACACCCTGGAGTTTCAAGCAGCAGCAGCAGCAGGAGCCCAAACATTACTTTAAAGAGACACTGGGGTTGGCTTCAGGAGCCAAAAATTTGGATGAACCACACCCTGGAGTTGGCAGCAGCAGCAGCAGCACCAGGAGCCCAAACATTACTTTAAAGAGACACTGGGGTTGGCTTCAGGAGCCCAAAAATTGGATGAATCACACCCTGGAGTTTCAAGCAGCAGCAGCAGGAGCCCAAACATTACTTTAAAGAGACACTGGAGTTGGCAGCAGGAGCCCAAAAATTGGATGCATCACACCCTGGAGTTGGCAGCAGCAGCAGCAGCACCAGGAGCCCAAACATTACTTTAAAGAGACACTGGGGTTGGCTTCAGGAGCCCAAAAATTGGATGAATCACACCCTGGAGTTGGCAGCAGCAGCAGCAGCAGGAGCCCAAATATTACTTTAAAGAGACACTGGGGTTGGCAGCAGGAGCCCAAAAATTGGATGAATCACACCCTGGAGTTGGCAGCAGCAGCAGCAGCAGGAGCCCAAATGTTACTTTAAAGAGACACTGGGGTTGGCTTCAGGAGCCCAAAAATTGGATGAATCACACCCTGGAGTTGGCAGCAGCAGCAGCAGGAGCCCAAATATTACTTTAAAGAGACACTGGAGTTGGCAGCAGGAGCCCAAGAATTGGATGAATCACAACCTGGAGTTGGCAGCAGCAGCAGCAGGAGCCCAAACATTACTTTAAAGAGACACTGGGGTTGGCTTCAGGAGCTCAAAAATTGGATGAATCACACCCTGGAGTTGGCAGCAGCAGCAGCAGCAGGAGCCCAAACATTACTTTAAAGAGACACTGGGGTTGGCTTCAGGAGCCCAAAAATTGGATGAATCACACCCTGGAGTTGGCAGCAGCAGCAGGAGCCCAAATATTACTTTAAAGAGACACTGGAGTTGGCAGCAGGAGCCCAAAAATTGGATGAATCACACCCTGGAGTTGGCAGCAGCAGCAGCAGGAGCCCAAACATTACTTTAAAGAGACACTTGGGTTGGCTTCAGGAGCCCAAAAATTGGATGAATCACACCCTGGATTTGGCAGTAGCAGCAGCAGGTGCCCAAATATTACTTTAAAGAGACACTGGAGTCGGCAGCAGGAGCCCAAAAATTAGATGAATCACACTCTGGAGTTGGCAGCAGCAGCAGCAGCAGGAGCCCAAACATTACTTTAAAGAGACACTGGGGTTGGCTTCAGGAGCCCAAAAATTGGATGAATCACACCCTGGAGTTGGCAGCAGCAGCAGCAGCAGGAGCCCAAATGTTACTTTAAAGAGACACTGGGGTTGGCTTCAGGAGCCCAAAAATTGGATGAATCACACCCTGGAGTTGGCAGCAGCAGCAGCAGGAGCCCAAATATTACTTTAAAGAGACACTGGAGTTGGCAGCAGGAGCCCAAGAATTGGATGAATCACAACCTGGAGTTGGCAGCAGCAGCAGCAGGAGCCCAAACATTACTTTAAAGAGACACTGGGGTTGGCTTCAGGAGCTCAAAAATTGGATGAATCACACCCTGGAGTTGGCAGCAGCAGGAGCCCACATATTACTTTAAAGAGACACTGGAGTTGGCAGCAGGAGCCCAAAAATTGGATGAATCACACCCTGGAGTTGGCAGCAGCAGCAGCAGCAGCCCAAACATTACTTTAAATAGACACTGGGGTTGGCTTCAGGAGCCCAAAAATCGGATGAATTACACCCTGGAGTTGGCAGCAGCAGCAGCAGGAGCCCAAATATTACTTTAAAGAGACACTGGAGTTGGCAGCAGGGGCCCAAAAATTGGATGAATCACACCCTGGAGTTGGCAGCAGCAGCAGGAGCCCAAACATTACTTTAAAGAGACACTGGGGTTGGCTTCAGGAGCCCAAAAATTGGATGAATCACACCCTGGAGTTGGCAGCAGCAGCAGCAGGAGCCCAAATATTACTTTAAAGAGACACTGGAGTTGGCAGCAGGATCCCAAAAATTGGATGAATCACACCCTGGAGTTGGCAGCAGCAGCAGCAGGAGCCCAAACATTACTTTAAAGAGACACTGGAGTTGGCTTCAGGAGCCCAAAAATTGGATGAATCACACCCTGGAGTTGGCAGCAGCAGCAGCAGGAGGCCAAACATTGGCTGAAAGGCAGACCCTGAAGTTGGCATCAGCAGGAGGCCAAAAATTGGTTGGAAGGCACACCCTGAAGTTGGCATCAGCAGGAGCCCAAAAATTGGCCTAAAGACATAAATATGTTTTGCACCATTTGGAAAGTGTAAAACGTAGCACCATGCTGAATCTAGTCGCATGCATCAGGCATTGGTGGGTGGAAATCCTGGCTGATCCATCCCTGATTCATTTTGACAAAGGTGAGTCTCTCCACATTTTTAGTTGACAGACGAGTTCTCCTCGCCGTAACTATGGCCCCCCGCGGCACTAAACACCCGCTCAGATGGCACGCTACTTGCCGGGCAGGACAGCTTTTCCAGGGCAAACTCTGCTAGTTGTGGCCACAAATCAAGTTTGGCTGCCCAGAAGTCCAGCGGATCCTCAAGGTGTGTTGGCATGGTCATGTCAAAGTATGACATGACCTGCTGGTTCAGGTCCTGCTCCAGGTCTTCCTGCTGCTCATGAGTAGCCTCACTATGCGGGTGTAGAAAGCTACTCATTAGCGACTGAAGACTGAGGCTGCTGCTGATGGAGCTGCTGCTGCTGCTCCTGCCAACCCCCCCAGCAGCCATGGCAGTGGAAGGTGAGCGCAGAGGTCCCCTCGAGTCAGACCTGCGAGAGTATGGACCATGGCGCAGATAGGCATCGGCCAACTGCCTACGTAGAATGTCTTTGTAGTAGTTCAGTTTGTCCTCCCTCTCGGTGGGTTTAAAAAATGCCCCCATTTTGTGCCGGAAGCGAGGGTCCAATAAGGTGGACAGCCAGAAGTCATCCCGCCGACAGATGGAAACAATTCTGGGGTCACTACGCAAGCACGTAAGCATGCTTCCTGCCATTTGCGCAAGTGACTCGGATGGACTACCTGTCTCCATCTCCACTGCATACTGCCACGGTGTGTCCGGGTCCTCTGTCTCGCCTTCCTCAAAAACCTCTAGCTCCTCTGGCTGCTCCTGCTCCTCCTCTCCTGTCCGCTGACTAGATAAACCAGCCATTTTGCCAAGCCTAAACCGTGTTTCGCTGGGCAACTCCTCCTCCTCTTCCTCCTCCTCCTCTTCCTCCAACTCCTCCAGTTCAGCTCCAACGGGGTTCATGTGGCCGTAAGATGTAAACGCCATGTCTCCAGTGCCCTGACCAGCCATGGTTTCCAACATGTGCTGTAGTACATGAAGCAGTTCATCCCGTAATCCTGCCGACTGACAAATAAAGTGGCATCCTCAAAGGGCCTGAGCAAACGGCAGGTGTCACGTATGAGCTGCCACTGATTGACATTGAAGTTACACAGGGGAGTCCCCCTATCCGCTTGGATCATCAGGAAATCCGTGATGGCTTTTCTCTGTTCATATAATCGGTCCAACATGTGAAGGGTGGAATTCCAACGGGTGGAAACATCGCAAATCAGACTATGTTGGGGGATACCGTTCTGACGCTGTAGCTCAAGAAGGGTGTGTTTGGCGGTGTATGAGTGGCTGAAGTGCATGCAAAGTTTCCTTGAAGTTATTAGGATGTCTTGCAGATGGGGGAACACTTCAGAAACCGCTTGACAACCAGATTGAAGACGTGAGCCATGCAGGGGGCATGGGTCAGGCTTCCTTGGCGCAGCGCAGACAAAATGTTCTTCCCATTGTCGGTAACCACGATTCCCATTTTAAGTTTTCTCGGAGTAAGCCATGTTTGGGTTTCCTGATGAATACATTTAAGCAGTTCCTCCCCTGTGTGACTCCGTTCGCCAAGACAAACCATGTGAAGCACTGCGTGACACCTCCATGCCCTGCACACATGGTAGACTGGAGGGGCACTGAGACTTGAGCCTACAGTGGAGGGTGAGGAGATGGCGGAGGATGAGGAGGCCGAGTCACACAGTGTCACAGGCCCAACGGGCAGGGAGCGCGGAGGCCGAAGCGGCGTGACCTGTCCAAGTTGCTGCTGCTGCTGCAAAGGGACCACATTCACCCAGTGGGCCGTAAACGACATGTACTGTCCCTGACCGTAGTTACAGCTCCAGACGTCGGCGCTGCCATGCACTTTGCTACACACCGACAGGCTCAAGGACTGGCCCACCTTCTGTTCAACAAAAGTGTGCAGCGCTGGTACTGCCTTCTTGGCAAAGAAATGATGGCTTGGGACTCTCCACCTCGGCTCGGCACAAGCCATCAGTTCTCTGAAAGGTGCAGAGTCCACCACCTGAAAAGGGAGCAACTGCAGCACCAGCAACTTGGACAGGAGCACATTCAGCTTCTGCGCCGTAGGATGAGTGGGCGAATACTGCTGTCTGTTGGACATGGCTTCGCTGATGGATTGCTGGCGTGATGCATGACTTGGAGGAGGAGGAGCAGGAGCGACAGAGGATGGGTATGACGCACAGCTGCCTTCGGCTGAGGTGCTGGAGCCTTGGCTGGCAGAAATTGGGGGCGGCGTGCCACTCGGTGAGGAAGCAGTCTGGCCCACCTCTCCGGAGCCTAGGTTCTCCCAGGCCGCTTTATGGTGACGCATCATATGTTGACGCAGGGCCGTGGTGCCAACATTTGGGCCCTGGCCACGCTTCACCTTCTGCCTACATATCTTGCATGTGGCCATGTTACCCTCCTGCGGATGCTTCAGGAAAAACTGCCACACTGCCGAGTAGCTACTTTTCCCACCAACAGGCCTCACTGATTCGCTGCTATTGTCGCCAACTCCAGGAACCCCTGCCCCACTACCTCCCGATAAGGTAGACTGCCGCACAGCAGGTGCTCTACCCCGGCCCCGGCCCCGTTTGGCTCCAGGCTTTACAATTGTGCCCCCATGCTGCCTGCCAAACATGCTGCTAACACCTTGCTGCCTGAGCTGCTGACTCCGGGGCAACCTGCGCCCCTCTTCTCCTGATGATGACGATGAAGCCCCTTCATCACCCGGCTCCCAAGTGCGATCGGCTTCATCGTCATCATCATTATCACCGAGTTGTGGCTGTACGTCACTGATGTTCGTGGATTCGTCAACAGTGTCTGGCGCAGGAGCTGGAACGCTCGCAGCACCCACGACACTGTCCACATCACTATTTGTCTGCCTAGCTAAAGAAGCCACCTCCATTTCTTGGCTGGGCAGTAGCTGCTGACTGTCCTCTATCTGATCGTCCTCCTCACCGAAGAGTGGAGCTGAACCCAAAGCATAGGATACGTCGCTGGGGGAGGGAACGGCGTAGGACAGAGGCAATGGGAGGACAGGGACTGCTCTCAGGGCATGCCAACTCAGGGTTGTGTCAGAGGAACCTACCGACCCTAGACTGGGGGTCTCAGACGTAAGTTGTGATGATGTTGTTGATGAGCGCGTTAACCAATCTACCACGGCAGATGCGTTACTGGTGGAGACAAGGCCGCTAGCAGATACTGGCAGACCAGGTCTCTCACCGTGACTCCTGCTGCCACTCGCCCCTAGTCTGCTGCGACCTCTGCCTGCTGAATCTTGGCCTCTGCACTCCTCTTTGAACATCCTGGCACTTGTCTGCCTGACATTTTTATGTATTTCCTTATTTAGTATAAACAGATAGGGTTCAATGTGCAGTTTTGCGGTGCCCTGAAGCCTGGTTTATTAAAAGCAGTCAAAAACAAATGGGATGCCCCCACAGCAGACCTGAGATCAGTATATATGCACAGCAACAGTGTCTAAGCAGGCTGAAACAGGCCAAATTACTTTAAATAATTGTGCAGCTTACAGTAAATGCAGAGGCTAATGGTATGTTACAGAATGGGATGCCCACAGCAGACTTGAGATCAGTATATATGCACACAGCAACAGTGTGTAAGCAGGCTGAAACAGCCCAAATTACTTTAAATAACTGTGCAGCTTACAGTAAATGCAGAGGCTAATGGTATGTTACAGAATGGGATGCCCACAGCAGACTTGAGATCAGTATATATGCACACAGCAACAGTGTGTAAGCAGGCTGAAACAGCCCAAATTACTTTAAATAACTGTGCAGCTTACAGTGAATGCAGAGGCTAATGGTATGTTACAGAATGGGATGCCCCACAGCTGACTTGAGATCAGTATATATGCACACAGCAACAGTGTGTAAGCAGGCTGAAACAGCCCAAATTACTTAAAATAACTGTGCAGCTTACAGTAAATGCAGAGGCTAATGGTATGTTACAGAATGGGATGCCCACAGCAGACTTGAGATCAGTATATATGCACACAGCAACAGTGTGTAAGCAGGCTGAAACAGGCCAAATTACTTTAAATAACTGTGCAGCTTACAGTGAATGCAGAGGCTAATGGTATGTTACAGAATGGGATGCCCGCACAGCAGACCTGAGATCAGTATATATGCACACAGCAACAGTGTGTAAGCAGGCTGAAACAGGCCAAATTACTTTAAATAACTGTGCAGCTTACAGTAAATGCAGAGGCTAATGGTATGTTACAGAATGGGATGCCCACAGCAGACTTGAGATCAGTATATATGCACACAGCAACAGTGTGTAAGCAGGCTGAAACAGCCCAAATTACTTTAAATAACTGTGTAGCTTACAGTGAATGCAGAGGCTAATGGTATGTTACAGAATGGGATGCCCCAAAGCTGACTTGAGATCAGTATATATGCACACAGCAACAGTGTGTAAGCAGGCTGAAACAGCCCAAATTACTTTAAATAACTGTGCAGCTTACAGTAAATGCAAAGGCTAATGGTATGTTACAGAATGGGATGCCCACAGCAGACTTGAGATCAGTATATATGCACACAGCAACAGTGTGTAAGCAGGCTGAAACAGGCCAAATTACTTTAAATAACTGTGCAGCTTACAGTAAATGCAGAGGCTAATGGTATGTTACAGAATGGGATGCCCACAGCAGACTTGAGATCAGTATATATGCACACAGCAACAGTGTCTTAGCAGGCTGAAACAGGCCAAATTACTTTAAATAACTGTGCAGCTTACAGTAAATGCAGAGGCTAATGGTATGTTACAGAATGGGATGCCCACAGCAGACTTGAGATCAGTATATATGCACACAGCAACAGTGTGTAAGCAGGCTGAAACAGGCCAAATTACTTTAAATAACTGTGCAGCTTACAGTGAATGCAGAGGCTAATGGTATGTTACAGAATGGGATGCCCCAAAGCTGACTTGAGATCAGTATATATGCACACAGCAACAGTGTGTAAGCAGGCTGAAACAGGCCAAATTACTTTAAATAACTGTGCAGCTTACAGTAAATGCAGAGGCTAATGGTATGTTACAGAATGGGATGCCCCAAAGCTGACTTGAGATCAGTATATATGCACACAGCAACAGTGTGTAAGCAGGCTGAAACAGGCCAAATTACTTTAAATAACTGTGCAGCTTACAGTAAATGCAGAGGCTAATGGTATGTTACAGAATGGGATGCCCACAGCAGACTTGAGATCAGTATATATGCACACAGCAACAGTGTGTAAGCAGGCTGAAACAGGCCAAATTACTTTAAATAACTGTGCAGCTTACAGTAAATGCAGAGGCTAATGGTATGTTACAGAATGGGATGCCCACAGCAGACTTGAGATCAGTATATATGCACACAGCAACAGTGTGTAAGCAGGCTGAAACAGGCCAAATTACTTTAAATAACTGTGCAGCTTACAGTAAATGCAGAGGCTAATGGTATGTTACAGAATGGGGTGCCCACAGCAGAATTGAGATCAGTATATATGCACACAGCAACAGTGTGTAAGCAGGCTGAAACAGGCCAAATTACTTTAAATAATTGTGCAGCTTACAGTAAATGCAGAGGCTAATGGTATGTTACAGAATGGGATGCCCACAGCAGACTTGAGATCAGTATATATGCACACAGCAACAGTGTGTAAGCAGGCTGAAACAGCCCAAATTACTTTAAATAACTGTGCAGCTTACAGTAAATGCAGAGGCTAATGGTATGTTACAGAAAGGGATGCCCACAGCAGACTTGAGATCAGTATATATGCACACAGCAACAGTGTGTAAGCAGGCTGAAACAGGCCAAATTACTTTAAATAACTGTGCAGCTTACAGTAAATGCAGAGGCTAATGGTATGTTACAGAATGGGATGCCCACAGCAGACTTGAGATCAGTATATATGCACACAGCAACAGTGTGTAAGCAGGCTGAAAAAGGCCAAATTACTTTAAATAACTGTGCAGCTTACAGTGAATGCAGAGGCTAATGGTATGTTACAGAATGGGATGCCCCAAAGCTGACTTGAGATCAGTATATATGCACACAGCAACAGTGTGTAAGCAGGCTGAAACAGCCCAAATTACTTTAAATAACTGTGCAGCTTACAGTAAATGCAGAGGCTAATGGTATGTTACAGAATGGGATGCCCCAAAGCTGACTTGAGATCAGTATATATGCACACAGCAACAGTGTGTAAGCAGGCTGAAACAGCCCAAATTACTTTAAATAACTGTGCAGCTTACAGTAAATGCAGAGGCTAATGGTATGTTACAGAATGGGATGCCCACAGCAGACTTGAGATCAGTATATATGCACACAGCAACAGTGGGTAAGCAGGCTGAAACAGCCCAAATTACTTTAAATAACTGTGCAGCTTACAGTGAATGCAGAGGCTAATGGTATGTTACAGAATGGGATGCCCCAAAGCTGACTTGAGATCAGTATATATGCACACAGCAACAGTGTGTAAGCAGGCTGAAACAGCCCAAATTACTTTAAATAACTGTGCAGCTTACAGTAAATGCAAAGGCTAATGGTATGTTACAGAATGGGATGCCCACAGCAGACTTGAGATCAGTATATATGCACACAGCAACAGTGTGTAAGCAGGCTGAAACAGGCCAAATTACTTTAAATAACTGTGCAGCTTACAGTAAATGCAGAGGCTAATGGTATGTTACAGAATGGGATGCCCACAGCAGACTTGAGATCAGTATATATGCACACAGCAACAGTGTCTTAGCAGGCTGAAACAGGCCAAATTACTTTAAATAACTGTGCAGCTTACAGTAAATGCAGAGGCTAATGGTATGTTACAGAATGGGATGCCCACAGCAGACTTGAGATCAGTATATATGCACACAGCAACAGTGTGTAAGCAGGCTGAAACAGGCCAAATTACTTTAAATAACTGTGCAGCTTACAGTAAATGCAGAGGCTAATGGTATGTTACAGAATGGGATGCCCACAGCAGACTTGAGATCAGTATATATGCACACAGCAACAGTGTGTAAGCAGGCTGAAACAGGCCAAATTACTTTAAATAACTGTGCAGCTTACAGTGAATGCAGAGGCTAATGGTATGTTACAGAATGGGATGCCCCAAAGCTGACTTGAGATCAGTATATATGCACACAGCAACAGTGTGTAAGCAGGCTGAAACAGCCCAAATTACTTTAAATAACTGTGCAGCTTACAGTAAATGCAGAGGCTAATGGTATGTTACAGAATGGGATGCCCCAAAGCTGACTTGAGATCAGTATATATGCACACAGCAACAGTGTGTAAGCAGGCTGAAACAGGCCAAATTACTTTAAATAACTGTGCAGCTTACAGTAAATGCAGAGGCTAATGGTATGTTACAGAATGGGATGCCCACAGCAGACTTGAGATCAGTATATATGCACACAGCAACAGTGTGTAAGCAGGCTGAAACAGGCCAAATTACTTTAAATAACTGTGCAGCTTACAGTAAATGCAGAGGCTAATGGTATGTTACAGAATGGGGTGCCCACAGCAGAATTGAGATCAGTATATATGCACACAGCAACAGTGTGTAAGCAGGCTGAAACAGGCCAAATTACTTTAAATAACTGTGCAGCTTACAGTAAATGCAGAGGCTAATGGTATGTTACAGAATGGGATGCCCACAGCAGACTTGAGATCAGTATATATGCACACAGCAACAGTGTGTAAGCAGGCTGAAACAGCCCAAATTACTTTAAATAACTGTGCAGCTTACAGTAAATGCAGAGGCTAATGGTATGTTACAGAATGGGATGCCCACAGCAGACTTGAGATCAGTATATATGCACACAGCAACAGTGTGTAAGCATGCTGAAACAGGCCAAATTACTTTAAATAACTGTGCAGCTTACAGTAAATGCAGAGGCTAATGGTATGTTACAGAATGGGATGCCCACAGCAGACTTGAGATCAGTATATATGCACACAGCAACAGTGTGTAAGCAGGCTGAAACAGGCCAAATTACTTTAAATAACTGTGCAGCTTACAGTAAATGCAGAGGCTAATGGTATGTTACAGAATGGGATGCCCACAGCAGACTTGAGATCAGTATATATGCACACAGCAACAGTGTGTAAGCAGGCTGAAAAAGGCCAAATTACTTTAAATAACTGTGCAGCTTACAGTGAATGCAGAGGCTAATGGTATGTTACAGAATGGGATGCCCCAAAGCTGACTTGAGATCAGTATATATGCACACAGCAACAGTGTGTAAGCAGGCTGAAACAGCCCAAATTACTTTAAATAACTGTGCAGCTTACAGTAAATGCAGAGGCTAATGGTATGTTACAGAATGGGATGCCCCAAAGCTGACTTGAGATCAGTATATATGCACACAGCAACAGTGTGTAAGCAGGCTGAAACAGGCCAAATTACTTTAAATAACTGTGCAGCTTACAGTAAATGCAGAGGCTAATGGTATGTTACAGAATGGGATGCCCACAGCAGACTTGAGATCAGTATATATGCACACAGCAACAGTGTGTAAGCAGGCTGAAACAGGCCAAATTACTTTAAATAACTGTGCAGCTTACAGTAAATGCAGAGGCTAATGGTATGTTACAGAATGGGATGCCCACAGCAGACTTGAGATCAGTATATATGCACACAGCAACAGTGTGTAAGCAGGCTGAAACAGCCCAAATTACTTTAAATAACTGTGCAGCTTACGGTAAATGCAGAGGCTAATGGTATGTTACAGAATGGGATGCCCACAGCAGACTTGAGATCAGTATATATGCACACAGCAACAGTGTGTAAGCAGGCTGAAACAGCCCAAATTACTTTAAATAACTGTGCAGCTTACAGTGAATGCAGAGGCTAATTGTATGTTGCAGAATGGGATGCCCAAAGCTGACTTGAGATCAGTATATATGCACACAGCAACAGTGTGTAAGCAGGCTCATACAGGCCAAATCACTTTAAATAACTGTGCAGCTTACAGTGAATGCAGAGGCTAATGGTATGTTACAGAATGGGATGCCCCAAAGCTGACTTGAGATCAGTATATATGCACACAGCAACAGTGTGTAAGCAGGCTGAAACAGGCCAAATTACTTTAAATAACTGTGCAGCTTACAGTAAATGCAGAGGCTAATGGTATGTTACAGAATGGGATGCCCACAGCAGACTTGAGATCAGTATATATGCACACAGCAACAGTGTGTAAGCAGGCTGAAACAGGCCAAATTACTTTAAATAACTGTGCAGCTTACAGTAAATGCAGAGGCTAATGGTATGTTACAGAATGGGATGCCCACAGCAGACTTGAGATCAGTATATATGCACACAGCAACAGTGTGTAAGCAGGCTGAAACAGCCCAAATTACTTTAAATAACTGTGCAGCTTACGGTAAATGCAGAGGCTAATGGTATGTTACAGAATGGGATGCCCACAGCAGACTTGAGATCAGTATATATGCACACAGCAACAGTGTGTAAGCAGGCTCATACAGGCCAAATCACTTTAAATAACTGTGCAGCTTACAGTGAATGCAGAGGCTAATGGTATGTTACAGAATGGGATGCCCCAAAGCTGACTTGAGATCAGTATATATGCACACAGCAACAGTGTGTAAGCAGGCTGAAACAGCCCAAATTACTTTAAATAACTGTGCAGCTTACGGTAAATGCAGAGGCTAATGGTATGTTACAGAATGGGATGCCCACAGCAGACTTGAGATCAGTATATATGCACACAGCAACAGTGTGTAAGCAGGCTGAAACAGCCCAAATTACTTTAAATAACTGTGCAGCTTACAGTGAATGCAGAGGCTAATGGTATGTTACAGAATGGGATGCCCAAAGCTGACTTGAGATCAGTATATATGCACACAGCAACAGTGTGTAAGCAGGCTCATACAGGCCAAATCACTTTAAATAACTGTGCAGCTTACAGTGAATGCAGAGGCTAATGGTATGTTACAGAATGGGATGCCCCAAAGCTGACTTGAGATCAGTATATATGCACACAGCAACAGTGTGTAAGCAGGCTCATACAGCCCAAATTACTTTAACCCTTTAAACGCCAGCCACGTAAAATTTACGTGGCTGCCTCTCCTGTAGTTAACTGCCAGCCACGTAAATTTTACGTGCCAGACTTTCCCCACTAATAGTAAAAAAAGTTTTAAAAAAAGTCACTTACCTGACCCCTCGTTTGAATCAGCCAGGTGTCCTCTTCAATATGGTGGTCTCCGATCATTCATCGGACCCTCCTCCGGCTGCAGGGGAGGGCCCGGAATAGGGTGCCCCCCCCATTTCAGCTTCCTCCGGCTTTTCCTGTAAAAAAAAAAAAATGACATTTACTTACCTGCATGTGCGCTGGCTCCCGCCGACCCTCCTCTTCACCTGGGGGGCCTCCAATCCCCCCCAGGTCTTTCCGATCTTCAGGTGAGAGCCTGGAAGGCTCTCTCCCCTCTGCTATTCCGATGGCGGCCGCCATCTTGCCGCTAAGCCCCGCCCCTTTTTCAGCCCAGTCCCGATCACCGGCTACAGCTCTCTTAGCTGTCAGATGCCGGTGATCGGTGCCTGGGGAAGGAGGTGACAGGAGATCCTCTGATCTCCTGCCTCCCCCTTCTCTGGATGCCGATCACCGGCATCTGTCATCAGAGCGGCGCGGGACAAAGGAGCTTACAATCAGAGGTAAGTACAGTAAAAATTTTTTTTTTTTTTTAATAAAATCATTTTGTCTGTGTGTTTTTTTCAGTTAACCCTTTGTGAGCTGGTAAGGGGTCTATAAGACCCCTATACCAGCTCACATGGCTCTGGGTATGGCAAGTCACCTGCGGCGAGCGGGTGACTTGCCAAAACCCCCAGCCCCCCATTACCTGCCTCCCCAAAGGCCAGGGGGGGGCAGAAGCGCCCAGACCACTATGGCTATGTGGGCTAATAGCCTGCAGGGCCAGGGGCCACCAGCGCTGGCCCCTGCACCCTGTTCTACAAGCCCCCATAGCTAGCCAGGGTCAGTAACGCTGGGTAGGGGGGACCCTACGTGATTTTTTTGGGGGATTTTTAAGGGTTTTTAACCCTTAAATTTCCCCCAAAAAATGGAGTCCCCCCCCCCTGAGAGGGGGGACCATATGTCAATTTTTTTTTAAATTAACCCCTTATGTCCTGTCGCCCAGCTGGTAATAAATGCTTCCAGCATTTTGTGGTGTGTGTTTTTTTTTTTAAGTGGACCAACACCCAGGATTTTGACTATCCTGGGTATTGGTCCTTTTCCCCGGGCATCCCGATCGGGGATGCCCCGCTGTGTGAAACCCCCTCCGATAACCCACAATAACTCACCTCACCCGGGTCCTATGGCGCATGCGCGGCCGCTAGTCCAATCAGCGCGCTCAGAGGGGCTGAGTTATGGACGTCTAAGCTCAGCCGCTCTGAGCGCGCTAGCGGGTGCATCCCCCACTTCCCTCTAATAGGGAGCGTAAATAGCCAGTGCGGGCACGCGCCCTACTAGAGGGATAGCGGGGTTGCGGCCCGCGCATGCGCCGTAGGACCGGGATTCAAGTAAGTGGTAGCGGGTGTTCCGGGGGGTTTCACACAGAGGGGCATCCCAATTTTGGATGCCCCAAGGGGAGGAAATAGAACGGTCTGGGAATCTTATAGATTCCCGGGCCGATCAGCCCTGGGTGTTGGTCCACTTTAACCCATTGTGAACTTGTAAGGAGTCCATGAAACCCCTATACCAGTTCACAAGGCTGGGGGGCTGTCAAGTCACCTGCGGCGAGCTGGTGATTTGCCATTAACCCCGGCCCCCCTATTACCTGCCTCCCCGAAGCCCAGGGGGGGGCAGAAGGGCCCGGGCTGATTTAGGAGGTGCGGGCTTATACCTGGCAGGGTGGGGGCCACCAAAGCTGGCCCCTGCGCCCTGTTCTACAAGCCCTGCATAGCTGATCCCCGGGCCGGTTATGCTGGGTAGGGGGGACCCCATGTAATTTTTTATGGGAATTTTTAAGGGGTTTTTAACGTTAAAATTAAAAAAAATGGGGATTACCCCCCCTGCCAATTTTTTTCTTGATTTAACCCTTTATAGTGTGGATTGTAGTTGTATTTTATTTTTACATGTTATAAAGTGTTTTTTCAGTTTGGGGGGTCTTCTGAACAGTAACAGGGGGCTACCGATACATATGTGGTACCATTGTAATCGGGAGAAATGGGGCTTTCACATATGGTTTTCTTTAAAAAAAAAAAAGGTTTTATTTGAAATAAAGGAGACAATTTTTTTTATTTTTTTTTGTTAAATTTACTCAAAAATATTAAAAAAAACAGTAAAAAAATTACAAACAAGACATTTCATGTTAAAGCCTAAACTCTGCCGCAAAAATAAAATATATCATTTTCCTGGAAATTCCTGCAAAAATCACAGTTAAGCATAGCGCAAAATGGTGAAAAATGACCCGTCAAGAGAGGGTGACAAAACCTCAAGTAGGCTGGCAGTTAAAAGGGTTAATAGAACCTATGCATGTTGGGTATCGTTCTGCTCGAGGGACCTTGTGCTTTCAGATTTAGCTTGTTTTTTTTTTCGTTTGCATATTGATTTTTTAGGAAAACTCATTTTTGATTCTGCTTTATTATACATTTTTTAAGGAAACCCTATGCGACCAAAGAATTCTTTGAGGGATTACTTTCAGAAAGATGGGCCCACTACAACATACTGGGTACGCTTAGAAAGCTTATTATGTGTACTTTCAGGAATGTATGGTTTGTGGGGGGTATTCCAAATGTAAAGGGTTTTTTTGGCAGAAAAAGCGCAGGGTGCGCACTTTGTCTGCAGAGTTGAAATTTTCAAGCAAAATTACCATTGTGCATATGCTTTACTTTTTGGTCTTTGGCAACTCTTCTTTTGACAGTAGCTATACATGTTGGGTATCGTTCTGTTCGGGGGATGTTGCTTTTTCAGATTAACTCGTTTTTTCTTGTTTGCATATATTTTTTTTTAGGAAAATGTGGCTTTGATCCTGTTTTTTTTATCCTTTTTTAGGGAAGCTCTGTGTAACCAAAGAATACATTGAGGGAGAACTTCCAGAAAACTGTAGCAACAGCAACAAGCCTGGTACGCCTAGAAAGCTTGAAGTGTGTATTTCCAGAGAATATATCGTTTGTGGGGGGTATTTCAAATGTAAAGGGTTGTTTTTATTAAAAAACTGCAAGGTGCACATAGCGCTTAGCATAGCTGTATTTGATCTAAAAATCTCTTAAAGTGCTGTTTCAGTTTGAGGGAGTCTCCTGGGCAGGAAAGGGTGTCTACCTATACATATGTGGTACCGTTGTAACTGGGAGAAATTGGGATTTCACACGCAATACGATTTTATTGACAAACTTACATTTTTTATTACAAAAAAAAACTACAAATTGTAAAAAATAGATATTTTACATTTTTTTGCACATATTTCACCCCAAAATATTAAAAAAACACTTGAAAAATGACAAACAAGACATTTCATGTTAAAGCCCAGACTCTGCTGAAAAAGCAATATATAATTTTCCTGGGAAATCCATGGAAATCCCTTCAAAAATCACAGTTGAACAAGGGGAGCGCAAAATAGTGCAAAATGGTCTGGCAACAAAGGGTGACAAAAACTCCAGGTAGGCTGGCGGTTAAAGGGTTAAATAACTGTGCAGCTTACAGTAAATGCAGAGGCTAATGGTATGTTACAGAATGGGATGCCCACAGCAGACTTGAGATCAGTATATATGCACAGCAACAGTGTCTTAGCAGGCTAAAACAGTCCAAATTACTTTAAATAACTGTGCAGCTTAGAGGAGATACAGAGGCTAATGAGATTTTACAAAATGGTAATGTTCCCACAGCATACTTGAGATCAGTTCAGTATATATGCACACAGTAAAAGTGTATAAGCAGCCTGAAAACGCTAACAAAGCCAGTCAGCCAGCCAGTAACACTCAGGCTGGATGAAAAAAAAAAAAAATCTCACTGTGACTGCCTCCGATTTTTCCTAACTTTCCCTGCTTCTCGCTGACTTCCTGCCTGTCTCCTGCCTGTCTCCTGTCTGTCCCTGTCTGTCTAACTGTCTCTCCCTGACTACAGCAGCATCCTGTCTCTCACGAATGCAATAGAGAAATGAGGAAAAGCAAGATGTCCGCCGCCTTAAATAGCGCTGTGACGTCACCGGGCTTGCTGGCTGCTGACAGGCTGCATGTGGATGTTAAAGGAAAACTTCGAGCGATCGAAGCACGGGGAAATTCGGATTCGATCCGAATCCGAATGGATGTTAAAGGAAAACTTCGAGCGATCGAAGCACGGGGAAATTCGGATTCGATCCGAATCGAATTTTTCATGAAATTCGGATCGAATATATATATTGTGGTAAGGTGGTGCAAGGGGCCGTCATTGACGGCAGGTATGTAGCACCAATGTACCTGGCATTGGTGCAGTAAAGTCGTGTAGTCTGATTTCCAGCATCAGCTGCTGGTGGCAGTTTGCTGCTGTTGCTTTAGAATAGCCGAAAGGCTAACCTGGGACGGCTTTACGGGGATGGAGCAGAGCAGGGTGGGACTCCATCCCACTACCCAGGTCCGGGTTTTGCGGGCTGTTTAAATAGCCTGGGGAATCAGCTGTGGCCTGTCCTTTGTCTAGAGCTCACATGGGAGTGAGACTCTGTGAGCCTGGCTGAAATCTCCTGTGGAGGCTGTTTCATGCGGACCTGAGACATATTTGACTGTGAACAGAACCTTTGCTCAAGGACTAAAAGCTGTTTGCCTGACTGAATCGTTTATGCTGCGGTTTCCTGAAAAGGTGATGTTACCTGTATGGACATATGCTTTTGTGGATTTTTGTGTGAAATAAACACAGACTTTACTTTGAACTGTTTGCCTCCGCCTCTATACTGCTGACACCCGGTCGCCTACCAGAGTTAATCTCCACATTTGGTGTCGGATGCGGGCACAGCAGTGAGGCCGTTGCTAGGAGCAACCGACGGAAAAGTTTTTGTTTTGTGCATGTCCTATATTAAACCTGCCAGGCTGCTACCTGGGACTGCAGACAAAATGGAGGCGGTCGTGAAAGCGCTCTTGGAGGCGAATCTGCAGCAGCAGGAGGCCAACAAGCAGCAGCAGGAGACCAACCAGCTGTTTTTGCAACATATGATGGCGCAACAAGCTATAGGTGCGCCCAAAAGTATTCCTGATGCCCGGAAAGCTGTCCGCTCGGCGCTCACAAAAATGACCCCTTCAGATGACGTTGAGACTTACCTGGCGGTGTTTGAAAAGGTGGCTGCAAGGGAGAAGTTGCCGCATGACCAGTGGGCTGATGTCATCGCTCCATTTCTGGGGTCTGGACCCCAGCAGGTGTTGTTTGATCTCCCAGAGGACCAAGCCACTGACTACCCGACTCTGAAGGGTGAGATACTGGCCAGATTGGGGGTGAATGTGTGGGTTCGGGCTCAGCGGGTGCATCAGTGGAGCTACCAGTCGGCAGAGCCCGCCCGACCCCAGTATTATAAACTGCTGCACCTGCTGCAAAAATGGCTGCAGCCGGAGTTGTTAAGCCCCACTGCCATGTTGGACCGCTTGCTGGCGGACATTTTCTGGAGGGCTTTACCGCACCCTCTTCAGCACTGGGTTGGCCAGGTATCCCCTGACAACGCACTAGGGATGGTGGACCTAGTGGAGCGATATGGGGCCACCAGGAACGTGCAAGGCGGCTCCATAAGGAGGGATTCGGGGAAACCCCGGAGGTCCCCGCCCCAGCTCAGGCGAGTGGCGTCCCCTAAACCCCCTCAGGACCTACCCCCCAAAGTCCCTGCCCAAGTGTTGTGTTGGGGATGTAAGGAGCCGGGACATATCAGAGCCAATTGTCCCCACCAGGGGGAGCCCATGGACGTGAACTTTGGTTACCGCCCTTCCATGTATGCCAGGAGGCTGTGTGCTGCCGGTGTCCCTGAGCTTGTGGGGCAAAGTCACCTCTGTCAGGTGAAAGTGGGAGACACCCTGGCTGTGGCCCTTTTGGACTCGGGGAGTATGGTTACCCTGGCAAGACCCGCCTTAGTACTGCCCGATGAGTACACTGGGCAGAAAACCGGGGTTTTGTGCATTCATGGGGACTTGAGAGACTATGCCACAGCACAAGTGTCTCTCACCACCGTCTCCGGCAGCTGGAAACATGAAGTCGCTGTCGCCGCTAAACTCCCATATGAACTGATTATTGGGAGAGACTTTCCAGGGTTCAGGTCACTGTGGGCCAAGTTGGCAGTTCCGGAAACCCGCGAGGCAGGTGTGTCCCCAATAGACTCAGGGGAGACCCCGATGCCCTGGGAACCGGAATCAGGAGGCACCGTGGAAGAGGTGCCCGTCCCTAAAATGGAAGAGGGGGATTCAACCCCACTAAATGTTATGGTTGGAGACGTGGAAGAGTTGGCAACAGGTCCAGAGTTGGCAGATCTCCATGTCTCCACAATTAACTTTGGTACCGCTCAACACCAGGACCCGACCCTATCTCGGGCCTGGGAGAATGTTCTTGAGGTGGAAGGTGAACCACAACAGCCAGGGGCGGAGTTACAGTTTCCTCGCTTTGTGGTTCACCAGGAAATGTTGTACCGAGTAAACAAGGTACGTGAAGAGGTGGTGGAACAATTGGTGGTACCCAATCCATATCGCAAATTGGTGTTGGATTTGGCCCACCAACATGTTCTGGGTGGACACCTAGGCCAGCAGAAAACTCTGGACCGTGTTTTACAACGATTCTACTGGCCCAGTGTGTACAAGGAGGTGGAGAGATATTGTGAGTCCTGCCCAACATGTCAGATGACCAGCCCTCATTACCGTGGTCCCTTAGTTCCTCTCCCAGTTATTGAGGTACCCTTTGAGCGGATTGCCATGGATCTAGTGGGTCCAGTGCCAAAGTCCGCTAGAGGGCACCAACATATTCTGGTGATCTTGGATTATGCCACGCGGTACCCTGAGGCAGAGCCCCTGCGTCACACCTCTGCCAAGCTCATTGCTAAGGAGCTTATGGAAATGTTTTCCAGAGTAGGTCTGCCTAAAGAGGTCCTGACCGATCAAGGTACCCCGTTTATGTCGAAAGTAGAGATGAGCGAACCGGTTCGGACGAACCGGAATTCGCTCCGAATTTCAGGAAATATTCGATTCGGCACAAACCCGAATATTTTGTGGTTCGTGCCGATCGAATTTTTCCTGAAATTAAAAAAAAAAAAATGCCGGCATGGTGGGAGCGGGCCGGCCGGTTCCGCTGTCAGCGGAACTCCTGTGGAGGCTGTTTCATGCGGACCTGAGACATATTTGACTGTGAACAGAACCATTGCTCAAGGACTAAAAGCTGTTTGCCTGACTGAATAGTTTATGCTGCGGTTTCCTGAAAAGGTGATGTAACCTGTATGGACATATGCTTTTGTGGATTTTTGTGTGAAATAAACAGACTTTACTTTGAACTGTTTGCCTCCGCCTCTATACTGCTGACACCCGGTCGCCTACCAGAGCTAATCTCCACAATATATATATATATATATATATATATATATATATATATATCATTTTCCTGGAAATTCCTGGAAAAAAAATGACCTGTCAACAGAGGGTGACAGAATCTCAAGTAGGTGGGCAGTTAAAAGGGTTAAAAGTAGCTATGTTGGGTATTGTTCTGCTCGGGGGACATTGTTCTTTCAGATTCAGATTTAGCTAGTTTTTTCTTGTTTGCATATTGGTTTTTTATAAATTTTTTAGGGAAACACTGTGAAACCAAAGAATTATTTGAGAGATCGATTCCAGAAACTTGGTTTGTGGGGGGTATTCCAAACGTAAAAGGTTATTCTGGTAGAAAAAGCGCAAGGTGCGCACTTTGTCTGCAGATATGAAATTTTCAAGTAAAATTACCAATAAGCACATGCTTTACTTTGGGGTGTTTGCCAACCTTTCCCTTGACAGTACCTATGCATGTTGGGTATTGTTCTGTTTAGGGGATGTTGATTTTTCAGATTTAACATTTCTTTGTTATTTCTTGGTTGTATATAGTTTTTTAATGAAAATATGGCTTTGATTCTGCTTTTTTTGCAACCAAAGAATACATTGAGAGATTACTTCCAGAAAACTGTGGCCACATCAACAAGCCTGGTATGCCTAGAAAGCTCGAGGTGTGTACTTAGTAGTTTTTTGGGGTATTTCAAATGTAAAGGTTTTTTTTTATTGAAAAACTGCAAGGTGTGCATAGCGCATAGCATAGTTGTATTTTATCTGAAAATCCCCTAAAGCGCTGTTTCAGTCTGGGGGCGTGTTCTGGGCAGGAAAGGGTGTCTACCAATACATATGTGGTACCACTGTAAGTGGGAGAAATTCGGATTTCACGCGCAATAAGATTTAATGGTCGAACTTACATTTTTATTACAAAAATTATTATTTTTTGCACATATTTCAGGTCAAGATATTGAAAATACATCTAAAAAATGACAAAAAAGACATTTCACATTAGAGTCCAGACTCTGCTGAAAAAAACTATATATAATTTTCCTCGGAAATCCCTGGAAATCCCTTCAAATAACCGCAGGTGACTTGGCAGACCCAGAGCTATGTGAACTGGTATAGGGGTCTCATAGATCCCTTACGGGTTAAATGTAAAGAAAAACACACAAACACAGAGGAAAAATATTTTATTATGTTTTTTTTAAACTTACCTCCCATCCATGCCAAAGCACTGTGTCCCACACTAATCACTGTAGCTTCTGCTCAAATGCTTCTGCTGGAAGCCTTTTATACCTACTGGGTGACACAGGTAACATGGGGTTAATTTTTTTGATTTGATTCATCCAATTTTTGGGCTCCTGCTGCCAACTCCAGTGTCTCTTTAAAGTTATGTTTGGGCTCCTGCTGCTTGCCAGACCCAGAGCCTTGTGAACTGGTATAGGGGTCTCATGGGCCCCTTACCAGTTCAAATGGTTAACAGTAAAAAAAAAAAACACACACCACACACTTTAAAAATGATCAGATGACAGATGCCGGTGATAGCCGGCCCGAGGAGGGGGGGCAGGTGATCAGATGATTGCTTACCTCTCTACTCCTCTGTCCAGCCATCACCTGGCATCTGAAAGCAGAACTGCCGGGTGCCGCTCGCCATCTTTACCGCCGCAAGCAGTAAAGATGGAGGCGACCATCGGAGCAACGGAGGGAGGAGGGCTGTAAGGCCCTCTCTTGAAGTCGGAAGAGCCGGGGGGTGATCAGAGCCCCCCCCAGTAAAGAGGAGAGCCGGCGGGAGCGATCGGGCACGAAGGTGAGTAAATGTCATTTTTATTTATTTATTTTTACAGGAAATTCCTGCGGCTGCTGAAGGAGGGACCCTCTTTTGGGCACTCCCCTGCAGCCAGAGGAGCCCCAATGGGTGATTGGAGCCCCCGGTTGAAGAGGAGACCCAGATGGATCCAACAAGGGGTCAGGTGAGTGGCTTTTTTTTAACTTTGTCTGCTAGCAGGGCGGAAGGTCAGGCATGTAGAATTTACATGGCTAATGTTTAACTGACGGGGAGGCAGCAACGTAAATTTTATTTTAAAGGGTTAAAGCCTGCTGGATCGCATTTAGCTGCCTAGTTAGGGCATCCCACTTAAGTGCATCTGACAGTTTTTGCATTTTGGTTTATTACATAGTTACATAAATAATACGAATGAAAAAAGACATATGTCCATCAAGTTCAACCAAGGGTGTCGGGGGAAGTTATTTTTTATTCTATTTTATAGGGGAAGCTATTTATTATATTTTTTGGTTTTTTTTTTGTTTTTTTACAGATAACCGCAAATAGTATCTGTTAATGTTATTTTCTTCTAAATAAGCATCTAATCCTTTTTTGAAGCTGTCAGCGGTTGATGCTGCAACAAGCTTCTGTGGCAGGCTAATCCATATAGTTCTTATGGTAAAAAACGATTGTCGCCTCCGGAGACTAAATTTCTTTTTTCCCAATCGAAGGCAGTGCCCCCTTGTCTTTAGAGAGGATTTTACCTGAAATAGTGTTTTCCCATATTTTTGTATGGGGCATTTATATATTTATACAAGTTAATCATGTCCCCCTCAGCTGTCTCCTCTCAAGACTAAACAGATTTAATTCTTGTAATCTTTCCTCATAACTTAGATCTTTCATTCCCCTTATTAGTTTGGTGCCTATCCTCTGCACCTAGAGATGAGCGAACTTTTGAAAAATTCGATTCGACTGATTCGCCGAATTTTCCGACAAAAATCGTTTCGACCCGAATTTATTCGCGACGAATCGCTATTAAAAACGGCTATTTCTGAGCCTCCTAGAGCCTCAATAGGGTTGTAAACCATTCTGCTTTGCTGTAACACGCATAGGATGCGTGCTGGGTTAGTTAAATAATACTGTAAATAAATATCACATGCAGATCAGAGGCATTGCTAATAGAATCGCAGAGCGGCACAATTGCAGAGAGTTGAAGTGGCATCACTATGAGGGGCAGGATCCCAAACATTGCTTTAAAGAGACACTGGAGTTGGCAGCAGCAGGAGCCCAAAAATTGGATGAATCACATCCTGGAGTTGCAAGCAGCAGCAGGAGCCCAAACATTGGCTGAAAGAGACACTGGAGTTGGCAGCAGCAGGAGCACAAAAATTGACTGACACACCCTGGAGTTTCAAGCAGCAGCAGCAGCAGCAGGAGCCCAAACATAGCTTGAAAGAGACACTGGAGTTGGCTGCAGGAGCCCAAAGATTGGATGAATCACACCCTGGAGTTGCAAGCAGCAGCAGGAGCCCAAATATTACTTTAAAGAGACACTGGATTTGGCAGCAGGAGCCCAAAAATTGGATGAATCACACCCTGGAGTTGGCAGCAGCAGCAGCAGCAGGAGCCCAAACATTACTTTAAAGAGACACTGGGGTTGGCTTCAGGAGCCCAAAAATTGGATGAATCACACCCTAGAGTTGGCAGCAGCAGCAGCAGGAGCCCAAACATTACTTTAAAGAGACACTGGAGTTGGCTTCAGGAGCCCAAAAATTGGATGAATCACACCCTGGAGTTGGCAGCAGCAGCAGCAGGAGCCCAAACATAACTTTAAAGAGACACTGGAGTTGGCAGCAGGAGCCCAAAAATTGGATGAATCACACCCTGGAGTTGCAAGCAGCAGCAGGAGCCCAAACATTACTTTAAAGAGACACTGGGGTTGGCTTCAGGAGCCCAAAAATTGGATGAATCACACCCTGGAGTTGGCAGCAGCAGCAGCAGCAGGGGCCCAAACATAGCTTGAAAGAGACACTGGAGTTGGCTGCAGGAGCCCAAAGATTGGATGAATCACACCCTGGAGTTGCAAGCAGCAGCAGCAGGAGCCCAAAAATTGGATGAATCACATCCTGGAGTTGCAAACAGCAGCAGGAGCCCAAACATTGGCTGAAAGAGACACTGTAGTTGGCAGCAGCAGGAGCCCAAAAGTTGACTGACACACCCTGGAGTTTCAAGCAGCAGCAGCAGCAGCAGCAGGAGCCCAAACATAGCTTGAAAGAGACACTGGAGTTGGCTGCAGGAGCCCAAAGATTGGATGAATCACACCCTGGAGTTGCAAGCAGCAGCAGGAGCCCAAATATTACTTTAAAGAGACACTGGATTTGGCAGCAGGAGCCCAAAAATTGGATGAATCACACCCTGGAGTTGGCAGCAGCAGCAGGAGCCCAAACATTACTTTAAAGAGACACTGGGGTTGGCTTCAGGAGCCCAAAAATTGGATGAATCACACCCTGGAGTTGGCAGCAGCAGCAGCAGGAGCCCAAACATTACTTTAAAGAGACACTGGAGTTGGCTTCAGGAGCCCAAAAATTGGATGAATCACACCCTGGAGTTGGCAGCAGCAGCAGCAGCAGGGGCCCAAACATAGCTTGAAAGAGACACTGGAGTTGGCTGCAGGAGCCCAAAGATTGGATGAATCACACCCTGGAGTTGCAAGCAGCAGCAGCAGGAGCCCAGATATTACTTTAAAGAGACACTGGATTTGGCAGCAGGAGCCCAAAATTGGATGAATCACACCCTGGAGTTGGCAGCAGCAGCAGCAGGAGCCCAAAGATTAATTTAAAGAGACACTGGGGTTGGCTTCAGGAGCCCAAAAATTGGATGAATCGCACCATGGAGTTGGCAGCAGCAGCAGCAGGAGCCCAAACATAACTTTAAAGAGACACTGGGGTTGGCTTCAGGAGCCCAAAAATTGGATGAATCACACCCTGGAGTTGGCAGCAGCAGGAGCCTAACATTACTTTAAAGAGACATTGGGGTTGGCTTCAGGAGCCCAAAAATTGGATGAATCACACCCTGGAGTTGGCAGCAGCAGCAGCAGCAGCAGCAGGAGCAGCAGGAGCCCAGATATTACTTTAAAGAGACACTGGATTTGGCAGCAGGAGCCCAAAATTGGATGAATCACACCCTGGAGCTGGCAGCAGCAGCAGCAGCAGCAGGAGCCTAACATTACTTTAAAGAGACATTGGGGTTGGCTTCAGGAGCCCAAAAATTGGATGAATCACACCCTGGAGTTGGCAGGAGCAGAAGCAGGAGCCCAAACATAACTTTAAAGAGACACTGGAGTTGGCAGCAGGAGCCCAAAAATTGGATGAATCACACCCTGGAGTTGGCAGCAGCAGCAGCAGGAGCCCAAACATAACTTTAAAGAGACACTGGGGTTGGCTTCAGGAGCCCAAAAATTGGATGAATCACACCCTGGAGTTGGCAGCAGCAGGAGCCCAAACATTACTTTAAAGAGACACTGGAGTTGGCTTCAGGAGCCCAAAAATTGGATGAATCACACCCTGGAGTTGGCAGCAGCAGCAGCAGGAGCCCAAACATAACTTTAAAGAGACACTGGGGTTGGCTTCAGGAGCCCAAAAATTGGATGAATCACACCCTGGAGTTGTCAGCAGCAGGAGCCTAACATTACTTTAAAGAGACACTGGGGTTGGCTTCAGGAGCCCAAAAATTGGATGAATCACACCCTGGAGTTGGCAGGAGCAGCAGCAGGAGCCCAAACATAACTTTAAAGAGACACTGGAGTTGGCTTCAGGAGCCCAAAATTTGGATAAATCACACAATGGAGTTGGCAGCAGCAGCAGCAGGAGCCCAAACATTACTTTAAAGAGACACTGGGGTTGGCAGCAGGAGCCCAAAAATTGGATGAATCACACCCTGGAGTTGGCAGCAGCAGCAGCAGGAGCCCAAACATTACTTTAAAGAGACACTGGGGTTGGCTTCAGGAGCCCAAAAATTGGATGAATCACACCCTGGAGTTGGCAGCAGCAGCAGCAGCAGGAGCCCAAACATTACTTTAAAGAGACACTGGGGTTTGCTTCAGGAGCCCAAAAATTGGATGAATCACACCCTGGAGTTGGCAGCAGCAGCAGCAGCAGGAGCCCAAACATTACTTTAAAGAGACACTGGGGTTGGCTTCAGGAGCCCAAAAATTGGATGAATCACACCCTGGAGTTGGCAGCAGCAGCAGCAGCAGGAGCCCAAACATTACTTTAAAGAGACACTGGGGTTTGCTTCAGGAGCCCAAAAATTGGATGAATCACACCCTGGAGTTGGCAGCAGCAGCAGCAGCAGGAGCCCAAACATTACTTTAAAGAGACACTGGGGTTTGCTTCAGGAGCCCAAAAATTGGATGAATCACACCCTGGAGTTGGCAGCAGCAGCAGCAGCAGGAGCCCAAACATTACTTTAAAGAGACACTGGAGTTGGCTTCAGGAGCCCAAAAATTGGATGAATCACACCCTGGAGTTGGCAGCAGCAGGAGCCCAGACATTACTTTAAAGAGACACTGGGGTTGGCTTCAGGAGCCCAAAAATTGGTTGAATCACACCCTGGAGTTGGCAGCAGCAGCAGGAGCCCAAACATTACTTTAAAGAGACACTGGGGTTGGCAGCAGGAGCCCAAAAATTGGATGAATCACACCCTGGAGTTGGCAGCAGCAGCAGCAGCAGGAGCCCAGACATTACTTTAAAGAGACACTGGAGTTGGCTGCAGGAGCCCAAAAATTGGATGAATCACACCCTGGAGTTGGCAGCAGCAGCAGCAGCAGGAGCCCAAACATTACTTTAAAGAGACACTGGAGTTGGCTTCAGGAGCCCAAAAATTGGATGAATCACACCCTGGAGTTGGCAGCAGCAGCAGCAGGAGCCATAACATTACTTTAAAGAGACACTGGAGTTGGCTTCAGGAGCCCAAAAATTGGATGAATCACACACTGGAGTTGGCAGCAGCAGCAGCAGGAGCCCAAACATTACTTTAAAGAGACACTGGGGTTGGCAGCAGGAGCCCAAAAATTGGATGAAACACACCCTGGAGTTGGCAGCAGCAGCAGCAGGAGCCCAAACATTACTTTAAAGAGACACTGGGGTTGGCTGCAGGAGCCCAAAAATTGGATGAATCACACCCTGGAGTTGGCAGCAGCAGCAGCAGGAGCCCAAACATTACTTTAAAGAGACACTGGAGTTGGCTTCAGGAGCCCAAAAATTGGATGAATCACACCTTGGAGTTGGCAGCAGCAGGAGCCCAAACATTGCTTTAAAGAGACACTGGAGTTGGCTTCAGGATCCCAAAAATTGGATGAATCACACCCTGGAGTTGGCAGCAGCAGCAGCAGGAGAACAAACATTACTTTAAAGAGACACTGGGGTTGGCTTCAGGAGTCCAAAAATTGGATGAATCACACCATGGAGTTGGCAGCAGCAGCAGCAGGAGCCCAAACATTACTTTAAAGAGACACTGGAGTTGGCTTCAGGAGCCCATAAATTGGATGACGCACATCCTGGAGTTGGCAGCAGCAGCAGCAGGAGCCCAAACATTACTTTAAAGAGACACTGGGGTTGGCAGCAGGAGCCCAAAAATTGGATGAATCACACCCTGGAGTTGGCAGCAGCAGCAGCAGGAGCCCAAACATTACTTTAAAGAGACACTGGAGTTGGCTTCAGCAGCCCAAAAATTGGATGAATCACACCCTGGAGTTGGCAGCAGCAGCAGCAGCAGCAGCAGGAACCGAAACATTACTTTAAAGAGACACTGGGGTTGGCTTCAGGAGCCCAAAAATTGGATGAATCACACCCTGGAGTTGGCAGCAGCAGGAGCCCAAACATTACTTTAAAGAGACACTGGGGTTTGCAGCAGGAGCCCAAAAATTGGATGAATCACACCCTGGAGTTGGCAGCAGCAGGAGCCCAAACATTACTTTAAAGAGACACTGGAGTTGGCTTCAGGAGCCCAAAAATTGGATGAATCACACCCTGGAGTTGGCAGCAGCAGCAGGAGCCCAAACATTACTTTAAAGAGACACTGGGGTTGGCTTCAGGAGCCCAAAAATTGGATGAATCACACCCTGGAGTTGGCAGCAGCAGCAGGAGCCCAAACATTACTTTAAAGAGACACTGGAGTTGGCTTCAGGAGCCCAAAAATTGGATGAATCACACCCTGGAGTTGGCAGCAGCAGCAGCAGGAGCCCAAACATTACTTTAAAGAGACACTGGGGTTGGCTTCAGGAGCCCAAAAATTGGATGAATCACACCCTGGAGTTGGCAGCAGCAGCAGGAGCCCAAACATTACTTTAAAGAGACACTGGGGTTGGCAGCAGGAGCCCAAAAATTGGATGAATCACACCCTGGAGTTGGCAGCAGCAGCAGCAGGAGCCCTAACATTACTTTAAAGAGACACTGGGGTTGGCAGCAGGAGCCCAAAAATTGGATGAATCACACCCTGGAGTTGGCAGCAGCAGCAGCAGGAGCCCAAATATTACTTTAAAGAGACACTGGGGATGGCTGCAGGAGCCCAAAAATTGGATGAATCACACCCTGGAGTTGGCAGCAGCAGCAGCAAGAGCCCAAACATTACTTTAAAGAGACACTGGAGTTGGCTTCAGGAGCCCAAAATTGGATGAATCACACCCTGGAGTTGGCAGCAGCAGCAGCAGGAGCCCAAACATTACTTTAAAGAGACACTGGAGTTGGCTTCAGGAGCCCAAAAATTGGATGAATCACACCCTGGAGTTGGCAGCAGCAGCAGCAGGAGCCCAAACATTGCTTTAAAGAGACACTGGAGTTGGCTTCAGGATCCCAAAAATTGGATGAATCACACCCTGGAGTTGGCAGCAGCAGCAGCAGGAGCCCAAGCATTACTTTAAAGAGACACTGGGGTTGGCTTCAGGAGCCCAAAAATTGGATGAATCACACCATGGAGTTGGCAGCAGCAGCAGCAGGAGCCCAAATATTACTTTAAAGAGACACTGGAGTTGGCTTCAGGAGCCCATAAATTGGATGACTCACACCCAGGAGTCGGCAGCAGGAGCAGCAGGAGCCCAAACATTACTTTAAAGAGACACTGGGGTTGGCAGCAGGAGCCCAAAAATTGGATGAATCACACCCTGGAGTTGGCAGCAGCAGCAGGAGCCGAAACATTACTTTAAAGAGACACTGGGGTTGGCTTCAGGAGCCCAAAAATTGGATGAATCACACCCTGGAGTTGGCAGCAGCAGCAGCAGGAGCCCAAACATTACTTTTAAGAGACACTGGAGTTGGCTTCAGGAGCCCAAAAATTGGATCTTTCACACCCTGGAGTTGGCAGCAGCAGCAGGAGCCCAAACATTACTTTAAAGAGACACTGGGGTTGGCAGCAGGAGCTCAAAAATTGGATGAATCACACCCCGGAGTTGGCAGCAGCAGCAGCAGCAGGAGCCCAAACATTACTTTAAAGAGACACTGGGGTTGGCTGCAGGAGCCCAAAAATTTGACGAATCACACCCTGGAGTTGGCAGCAGCAGGAGCCCAAACATTACTTTAAAGAGACACTGGGGTTGGCAGCAGGAGCCCAAAGATTGGATGAATCACACCCTGGAGTTGGCAGCAGCAGGAGCCCAAATATTACTTTAAAGAGACACTGGAGTTGGCAGCAGGAGCCCAAGAATTGGATGAATCACACTCTGGAGTTGGCAGCAGCAGCAGCAGCAAGAGCCCAAACATTACTTTAAAGAGACACTGGAGTTGGCAGCAGGAGCCCAAAAATTGGATGAATCACACCCTGGAGTTGGCAGCAGCAGCAGCAGGAGCCCAAACATTACTTTAAAGAGACACTGGGGTTGGCAGCAGGAGCCCAAAGATTGGATGAATCACACCCTGGAGTTGGCAGCAGCAGGAGCCCAAATATTACTTTAAAGAGACACTGGAGTTGGCAGCAGGAGCCCAAAAATTGGATGAATCACACCCTAGAGTTGTCAAGAGCAGCAGCAGGAGCCCGAACATTACTTTAAAGAGACACTGGGGTTGGCAGCAGCAGGAGCCCAAAAATTGGATGAATCACACCCTGGAGTTGGCAGCAGCAGCAGCAGGAACCCAAACATTACTTTAAAGAGACACTGGAGTTGGCAGCAGGAGCCCAAAAATTGGATGAATCACACCCTGGAGTTGGCAGCAGCAGCAGGAGCCCAAACATTACTTTAAAAAGACACTGGGGTTGGCAGCAGGAGCCCAAAGATTGGATGAATCACACCCTGGAGTTGGCAGCAGCAGCAACAGGAGCCCAAACATTACTTTAAAGAGACACTCGAGTTGGCTTCAGGAGCCCAAAAATTGGATGAATCACACCCTGGAGTTGGCAGCAGCAGCAACAGGAGCCCAAACATTACTTTAAAGAGACACTGGGGTTGGCAGCAGGAGCCCAAAAATTGGATGAATCACGCCCTGGAGTTGGCAGCAGCAGCAGCAGCAGGAGCCCAAATATTACTTTAAAGAGACACTGGAGTTGGCTGCAGGAGCCCAAGAATTGGATGAACCACACTCTGGAGTTTGCAGCAGCAGCAGCTGCAGGAGCCCAAACATTACTTTAAAGAGACACTGGGGTTGGCTTCAGGAGCCCAAAAATTGGATGAATCACACCCTGGATTTGGCAGCAGCAGCAGCAGCAGGAGCCCAAACATTACTTTAAAGAGACACTGGGGTTGGCTTCAGGAGCCCAAAAAATGGATGAATAACACCCTGGAGTTGGCAGCAGCAGGAGCCCAAATATTACTTTAAAGACACACTGGAGTTGGCAGCAGGAGCCCAAAAATTGGATGAATCACACCCTGGAGTTGGCAGCAGCAGCAGCAGCAGGAGCCCAAACATTACTTTAAAGAGACACTGGGGTTGGCAGCAGGAGCCCAAAGATTGGATGAATCACACCCTGGAGTTGGCAGCAGCAGCAGCAGGAGCCCAAACATTACTTTAAAGAGACGCTGGAGTTGGGTTCAGGAGCCCAAAAATTGGATGATTCACACCCTGGAGTTGGCAGCAGCAGCAGTAGCAGGAGCCCAAACATTACTTTAAAGAGACACTGGGGTTGGCAGCAGGAGCCCAAAAATTGGATGAATCACACCCTGGAGTTGGCAGCAGCAGCAGGAGCCCAAACATTACTTTAAAGAGACACTGGAGTTGGCAGCAGGAGCCCAAAGATTGGATGAATCACACCCTGGAGTTGGCAGCAGCAGCAGGAGCCCAGACATTACTTTAAAGAGACACTGGAGTTGGCAGCAGGAGCCCAAAAATTGGATGATTCACACCCTGGAGTTGGCAGCAGCAGCAGCAGCAGGAGCCCAAACATTACTTTAAAGAGACACTGGGGTTGGCTTTAGGAGCCCAAAAATTGGATAAATCACACCCTGGAGTTGGCAGCAGCAGGAGCCCAAATATTACTTTAAAGAGACACTGGAGTTGGCTTCAGGAGCCCACAAATTGGATGAATCACACCCTGGAGTTGGCAGCAGCAGCAGTAGGAGCCCAAATATTACTTTAAAGAGACCCTGGGGTTGGCTTCAGGAGCCCAAAAATTGGATGAATCACACCCTGAAGTTGGCATCAGCAGGAGCCCAAAAATTGGCCTAAAGACATAAATATGTTTTGCACCATTTGGAAAGTGTAAAACGTGGCACCATGCTGAATCTAGTCGCATGCATCAGGCATTGGTGGGTGGAAATCCTGGCTGATCCATCCCTGATTCATTTTGACAAAGGTGAGTCTCTCCACATTTTTAGTTGACAGACGAGTTCTCCTCGCCGTAACTATGGCCCCCGCCGCACTAAACACCCGCTCAGATGGCACGCTACTTGCCGGGCAGGACAGCTTTTCCAGGGCAAACTCTGCTAGTTGCGGCCACAAATCAAGTTTGGCTGCCCAGAAGTCCAGCGGATCCTCAAGGTGTGTTGGCATGGTCATGTCAAAGTATGACATGACCTGCTGGTTCAGGTACTGCTCCAGGTCTTCCTGCTGCTCATGAGTAGCCTCACTATGCGGGTGTAGAAAGCTACTCATTAGCGACTGAAGACTGAGGCTGCTGCTGATGGAGCTGCTGCTGCTGCTCCTGCCAACCCCCCCAGCAGCCATGGCAGTGGAAGGTGAGCGCAGAGGTCCCCTCGAGTCAGACCTGCGAGAGTATGGACCATGGCGCAGATAGGCATCGGCCAACTGCTTACGTAGAATGTCTTTGTAGTAGTTCAGTTTGTCCTCCTTCTCGGTGGGTTTAAAAAATGCCCCCATTTTGTGCCGGAAGCTTGGATCATCAGGAAATCCGTGATGGCTTTTCTCTGTTCATATAATCGGTCCAACATGTGAAGGGTGGAATTCCAACGGGTGGAAACATCGCAAATCAGACTATGTTGGGGGATACCGTTCTGACGCTGTAGCTCAAGAAGGGTGGCTGAAGTGCATGCAAAGTTTCCTTGAAGTTGTTAGAATGTCTTGCAGATGGGGGGAACACTTCAGAAACCGCTTGACAACCAGATTGAAGACGTGAGCCATGCAGGGGGCATGGGTCAGGCTTCCTTGGCGCAGCGCAGACAAAATGTTCTTCCCATTGTCGGTAACCATGATTCCCATTTTAAGTTTTCTTGGAGTAAGCCATGTTTGGATTTCCTGATGAATACATTTAAGCAGTTCCTCCCCTGTGTGACTCCGTTCGCCAAGACAAACCATGTGAAGCACTGCGTGACACCTCCGTGCCCTGCACACATGGTAGACTGGAGGGGAACTGAGACTTGAGCCTACAGTGGAGGGTGAGGAGGCCGAGTTGCACAGTGTCACAGGCCCAACGGGCAGGGAACGCGGAGGCCGAAGCGGCGTGACCTGTCCAAGTTGCTGCTGCAAAGGGACCGCATTCACCCAGTGGGCCGTAAACGACATGTACTGTCCCTTACCGTAGTTACAGCTCCAGACGTCGGCGCTGCCATGCACTTTGCTACACACCGACAGGCTCAAGGACTGGCCCACCTTCTGTTCAACAAAAGTGTGCAGCGCTGGTACTGCCTTCTTGGCAAAGAAATGATGGCTTGGGACTCTCCACCTCGGCTCGGCACAAGCCATCAGTTCTCTGAAAGGTGCAGAGTCCACCACCTGAAAAGGGAGCGACTGCAGCACCAGCAACTTGGACAGGAGCACATTCAGCTTCTGCGCCGTAGGATGAGTGGGCGCATACTGCTGTCTCTTGGACATGGCTTCGCTGATGGTTTGCTGGCGGGATGCATGACTTGGAGGAGGAGGAGCAGGAGCGACAGAGGATGGGTATGACGCACAGCTGCCTTCGGCTGAGGTGCTGGAGCCTTGGCTGGCAGAAATTGGGAGCGGCGTGCCACTCGGTGAGGAAGCAGTCTGGCCCACCTCTCCAGAGCCTAGGTTCTCCCAGGCCGCTTTATGGTGACGCTGCATATGTTGACGCAGGGCCGTGGTGCCAACATTTGGGCCCTGGCCACGCTTCACCTTCTGCCTACATATCTTGCATGTGGCCATGTTACCCTCCTGCGGATGCTTCAGGAAAAACTGCCACACTGCTAAGTAGCTACTTTTCCCACCAACAGGCCTCACTGATTCGCTGCTATTGTCGCCAACTCCAGGAACCCCTGCCCCACTGCCTCCCGATAAGGTAGCCTGCCGCGCAGCAGGTGCTCTACCCCGGCCCCGGCCCGTTTGGCTCCAGGCTTTACAATTGTGCCCCCATGCTGCCTGCCAACCATGCTGCTAACACCTTGCTGCCTGAGCTGCTGACTCCGGGGCAACCTGCGCCCCTTTTCTCCTGATGATGACGATGAAGCCCCTTCATCACCCGGCTCCCAAGTGCGATCGGCTTCATCGTCATCATCATTATCACCGAGTTGTGGCTGTACGTCACTGATGTTCGTGGATTCGTCAACAGTGTCTGGCACAGGAGCTGGAACGCTCGCAGAACCCACGACACTGTCCACATCACTATTTGTCTGCCTAGCTAAAGAAGGCACCTCCATTTCTTGGCTGGGCAGTAGCTGCTGACTGTCCTCTATCTGATCGTCCTCCTCACTAAAGAGTGGAGCTGAACCCAAAGCATCGGATACGTCGCTGGGGGAGGGAACGGCGTAGGACAGAGGCAATGGGAGGACAGGGACTGCTCTCGGGGCATGCCAACTCAGGGTTGTGTCAGAGGAACCTACCGACCCTAGACTGGGGGTCTGAGACGTAAGTTGTGATGATGTTGTTGATGAGCTCGTTAACCAATCTACCACGGCAGATGCATTACTGGTGGAGACACGGCCGCTAGCAGATACTGGCAGACCAGGTCTCTCACCGTGACTCCTGCTGCCACTCGCCCCTAGTCTGCTGCGACCTCTGCCTGCTGAATCTTGGCCTCTGCCACTCCTCTTTGAACATCCTGGCACTTGTCTGCCTGACATTTTTATGTATTTCCTTATTTAGTATAAACAGATAGGGTTCAATGTGCAGTTTTGCGGTGCCCTGCAGCCTGGTTTATTAAAAGCAGTCAAAAACAAATGGGATGCCCCCACAGCAGACCTGAGATCAGTATATATGCACAGCAACAGTGTCTAAGCAGGCTCCAACAGGCCAAATTACTTTAAATAACTGTGCAGCTTAGAGTAAATACAGAGGTTAATGTGATGTTACAGAATGGGATGCCCCCAAGAAGGCTTTATAACAGTATATATGCACCGCAACAGTGGATAAGCAGGCTCCAACAGGCCAAATTACTTTAAATAACTGTGCAGCTTAGAGTAAATACAGAGGCTAATGGTATGTTACAGAATGGGATGCCCCAAGCAGACTTGAGATCAGTATATATGCGCACAGCAGCAGTGTGTAAGCAGGCTCATACAGGCCAAATTACTTGAAATAACTGTGCAGCTTACAGTAAATTCAGAGGCTAATGGTATGTTACAGAATGGGATGCCCCAAGCAGACTTGAGATCAGTATATATGCACACAGCAGCAGTGTGTAAGCAGGCTCATACAGGCCAAATTACTTGAAATAACTGTGCAGCTTAGAGTAAATACAGAGGCTAATGGTATGTTACAGAATGGGATGCCCCAAGCAGACTTGAGATCAGTATATATGCGCACAGCAGCAGTGTGTAAGCAGGCTCATACAGGCCAAATTACTTGAAATAACTGTGCAGCTTAGAGTAAATACAGAGGCTAATGGTATGTTACAGAATGGGATGCCCAAAGCAGACTTGAGATCAGTATATATGCGCACAGCAGCAGTGTGTAAGCAGGCTCATACAGGCCAAATTACTTGAAATAACTGTGCAGCTTAGAGTAAATACAGAGGCTAATGGTATGTTACAGAATGGGATGCTCCAAGCAGACTTGAGATCAGTATATATGCGCACAGCAGCAGTGTGTAAGCAGGCTCATACAGGCCAAATTACTTGAAATAACTGTGCAGCTTAGAGTAAATACAGAGGCTAATGGTATGTTACAGAATGGGATGCCCCAAGCAGACTTGAGATCAGTATATATGCGCACAGCAGCAGTGTGTAAGCAGGCTCATACAGGCCAAATTACTTTAAATAACTGTGCAGCTTAGAGTAAATACAGAGGCTAATGGTATGTTACAGAATGGGATGCCCCAAGCAGACTTGAGATCAGTATATATGCACACAGCAGCAGTGTGTAAGCAGGCTGCATCAGGCCAAATTACTTGAAATAACTGTGCAGCTTACAGTAAATACAGAGGCTAATGGTATGTTACAGAATGGGATGCCCCAAGCAGACTTGAGATCAGTAATATATGCGCACAGCAGCAGTGTGTAAGCAGGCTGTAACAGGCCAAATTACTTGAAATAACTGTGCAGCTTAGAGTAAATACAGAGGCTAATGGTATGTTACAGAATGGGATGCCCCAAGCAGACTTGAGATCAGTATATATGCACACAGCAGCAGTGTGTAAGCAGGCTCATACAGGCCAAATTACTTGAAATAACTGTGCAGCTTAGAGGAAATACAGAGGCTAATGGTATGTTACAGAATGGGATGCCCCAAGCAGACTTGAGATCAGAAATATTTGCGCACAGCAGCAGTGTGTAAGCAGGCTCATACAGGCCAAATTACTTGAAATAACTGTGCAGCTTAGAGTAAATACAGAGGCTAATGGTATGTTACAGAATGGGATGCCCCAAGCAGACTTGAGATCAGTATATATGCACACAGCAGCAGTGTGTAAGCAGGCTCATACAGGCCAAATTACTTGAAATAACTGTGCAGCTTAGAGTAAATACAGAGGCTAATGGTATGTTACAGAATGGGATGCCCCAAGCATACTTGAGATCAGTAATATATGCGCACAGCAGCAGTGTGTAAGCAAGCTCATACAGGCCAAATTACTTGAAATAACTGTGCAGCTTAGAGTAAATACAGAGGCTAATGGTATGTTACAGAATGGGATGCCCCAAGCAGACTTGAGATCAGTATATATGCGCACAGCAGCAGTGTGTAAGCAGGCTCATACAGGCCAAATTACTTGAAATAACTGTGCAGCTTAGAGTAAATGCAGAGGCTAATGGTATGTTACAGAATGGGATGCCCCAAGCAGACTTGAGATCAGTATATATGCACACAGCAGCAGTGTGTAAGCAGGCTCATACAGGCCAAATTACTTGAAATAACTGTGCAGCTTAGAGTAAATACAGAGGCTAATGGTATGTTACAGAATGGGATGCCCCAAGCAGACTTGAGATCAGTATATATGCACACAGCAGCAGTGTGTAAGCAGCCTCATACAGGCCAAATTACTTGAAATAACTGTGCAGCTTAGAGTAAATACAGAGGCTAATGGTATGTTACAGAATGGGATGCCCCAAGCAGACTTGAGATGAGTAAATATGCACACAGCAGCAGTGTGTAAGCAGCCTCATACAGGCCAAATTACTTGAAATAACTGTGCAGCTTACAGTAAATACAGAGGCAAATGAGATCTTACAAAATGGTAATGTTCCCACTTGAGATCAGTTCAGTATATATGCACAGTAAGTGTATAAGCAGCCTGAAAACGCTAGCAAAGCCAGTCAGCCAGCCAGTAACACTCAGGCTGGATGAAAAAAAAAAAAATCTCCCTGTGCCTGCCTCCGATTTTTCCTAACTTTCCCTGCTTCTCGCTGACTTCCTGCCTGTCTCCTGCCTGTCTCCTGCCTGTCTCCTGCCTGTCCCTGTCTGTCCCTGTCTCTCTAACTGTCTCGCCTTAAATAGCGCTGTGACGTCACCGGGATTGCTGGCTGCTGATAGGCTGCATGTGACTGCCCCAGCATGCACTGGTGCGGGGTAGATGTCTGGACATGTCCCGTCCGCCATCTTAGAATGCCTGTAATGTAAATGAATGGATGTTAAAGGAAAACTTCGAGCAATCGAAGCACGGGGAAATTCGGATTCGATCCGAATCGAATTTTTCATGAAATTCGGATCGAATCCGGGTTCGTCCGGATCGATTCGCTCATCCCTGCACCCTTTCCATAGTCAGAGCGTACTTTCTATGAATGGGTGCCCAGAATTGGACGGCATATTCCAGGTGAGGGTGCACCAGTGCCTTGTAAAGAGGCAAAATTACATCTCTATCCTGTGATTCCATGCCTCTTTTAATGCATGATAGTATCTTGGTGGCTTTGGATGCAGCTGCTTGACATTGCATGCTGTTATTTAGCCTGTGATCTATCAGTACCCCAGATCCTTCTCAGCAAGTGACTCTCCCAGTTTTTCTTCCCTGAGGATATATGTGGCCTTCAGGTTGTTAGACCCCGAGTGCATGGCTTTACATTTTTCCACATTAAACTTCATTTGCCAAGTGGATGCCCAGACACTTAAAGTGTCCAAGTCAACCTGAAGCTTGTGAACATATTCAATAGACTGCACTGTGCTACATATCTTTGTGTCATCAGCAAAAATAGAGACAGTGCTTTTAATTCCATCTTCTATGTCGTTTATAAAAAAGTTGAATGATAGTGGACCCAGCACTGAACCTTGGGGTACGCCACTTACAATCGGTAACCATTCAGAGTAGGTATCATTAACTACAACTTTCTGCACACGATCCTTCAGCCAGTTTTCAATCCAGTTACAAACTGTGTTTTCTAATCCTGAAGATCTCTTGCTTTTGTACCAAAATCCTGTTTTTAAGCCTGTTGGAGTGCATTTAACTGGCCTAATCAGGTAATTCCACTTATGCACATCTGACAGTTTTTGCATTTTGTTTTATGTTCAAGTGCTGATGGGCTAGTAATTGTTAAAGGCCGAAGAAAACTTCACACCTTCCCAAAAATATCCACCTCTTGCTTTTGTACCAAAATCCTGTTTTTTGCCTGCTGGAGTGCATTTAGCTGGATTAATCAGGGCACCACACTTAGGTGCATCTGACAGTTTTTGCATTTTGTTTTATGTTCAAGTGCTGATGGGCTAGTTAGTGTTAAAGGCCAGAAAAATCAACACACCTGCCAAAAAATATCCATCTCTTGCTTTTGAACCAAATCTTGTCTTTATGCCTGCTGTTGTGCATTTAGCTGGATTAATCAGGGCATCCCAGTTAAGTGCATCTGACTGTTTTTGCATTTTGTTTTATGATCCAGTGCTATGGGCAAGATAGTGTTAAAGGCCAGAGAAAAACTACACCCCTGCACAAAAATATTCACCTCTTGCCTTTGTACCGAAATATTGTTTTAAAGCCTGCTGGAGCGCATTTAGCCACATAGTAAGGGCATCCCACTTAGGTGCATTGTACAGTTTTAGCATTGTGTTTTATGATCTAGTGCTGATGGGCTAGTTATTGTTAAAGGCCAAAGAAAACAACACTCCTGCCCAAAACTATCCACCTCTTCTGTTGTACCAAAATCTTTTTTTTATACCTGCTGGTGTGCATTTTCCTGACCTAATCATTGCAACCCACTTAAGTGCTTCTGACAGTTTTTACATTTTGTTTTATGTTCAAGTGATGATGGGCTAGTTAGTGTTTAAGGCCAGACAAAACTAAATAACTGACAAAAATATACACCTCTTGCTTTTGAACCAAATCCTGTTTTACGCCTGCTGGAGCGCATTTACCTGCCTAATCAGGGCATCCCACTTGAGTGCACCTGACAGTTTTAGCATTTTGTTTTATGATCAAGTGCTGATGGGCTAGTTATTGTTAAAGGCCAAAGAAAACTCCACACCTGCCCAAAAATATCCACCTCTTGCTTCAGAACCAAATCATGTTTTTACCTCTGCTAAAGTGCATTTAGCAGGATTAATCAATCAGTGCATCCCACTTAGATACATCTGACAGCTTATGAATTTTGTTTTGTGTTCCATTGCTGATGTGCAAGTTAGTGTTAAAAGCCAAAAACTACACACCAGCCGGAAAATATCCACCTCTTGCTTTTGTACCAAAATCTTGTTTTTAAGCCTGCTGGAGCGCATTTAGCTGCCTAATCAGGGCGTCCCACTTAAAGGAGCAGTATCGCAAAATTTGCATTAAAAAAGATAAATAATTAAATAGCCACACAATAGCTTCTAACATGTGTATAAATAATCTGGCGATAGAAAAAAGAAAAAATGTATGCCTTTTTTTTAAATTGTATAATGCCAATGGCTCAGTCCATTTGCTGAATAGGGGGATCTGCTGAGTTGTATTTAGTGAGCTGCTTCATTTAGCCCACTGGTCTCCTAGCAACACTTTACCTCAGAGGCTGACACTGTAATCAGTGGTAACGGCTGTGTGTGTGTGAGGTGCTGCTTTTGTTACGAGACCAGGTGACTCAAATGTGTAAAATCTATACAAAATAAACTTAACTGACTGAAAATAACTGAAATTCTTCTTTGAATAACTGTGCAGGAAAATCTAAAGGTATTAAAGTGGAACAAAACCCTGAGTGGCCGACCCTGAAGTCTATAAGACCCGGCCATTGACCTTACCCCTTTTGCATTCTAAATCAGGATGTCCCACTGTGTGAAACGACCCCTGGATAACGACAGATCCCCCCATTTTTCTGGCGCGCTCACGCGCCATTTAGTCATTTAGACAGGCCGGGCGGCCAGGAAGGTTACTGCTCAGGCTCCCCATCTGCGTGCAAACAGAGTTGATTGGATGAGAGCCCGCGCATGCGCTGTGGGACAGGGAAAGTTACGTTTTCACAGGCAAACTTGGGGATTTCACATATCAGGGCATCTCAAGTCAGGATGCCCCTAGGGGCACAAAACAAAACTCCAGATAGTAAAAATCCTGGGTTGGGCTTTGCTCAAAACACACAAAGCTGAAAGAAAGATCATATAGAAAAATGTATTGAGAAAAGAGAGAGAAAATGGTAAACTGAAAGATTCTGTAGCAGAGCCAACATGAAGGGAAAACTGTCAAAATCAGCTAAATGACTTCTAGAGCTTTTCTCTCTGTTTTAGATATATAAGTTCTGGCCAGGCAATGTTGCAATGTTGTTATCTTATGCTGGACGGCTGCCAGCGCTGAACAGCTGATACCTCTGATGCATTTGTTTCTCCCTCTCCTCAGTGTGGAACAGGCCAGAGTGTCGGGACCCGACATTCAAAAGACATAAACATGAGCTATTAGTCTCCAGCTGCACAACACAGACATAATTTTTTTCTAAATTTGTAATTCTTACTCCAACACCTACCTACATTCAAAGTACCATTTAAATATAAGTCACCAAGAAAAATTTGCAATACTGCTCCTTTAAGTATACATGACAGTTTTTGCATTTCGCTTTATGTTCAAGTGCTGATGGGCTAGTTATTGTTAAAGGCCGAAGAAAACTACCTACCTGCCCAAAAATATAGGCCTCTTGCTTTTGAACCAAATGCTATTTTTACACCTGCTAGAGCACTTTTAGCTGGATTAATCAGGGCATCTCAATTAGGCGCATATGACAGTTTTTGCATTTTGTTTTATGTTCAAGTGCTGATAGGCTAGTTAGTGTTGAAGGCCAGAAAAAAACAACACACCTACCCAAAAAATATCCATCTCTTGCTTTTGAACCAAATCCTTTCTTTATGTCTGCTGTTGTGCATTTAGCTGGATTAATCAGGGCATCCCAGTTAAGTGCATCTGACAGTTTTTGCATTTTGTTTTATGACCAAGAGCTGATGGGCTAGTTATTGTTGAAGGCCAAAGAAAACTACACACCTGCCCAAAAATATCCACCCCTTGCTTCAGAACCAAATCATGTTTTTACCTCTGCTGAAGTGCATTTAGCTAGATTAATCAGGGCATCCCACTTAAGTGCATTTTACAGTTTTAGCATTGTGTTTTATGATCTAGTGCTGATGGGCTAGTTATTGTTAAAGGCCAAAGAAAACAACACTCCTGCCCAAAACTATCCACCTCTTCTGTTGTACCAAAATCCTTTTTTTTACACCTGCTGGTGTGCATTTACCTGGCCTAATCATTGCAACCCACTTAGGTGCTTCTGACAGTTTTTGCATTTTGTTTTATGTTCAAGTGATGATGGGGTAGTTAGTGTTAAAGGCCAGACAAAACTAAATACCTGACAAAAATATACACCTCTTGCTTTTGAATCAAATCCTGTTTTATGCCTGCTGGAGTGCATTTACCTGCCTAATCAGGGCATCCCACTTGAGTGCACCTGACAGTTTTAGCATTTTGTTTTATGATCAAGTGCTGATGGGCTAGTTATTGTTAAAGGCCAAAGAAAACTCCACACCTGCCCAAAAATATCCACCTCTTGCTTCAGAACCAAATCATGTTGTTTTTACCTCTGCTAAAGTGCATTTAGCAGGATTAATCAGTGCATCCCACTTAGATACATCCGACAGTTTTTGTATTTTGTTTTGCATTCCATTGCTGATGAGCAAGATAGTGTTAAAAGCCAGACAAAACTACACACCTACCCATAAATATCCCCCTTATGCTTTTGTAACAAAATCCCGTTTTTACTCCTGCTGGAGCACATTTTACTGGCCTAATCAGGTCATCCCACTTAAGTGCATCTCACAATTTTGCATTTTGTTTTATGTTCAAGTGATGATGAACTAGTTAGTGTTAAAGGCCAGACAAAACTACACATCTGGCATGGCTGGACATGGAGGAGTGAGGAAGCCTTTGCTGTGAGCTCCCTCCAGCTGACCGTAAATTTCAACATTTAAGAGGCTAAATCCCACCCTAAATCATCCTAGGAGAGCATGACCAAGAAGTGTAAGGGGCTGAAGGCTGTTTCGCCCCAGCAAACGAGGAGGATAAGCACCTACCTGGCTGCCGGACGGTCGAAAGGCGAAGACTCTGTGAAATCCAAGTTGGCAGTGATGCGCGGGGAGAAGGAAGACCCGGGCAGCATGGCGGTGGCCGCGAGCAATCGATCGGATCTTGGGGCTGCTGGAGCGGAGGTGGTTCAAGACGATGAGAGAGCGGAGAGCTGCCCGTCGATGAGATGCCCGTCCACGGCGTCAGGCGGAGATGAGGAGTGCAGGAGGGAGCGGCGAGCTCCAGGCTACACGGAGGGGAGCTCTGAGAGGCAGCTGCTGGCGGTGCGGCATGGGAGAGCAAGTGCGTGCCAGTGAAGATGCAGCAGGGCAGTAAGGGACAGGAGCCCAGAGGTGAGTCTTCCCCAACAGATGACAAGGAGGCGGGGGAAACTCGTCTGGCTGCCGGGGCTGAGAAGCGCCGGGTGCCGCAGGAGGACACGGTGGAGAAAGGGCTGCAGTCCGAGTTCGGGGAAAGGAGCGCTGGGGGTCATGGTAATTGAAAAATATTGGGACCAGGGGGGAAAAAGATGAAAGAGCCCCCACACAGCATGGGGAGGCCCCATCCTGGATGCCCCTTGCAGAAGTGGGATGCCCCCACACTCATTTGAACAGCCTCTTTTTGGAGGTCAGAGGGAGTGGCACAGGGGCTGTGAAGTGGGGCACCCGGCAGATGCCTGTGCCCCCCAACCCCAGGCTCCGTGGACCCACCATCACCAAGCCAAGGCAGCCCCGGCCCGAAAGGAAGCCCAGCCTCTGCCTCGCCCCCACAGAGCTATAGCCGGAGCACTTATGGGATTTCCCGGCCTAGCCCAAACTCCTCAGTCAGGAGGGGGACTGGTTCTCTCCGGGTGCGCGTGCACATGCCCCCCCTGCCCCGCAAGGCACTCCAGACATGGTCCTGGTGGTGAGACATGGTGCAATAGCCCGGGGGAAGATGTGTTGGTCCCCGAACCGGTGCCGCCCCGGGCCCCCTTCACGTACTCAAGTGGTCCAAGCCCACGCAGCACACAACTCCTCTAGCACCTGGGTCACTTGCATCTTAAAGAGACCCAACCTGCCGCTCAACTGGGACATACGCCTATGCGAGTTGCAACCTCAGCTATTTAGAGAAATCACCAAAGTGGGCGCCCAGATACCCCATGGAGAACCCCACCTCAACCTCAAGATCTTCACGACGCTGTGCTAGCGGATATTAGGGTAGAAATCAAAGCCCTCCCCACTAAAGCGGACCTGGAATCCTTTATTTTGAGGATTGAGAGCTCCTTCAAGAAGGACATTTCAGACCTGCAAGGCATGGTAGAGAACCTAGATTCCTATGTGTCAGGCTTGAAGCACTTCCACCTCTCAGCCATACAAAGAATTGAAGCTCTAGAAAAAAACTTGGCTCTCCAGTGTTCCATATCTCAAGCGGCAGTCCTACACCTGGACGATCTTGAAAATAACATTAGGCTGAGGGGCTTACCGGAGGCAATGGGCCCAGACCAATTACTGCACACTGTGACTGGCATCTTCAATGGGATTCTAAACCGCCAGCCCAGCATGGAAATTGTGATAGATCATCTCCACAGAGCCCTTGGGCCTAGACCTGCTGACCTCAGCGACTCACAAGAGGTTCTATGCCGCTTACACTACTTTTCTGTAAAAGAGGAAATCCTCAGGAAGGCACGGGAAAGAGATCAGATAATCTTCAACTGGGCAATGCTGCAGGTCTTCCCAGATGTGTCCAGATGATCCATGTACATGAGGCACCTCTTGAAACTGTTGTTAGGGACAATCCAGGAGTGCGGCACATCCTACTTTTAGGAATATCTGTTCCACCTTCTGATACGGAGGAATCAGCGGGTCTTTGCCTTGCCGGGCTGTTTGCTTTCTTGGACATGGCGGCCAATGGAGGTTCTGGACTGGCTGGATCCCTCTCCGCTCACATCCTCACCACCTGTAAGGGGGGTTACAAATACAGCTCGCAGAAGAAGAGCCAGAAGACCCTCAAGAGACCCACAGCCCCTCAACAATGAGTCTTAGCCCAAAACTGGACTTCCTCTCGATATCCTTTAAACTATAGGCCTGATTCAGAGCCTCCTCAAAATCGTGTCGTATATGGCCTCTTCTGTGTATTATACATTTTTTTCCTGTATGTGTATGAGCTTACGCATGATTCAGAGCCTCCATAGGAAGCCTTCCAATTACTGTTGGTAGCAGTGTAAGCCAACGAGGATGGCATTTTCTGCCTCTCGTTGCGTCCTCGACAGGATGAGGGTAACATATACGTTACCCTGTAAACCTTGTATACTACAGTTTTTCAGTGTTTTTGAACGTAGCTTCCCACAAAGAATTTCCGTGTCCCGTTAGATTCTGCATGCATCTTCCTCCCAATAAACGACATTTTATGGGAAATCTGCTGTGTTTGCTTGTACACATGTGCACACCTATTTACCTCATTCATGTCCCCGTCTCAACTATTCTCTCACTCACTTATGCTTCCATGCTTACCTCAACTCACTTGTGGTTCCGGTTAACATGTTCTTCTTTGCTTAATGCTTACCTTAACTCACTCGCGGCCCCGTCCTTCATGCTTACCTTAACTCACTCGCGGTCGCGTCCTTCATGCTTACCTTAACTCACTCGCGGTTCCACTTTTTATCATCTCCCATCCTTCATGCTTACCTCAACTCACTCGCGGTCCTGTCCTTCATGCTTACCTCAACTCACTCGCGGTCCCGTCCTTCATGCTTACCTTAACTCACTTGCGGTTCCACTTTTTATCACCTCCCGTCCTTCATGCTTACCTCAACTCACTCACGGTCCCGTCCTTCATGCTTACCCTAATTCACTTGTGGTTCCACTTTTTATCATCTCCCGTCCTTCATGCTTACCTCAACTCACTCACGGTTCCGTCCTTCATGCTTACCTTAACTAACTCATGGTCCCGTCCTTCATGCTTACCTTAACTCACTCGCAGTTCCACTTTTTATCATCTCCCGTCCTTCATGCTTACCTCAACTCACACGCGGTCCCGTCCTTCATGCTTACCTTAACTCACTCGCAGTTCCACTTTTTATCATCCCCCGTCCTTCATGCTTACCTCAACTCACTCATGGTCCCGTCCTTCATGCTTACCTTAACTCACTCGCAGTTTCACTTTTTATCATCTCCCGTCCTTCATGCTTACCTCAACTCACACGCGGTCCCGTCCTTCATGCTTACCTTAACTCACTCGCGGTTCCACTTTTTTATCATCGCCCAGTCCTTCATGCTTACCTCAACTTACTTGCGGTTTCACTTTAGATTTTCTCAGGGCATTCATGCTTACCTAATGTTCTTCATTCTCGTATTAGCTTTTGATTCCTTATTGATTTCTTCTTGTGTATATTTTTTTTTGGCTGTGTTCATGGCTAAAAAGTGTATAGCTTAAACCGGACCTTCACCATGATTTATTGAAAAGGCCAAACCCTAAAATGTTTTCCCAGCATCTAAAGTTAATATATTTTAAGTTTTTAGTCACTTACTTATTATTCTTTCCCCCACTGGGCTGCAACTCTGTTCAGGACTTTGAGATATGGGCAAAGCCATCTTGACTCAGAAGCATCACACTTACTGAGGAGAGGAGAGTGGGATAAAGTACAGGGGGACAGGTTATAGCTGTGCTTTGCTCAGACAGAGCAGAACTAGGGTCAGGAAAAGGTCAGCAATCCCAGAATGCAGAGCAGCACAGTCAGAAGGCACTTCCTGTTTGCAGGCTGCCTGACGTTCCATGAGCCCCCATCTTGGATGTTTAAAGGCTGATAACATGCAGTAGATGCAGGTAGGATGATGTTAATGTGAGCAATCTGTATGGACAGGATGTGGAAAACATATAAGATAGACTCATATTCAGAGTGAAGGACCGCTTTAACCTAAAACAACAAGAATCATGGTTAAGGTTAAATACATTTATTTTTTCAATAAATATATTTTACAAATATAATTTTTTTTTTTTGTTTTTGGTAAAGTGCACCTTTTTTTTTTGCTAAAACCTTTTTTGGGTGCATGTTTGTTTTAAAATTACTTTTTTTTTTAAATATAGAACAGTTTTAAATAAAAAAAAAAACACAATATAAACAAATGTGGCAGGCCCCAGGAATTTAGTCTTCACTGGTCCCCATTGAAGCAGCAAGCTCCTAGATGTCGCCCACCAGCCGATACACCGTCACGGTCAGCTGTTGTAGTCTCTCCTGTGGTGTTCCTGTGTAAAGGAAGCAATAATTATTTCTAGGCAAATACATGTTTGCTAGCTATGGAATGAAATATTATTAATGCTCCAGCAAAGGTATGAGGCCATAGTTCATTATGTAAATGTATTAGGCTAGGGATGAGGCCATAGTTCATTATGCTAATGTATTAAAAAAAAATTATCTACAAAATGGTGTGCACAGCTAAATAAAGCTACTTTTGTGAAAGGAGGGTGCTGGCAGCATGGGAAACTCAAAAGCAACAATTATTCCAAAAAAAATGGGCCCTAGAGTAGCCCGACGGCTCCACACCATATGCCGCACACCAAATATCTCTTTATCAAAATTAGTTTATTGGCTAAATCTCAGACTACATCTCTACAACAACATTAAAGACAAATTAAAAAACATATATATACAATTTAAATTTTATGCTAATGTATTAGGCTAGGGATGAGGCCATAGTTCATTATGCTAATGTATTAGGCTAGGGATGAGGCCATAGTTCATTATGCTAATGTATTAGGCTATGGATGAGGCCATAGGTCATTATGCTAATGTATTAGGCTAGGGATCAGGCCATAGGTCATTATGCTAAGGTGTTAGGCTAAAGTTGTTAAAGACCTTTGAACGAAGATATGTTATAGGTAATTAAATAAGTAGTCTTCAAACTTACCAGGCTGGTGGGCGACCTGTGCTTGGGGGACCAGCATTCTCTCTGGGGCCTGCCACTGACCAGGATCTGAGGCTGTTGAGGAAGGAAAAATATGTTTACTTCTAATGTCAGATTAGGTCAAGGTAACATTTGTTTCATAATGTGTGTGTGACAGCACCCACCTTCGCCATGCACCTCAGGGGCGGATTCTTGTGGCCTCTCCAAAGCACACTCTCTACCCGCTACATCGTCATCTAAAAGAATAGAAGCAGGGAATGAGTGTGTGTTGACAGTGGATTTACCTGTGTATGCTTCAGCAAGACAAACATACCGGAGTGTTGTGGCTCCGGCATCTGGTACGACTGCTTGGCGAGCCGTTGTTGCCCCTCTTCTGTAGACAGGTCAAGTGGCTGCTCGGAGCCACCTACAGAGAAGGGGGAGGACCTTGGCCCTGGAGACGCACCACCCTCACTAGGCCCAGATCCATCCCGCATTAGCCAGACTGCTCGCCTCCGGGTGGGTCTGATTCTGTAATCCCATTCGCTCACTAGAAGAGAATAGCATGGCCTAACTAAGGGCTTTTGGATATCTTACAAGTAATAGTCATGTACTTACTTGGGAAATGTTGGGCAAAGAATCGCCTCACCCGAGGCCTCTTCCTTTAGGTACGACCAGTGTTGGATGATCTGGGTAAAGGTGAAGGTGGTGCCACTGTCGGCTGCAATTTTGGCCACGATCTCCAGGGCCAACGTCCTCTTCTGGAAGTCATTCGCCAGGTAGCCGTACCTGGCCTCTATCATCATCTGAAAGATAAAAGTGAAACACATTTGATTAATAAAAACATCATACAAATCACAACCACAGTTATAGCAGGTTGCTAACCACATTACATTTCTAGCCTTCACCTATCCTTCTAGATGCCATTTTGTTGTTGTGCACATGTGCTCACTAACTTTTGGTCGAGGCACCGTTTAAAATCAAATTGTGCCCCCACTGTTTGGGCCTACGCTGCCTAATCACATATGCATGCATTCTGCCTGCAAATCAACTGCCTGAACGCACACTTACCAGCATTATGGTATCCTGTTGCTCGCGAGTGAAGAGCGTGGGTGCCATTTTGATTGCCTGGTTCAGCAGATATGTTGCGCCCCAGTGGTTTCCGGGATGCGCACGTCCGTACGTACATTTACACGTAAGCGTCATACACAGTCATAAGTATTTAAAGGGTACTTGGAGAAACAGCTGAGTGTCTTTACAGATATCGCTATGCCTGCAAAGAAAGGTAGCCGCAAGACCCCAAAGTTCCATGAACGCCATGAGCGTCGTGCCGAACGGAAGGAAAAACCTCCTCGAGGCCTGCAACTAGGTCCCACAAAACCAGTGGCCGCTCACATTCCACCAGAACATCCAGTAGCCACAAAAAGGATCCAGTGGAACACACTCCAGCCACCTCCAAATCTGCCCCATCTCAGAAGGCGAAGGAGACATCCACAAGCAAGAATGTCCCCCGGCCCACAACATCCCAAACACAAAGGAGCACTACTAGTAAGGGCAAGAGTAAGACTCATCCTAGAAGCCCTAGCCCCCCAACCACACCCTCTCCTGCTCCTTCCCAATGTCAGGAATCAAACGTGGAGTCACCGGGCAGCTCATCAGCAGTAAGTTCTTTGGGCAGCCAGCCGATGACACCCAGCCCCCATGCAAGTCCAGCCCAATCCATGATAAGCAAAATTTCTGGCAATTTAACGCTTGCAAGTCACCCACGAATGTCACCCAATATTCCTCCCACCCATGAAGAGCCATCCAGGGCAACATTAGGGCGAAACCTGAGGCGTGGCACGTTGAGCGGACGCTTTAGTGAGCCCCAAAGCATGGCATTGGCAAGTGGGGTTTCTGAGCACTTTCATGAGCTGTATGGCAGAATTCTAAAGCCACCAGCAAGGTACGCAAGAACCAAATCTGGGAGGAGATCACCAGACAGGTCAATTGTGTGGGAACGGAAAGGAAAGATGTAGAACAGATCCAGCGGAAATTTTGTGACCACAAATATGCAGTGAGACAGAAGAGGAATAAGCAAAGTCAGCACGGGTACATATGGGTGTGTATGTTGGGGGGGTTGTTGTTGTGGCAAACCTTGCAATTCATTTTTTAAATTTGAATTTAAGGTTGCAATCAGGAGGAGGATTCCCTACTAAACTACAGTACACCGCAGCTGAGGAGCTTGTCCTCGGACTTATACACCCCTCGGCACTACATGGCTTATCCGGGGCCCTAGACACTGACAACTATGAAATGCCAGAAGAAGGCTTAGAGAATTGTAGAAGCAATTCCACGACACACACAGAGCCGTAGCTAGGTGGGAGCAGGGGGGGGCCACGCTCACAGGGTACAGTTCAGGGTTGCGCCAAAGGGTGTATGTAAAACCGGTGGTGGAGTCCATTGAGAAACATAGGTCCGGTTGCATTAAAGCCTAGCTATTCCTATGTGGACCCAATAATCTATTTCAGGCATACATTAAAATGATTAGTTAAGGTATGCATGAAATAATTTATTTCAGGCATATATTGAAATGATTAAGGTATGCATGAAAAAATTTATTTAAGGCATACATTAAAATGATTAGTTAAGGTATGCATGAAATAATGTATTTCAGGCATACATTAAAATGATTAGTTAAGGTATGCATGAAATAATTTATTTCAGGCATACATTGAAATGATTAGTTAAGGTATGCATGAAATAATTTATTTCAGGCATACATTGAAATGATTAGTTAAGGTATGCATGAAAATGATTGCTTTCTATAGACATTACAAGATACGGAGAAACAATTAGTTAATACAAGTCATAATGTAGACCCAAACCACAAACCTAAATAGATATTCCTCATGGGCTGGAGGAACCAACGCAACATGTGTACAATTGATTGCACCCATGACGTTGGGCATGTCGGCTATATTAAAAAAGCCCAACTTAACCGCATTCCAGGCTACCATGTTGTCTGGAAAATAGATGTATTTTTGACACAGGGTAGCCATGCCATCCAAAAACTTGGTTAGTGTGCGGCTCAGCGTAGGCTGGGACATCCCCACGGAGAGGGCACCCAGCCTCTGGAACGAGTCGTTCGCCAAAAATTGCAGGCAGCCAAGCATCTTGGTCATACCGGCAATTGCATGCCTCTTCCTTGTGGTGCGGGCTAACCATGGCCGCAGCTCACTATACAAATTATGGAGGGAAACGCGGTTAAGGCGGGTGAGCTCGAACAGCTCAATGTCATGCATGCGATAGATGTCCATGCGTGTGCGGTGTGATCTGGCTTCTGCCATGGCGATGCACAGCATGCCGTTCAGCTGCAGGCACTCATACTTCTCCACGTCCCCCTCAAACATCTTAACAGCTTGCTTTCACCTACAAAATGACCCCGTAAGTTGAGCGGAAGCAAACCCATTTTATTGAGTGGCTGGTCATCGGCAATCAAGGCTCTGAATCACCCACCAGCCCATACCAAGCCGATAAACATAAGCTTTTTGAAAGCGCGTATACGCGTTAACGTAAACGCATATATGCATGAAAAAAGTAACGTACAAGCCACAAAAAATACACAGACACATGCAAAAGTGCATGTGTAAGAGGCTCTGAATCAGGGCTTATGTTTTGCCATGTTTGTTTTAGGAGAGGTGGCTCCTCCATCACACGTTCAGTGGGGCCTTGTTCGGGCCCGGCCCACGTTTTTGGGATCGGCTGGGTGGTGCCGGAGGTGTTGGAAAGCATCTAAGATTGTTGCTTGGGGTGGTTCGGACCTTATTGTTACAATGCTCCAAGGGTGGCAATTTAACCGCTGTGGAGCGTAATGTCTATTGCGGAGGTTGGCTGTTGGGACCACTCGCTCACCTCTGGTCCACCATGCACCCACAGTAGGCTTTGGCCCTCACTTGCTTGGCGCCCAGTGAGCAAGGAAGGGGCCACGTTTGGGGAAAAGAAAGGGTATTCCTGGCGTAGTTAAGGTGCCTAAACACCCAGATTGCCTTTTTGCAGGAGACCCACCTGAAGACAGGGAGGTCCCACAAGCTCACGGACCAGTCTTTTAAATCCCAGTACCTCAGCCTCTCTCCTGACTCGAAGTCTAGGGGAGTCACCATTCTCTCTACCTTGGACCCATCATGAGACTTTGCAAGATCCGGGATCTCATTAAAAATCACTTTAGCAACTTGTTACTCCCCCAATTCTAATCAGTATACATTTCTGCATAGCCAGAGAATCTGGGCTCTTTTGCAGAGGGGATTCTCCTGGTGTGTGGCAACTTTAAAACCGTCTTGAACCCTGAGCTAGATACATCCAGGGGGTCCTCGCACACCCCCTTTTCTTTTTTTTTTTTTTTCTTTTTTTTATATATTCTTTATTTTCCATTTTCACTATTACATTACAGAACAGTAAAATAACAATAAAGAGGGGGGGCGTGTCCTAGACATGGAGCTGTGAGGAGGCATCTTCCCCGAGCTCCCGCGCCAGTGCCCTATTACCAGGTGTTTTCCCTGCAGCAGACCCACCATACACCTGATGGCAAAGCGGAGGAACATGCAGCGGAAGGGAGGGGGAGTGAAGAAGGGCCCCCCCACTCGCCATCAAGCCTCTGCCTTGCAGAAAGAGAGATCGGAGTGCCGCCGCGCCAAGATGGCGCTGCACTTTCCTGCGGAGGGTGAGCTGAGTGGCCCTGAGGAGGCGAGAGGACCCCAGCAGAGATCGAGGTCGGTCGAGGAGAGAGATGCCCGACACTTACCAGACGCGGATCGGGCGATTTCATCAGCTGCCCCCGGTCCGGGGTGCACCAAGATGGCGGCGGAGACGAGCGTTGCCTCGATGGAGGAGACCGCGCAGACGACGGGCCCTCCTGCTGTGCTGCGCCGGGAGCGGGGTGAGGAGTCAGAGGAGCGGACGCCTGTTGCGCGGCTGTCCCCCGGTCACTCCGGCGGGAAGGAGGAAGATGGGATGACTGCCCCGAGTGATGTGGGGTGTACCAAGATGGCGCCCGCCGAGATGAGGAGGCACGCGCCCGTGACGCGAGGGGGCGGGGCCTCCGAAGTCCCGACCGAGTCTCCGGAGATAACGCGAGGGGCGGGAGAGCCCAGAAGTCGGGACCTGCGCACTGGGGTGAGCACCGATCGTGCGGGGAAGAGGGGAGAGGGAGGGGGAGTGGCGATAAATGCCCGTCAAACCTCTGCTCCTGACACAATGAAGGAGCTGCCTGCGCCCCCCCCACCTCACATGCCAGCTGAGCCCCCGTCGCCTCTCCTGGGGAGCACATCCCCTACCTGCTCTGGTGTGCCCCCGCTACCCCCCCCCTCCAGCAGCAGATGCTTCCTGGGCAACATACCAATACGCCGGGGAGCCTTGGTCTGCAGAGGTTTGCGTTCTCTGCAAGGGGAGAGAGGAGTGGGGATCTGGCCCAGGGGCATAGTGCCCAACCAGTTATGAAGAGCTCCCCTGGTGCAAGTCTCCCCCAGAGGACACCAAGACCCCGACACCCGCCTCCCTTGGAACCAGAAATAATAGTGCGGCAGGGAAGCTCCTCCCACCTGAGCCCCCCGACGCCGCCTCTGTTGCCATCCCCAGAAGTGCCTTGGCCCACAGCCAGATCCAGTCCGACGCCGATGTCACCTTCTCAGCCGTGCTTTTCTCCGGAGCGGGGAGATGACCCTTGGGCCCCCTGGACTCGCTCTCCCCTTAATGGGTCGCTGCAGTCGACCGCTGCCCCGTCGACGTCCGGTGGTCTGGGCGATGTAAGTGTGCCTCTTGGGTCCTCCAAGGGTGCGGATATCCATTTGGAAACGATCTCGTTATTGAGGGGCCTACCCACCAGGTCCGACATTGAGGGGTTGATCGCAAAGTATGCTGAGGCGCATAAGTGAGAATTGGGGGAGGTCAAGCTACAGGTTGCCGGGGTGGCCTCAAGAGTTGCGGCTTTGGAGGCTTTGGAGCCCACGACTGCGAATCGACTTAAAGCGCTGGAGGAGCGCTGTGACTTCCAGGAGGCTCTTCTTCAGTCCCAAATGCTTCACCTAGATGATGTGGAGAATCGGAGCCGGAGGAACAACTTGCGTCTGAGGGGCATCCCGGAGGCTTCCTCGGGCGAGGACTTGAGGTGCATTGTAACGGCAATCTTCAACTCTGTGTTGGACAGGGACCCTGCCACCCCAATTGAGCTGGACAGAGTTCACAGGGCCCTGGGTCCCCCGGGGCCGGACCCCTCAAGACCAAGAGACGTGATTTGCAGGGTCCACCGTTATTCCCTGAAGGAAGACATTGCCCGGGGTGCCTGGAGGAAAGGGAATGTTGATTTTGATGGGGCGCATGTTCAGATTATGCAAGACTTGTCGCGAAGAACCCTACTAATGCGACGAGCTCTGAAGCCGCTCCTTGAGGTGATTGTACGCAATGGAGCGTCCTACAGGTGGGGCTTCCCCTTCCATTTAATAGTTCGCAAGGACCGCAACACGTTTTTGGTTAAATCACCCAAGGACTTGCCGGGTCTCTTTGTTTTCATCCAGTGTGAGCCAGTCGAAGTCCCTGATTGGCTGGCAGCTAGGGTGGCTCTGCCCCCCCCATCCAGGGGGTGCCGCTCGGAGGGGCCCTAGAGGCCCAAGAAGATCGGGGAGCTGACGCCGCGCAAGGGGAAGCCAGGCGAGACCTTATGATGCAGAGACTTGAACTTTGAGGTCTTTTGAGTTGCGTTCGGTGCTGCTGCTATTTTCAATGTCATTTATATGGTTTATTGGTTGAGCTATGTTTGCGTTGGGTCTGCTGCACGCCTCTAGCAAGTCGGTGGGCCGCAAACCCACCGCCTGATTTTCAGGCCTGGTGCGGGAGGGGGTGACTGTTGTCCCAGCTCCGCGCCGACAGACACCTTCCCCCCGATAGGGTCAGCCCGTGGGTCCGCTGGACTTTTCGGGACTTGTTCTTTTTCCGTATAGGATCGTTTAGTGTTGTTATTTGTTTGTTCTTGCTTAAGTAATTTTCTTTGTCCTTCCTCTACCCGTCTCCCCTTCCCTTACCTTCCCTTGTCTCACTCACCCGTCCCGTTCCAGGGGGCATAACTCTTTCCACTAGGATGGCTGAGATCTCCCCATCGCGGAGATCTGGCGGCCTGACGAGCCGGGGGGGGGGCAGGGAGGTCTGGAACTAAAGTTGTTTCCCTAAATGCCAAGGGGTTGAACAGCCCGGAGAAAAGGTCACTGATCTTAAGGAATCTGTGGGGTTTGGGTGCCCATATAGGTTTCCTTCAAGAGACTCACTTCAGGGCGGCCAATCCACCTTTGTTGGGCGATAGGAATTTTCTCAGGTCCTACCACAGTTACTCCCCTGACTCTAGATCCAGGGGGGTCAGCATTGTAATTGCCAAATCCGTTGCTTGGGAACTTGTAGACTATAAGGGTGACCAGGAGGGCAGATGGATTTTTGTCAAGGGGAAGATACGATCTGAGCTGGTTACTTTAGCTAACATATACTCCCCGAACTCAGGGCAACTCTCCTTCATAGAAGGCATGTTAGAGGCCCTGGGTCAGTTTCGGGAGGGGCTACTCATTCTGGGGGGGGACTTTAATTTGACACTGGACCCACTTTTGGACACCTCCAGGGGGGGCCCCCATTTGGCGTACCCTAAACTGAAGCGCCTTAAGAAAGTCCTTAACTCATTCCAGCTGGTAGATCCCTGGAGAATACAGCACCCAACCACACGGGATTTCACGTTCTTCTCCCACCCTCACAATTCCTATTCTAGGCTAGATTTGTTCCTGATTCCGCACGGCCAGTTGGGTAGAGTGGATGACACCTCAATTGGCAGCATTACCCTTTCCGACCACGCGCCTATCACGATTACGCTCAGAGACCCTAATCCCATCCCTAGAAGCTGGTCTTGGAAGCTGAACAAGTCGTTGCTGGAGGACCAGAGGGTTCTGGAGGTGGTTCAGAAAGAACTTAAGAACTATTTTGAGCTGAACACGAGCCCAGAGGTATCACCCGGAACTCTTTGGGAGGCCCACAAATGTTTTATTAGGGGGGTGTTAATTAGTCAGGGTTCCCGAATTAAAAAGGAAAAAGCTGAGTGTGTCGCGCGCCTCCTTGAGGAGATTGGGAGACTAGAGGCCCTGCATAAAGAATCTTTGGCAGCAGCCCACCTCACGACCCTCACGTCGTTGAGGGAAAAACTGAAAACAGTCTGTTTCGACAGGCTGAAAGCCCAAGTAGCGAAATGTAGGCAGGCTTTTTACGAGTCTGGAGATAAATGTGGCAGAATGCTAGCTAGGGCCCTGAGAGCGGAGAGAGCCACAACGTATGTACCCAAAATATCGGACCCTGAGGGGAAAATGGTTCATAGGGTGGAAGCTATCGCTGAGGTTTTCCGCAAATTTTATAAAGACCTTTATAATCTGCCCACACCCGGGGAGGGAGGCTTCGCAAGGAAATGCATGCGGTACATTGAGGGCTCGGGGATGCCCAAACTTCCGGCCCAGATATGCGCTGAGCTGGAGAGTCCTATCTCTATGCTGGAGCTGCATAACGCGTTAGCCAACTCAGCCTCTGGCAAGACGCCGGGCCCCGATGGACTGCATCTCCAGTATTATAGAAAGCTGTTCCCCATCTTGGGCCCTAAGCTCCTGCATATTTTGAACTCTATTATTAAGGGGTCCCCTCCCCCCCTGTAGACTTTCTTAGAGCACACATAGTGGTCATCCCCAAAGAGGGGAAGGACCTGAACCTTTGTGGTAACTTTAGACCTATCTCACTCCTTAACGCGGACGTAAAGCTATTTGCTAAGGTCCTGGCGACTAGGATTGCCCCGCACCTGCACTCGGTAATAGGTCTGGACCAGGTGGGTTTCATGCCTCTCAGAGAGGCCAGAGACAACACTACTAAGGTTCTAAATATGATCCATCTGGTGCAGGCGCAGAACGTGCCCTCTCTTTTGCTCTCCACCGACGCCGAGAAAGCCTTCGACAGGGTGAACTGGAGTTTCATGTCATCGGTGCTTAGCCACGTTGGACTCGGCCCAAACATGATAAGTTGGATAGGGAGCCTTTACAGCTTCCCCTCGGCGTCGGTGAGAGTGAATGGGTACCTGTCTGATTCGTTTGCAATCAGGAACGGGACAAGACAGGGCTGCCCTTTGTCGCCCCTGATCTTTGTCTTGACTCTTGAGCCCTTCTTGTGCAGGGTGCGGGGGAATCCAGACGTCCGGGGAGTGGAGAATGTGTCGGGCCACTATAAGGTAGCGGCTTACGCAGACGATTTGATCTTCTGCCTATCCCATCCAGAAGTCTCACTTCCTAATCTTATGCGGGAACTCAGGGAGTATGGGAACCTTTCAAGCTACAAGATCAATTTCCAGAAATCCGAAGCCCTTAATGTGAACATTCCCCCTCGTAGGTTTGAAAACATCAAAAACTCCTTCCCGTTCCGCTGGGCCAGCTGTAGCATTAAGTATCTGGGGACAAATATCAGTAGTGACCTCCTGAAAATATACTCTCTCAACTTCCCCCCGCTCCTGAAAACTTTTGAGAGGGAGATCGCTAGGTGGGGTAGTGGGAGATTCTCATGGTTCGGGAGATGCAACGCGGTCAAAATGACCCTCCTGCCTCGTCTGCTCTATCTCCTTCAGGCTCTCCCAGTGCTTGTTCCTCGCTCCTTTCTCCTGAAGGTGCGCTCGGTGTTCACCAGATTTATTTGGGCTGGGCGGGGACCGAGGCTGGGGCAGGAGATTATAACCAGAGTGAAGGACCAAGGGGGCGTTGGTGTCCCTGATCCATTACTCTATCATGCCGCGACTCACCTCAGTAGAGTGGTCGACTGGTGTGTCCATGGCCGGAGCAAGCAGTGGGTCGGTTTGGAGCAGAGCTTTCTTGCAGTTCCACTAAGAGGTGCTCCGTGGGTGGCGGCCGAGGGAGCTAAACTCGGGGGGCAACACCCCACCATAGGCCCCACGCTTAGGGTATGTGGAGCCACCTTCCGTTGCCAGGGGATCTCCCCCCCTCTCCCATGTACCCCATATTGGGGAACCCGCGCTTTGCGCCTGGATGTGAGGGCCTACAGGCGAAAACTTGGATTGCTGCAAATATGTACACTACTGGCCATTTTGTCAGAGAGGGAGGCTGGGCGGACTTGGGTGAACTGGCTAGAGGGGCCGGGATCCCGGAATGGTCCAGGTGGCAATGTATGCAGCTAAGTCATTTTCTGGCCTCTATGCGGGACCACAGGGAGGGCAGACAGATCCTTACGAGCTTCGAGGAAATGTGCCGCAGCACTGAAGCGGAGAGACACGTCCTCTCGAGGACATACAGACTCCTTGTGGCCCCGCCCGACTTAGAGGACCCCCCCTACTTGGGAAAGTGGGCAAGAGACCTTGGCGCATCATGGACCCCTGAGCAGCGTCGGAGGATTTTGGCGTTGCCGCACAGGTCCTCAATTTGTACCCGGATTCAAGAATGTGGATACAAATTGCTATCAAGATGGTACAGAGTTCCATCGTACCTGAACAGGTGGTACCCTGACGTCTCCCCAAAATGCTGGAGGTGTGATGGTGAGAGGGGGGATCTCTTGCATATTTTCTGGTCCTGCCCTTTGCTTAAGGAATACTGGAACCGGGTCAGAAAGGTCACGGAGGAAGTTTCGGGAGCAATAATACCTGACGACCCTGCCCTTTGCCTCCTTCACGCTTCAGAGATTCCTCTGAAACGTTACAGGAACTCCATAACTTGTCACTTGCTGAATGCAGCAAAATGCTGCATCCCACAGTTGTGGAAGAACAGGGAGCCTCCCTCTATAAGCATGTGGTGCCACAGGGTGAACGACATCATGAGGTTTGAAAGCCTTATGTCTTCTCGCGACGGCACACATGAGAAATTTGCTATCACCTGGTATGGTTGGATGGTGTTCATGGAGTTCCCGGAAGGCAGGGAGCTCCTCTGCGCACAACAAAGTCCTCCGCCCCTTCGGCCTACTCCCTCTGTGTGATGCGCAGGTTACGGTTGGGCTGGTCCGGACGCAGATCTGGGTTGACTACCGCTGATGCTTGGGCCATGTTGAATCACTAAAGATCTCGGGTTCACATGGACAAAATCGGGGAGCCTCCTCTCCTGGTCTCCCCCCCTCGTCCCGCCCTGCCCCTCCCCATATCCCTCCCCCTGCCTTCCCTCCCCTTCCCCCCTTCCCCTTCTCACCTCTGGGTTTTCTCACTCCCACTTGTTCCTTTTAGATCAATGTCGATGCTAGTTATCTCACAGACAGCCGCTAGCCTGACTGTCTAGATCTTGCTTAGAAGGACTTACTGTGTGTTTTCAGTGGTTGATTTGTGATGTCCTTTGTAATGCTTTAATTGATACATATCGCGTTAGCATAGACTGACATTGTACATTCCTTGGCTATCTTCGTTTGTACTGTTTGAAAAATGTGTTCTTTGTTCCTTTTCTGGAAAACTTTCAATAAACACAGAATTATTAAAAAAAATAACAATAAAGAAAAGGAAAGAAACATGGTCTCTGTCTCATATTACATCAATTGTTAATGTTAAAGGATGTCGAGTAGGTATGGTGAAGAAAATCAACGGCATGCCGGGGTCGTCTCACCCGGAGCAGGGGGTTCCGATGCCCCAGTGTTCGGTGAAAGCTCGACACGTTGGAAATCTTATAAAAGAGAAACAGTAAAACAGTGTAGGGTAAGGGCCGTGGATAGGGGGAGGGGGAGGAAAGGGAAGGGGAGGTGAAAGAGGGGTGAAGGACCAAGTTAAGAAAGGAAGGGAAAGGGGGTTGGCAAGAGGGGAAGAAACAGGGGGAAGGATGTGCGGCAGAGGGAGGGGAGCACACAAAGCCGGTCAGAGGCCGTCCTCTAGGAGGGTCCTGTAGTCCTGTGTGTTCGTGAGCTCCACCCAGCCGAACCACTTGAGACGGTGGCTCTCAGTGGATTCGGTTCGTGCTGCGATCAGGCCCTCAAATCTCTCGATCTCTGCCACCCTGTTTAGCCAGGAGGAAATGGTGGGGGGTGTTTGGGTCTTCCAGAGCGCAGGGATGCATGCCTTCGCTGCATTTGCCATCTGGCTTAAGACAGATCGCTGGTATTCTTTAGAGGGCATCTCCGAGTGGTGAAGGAGGAAGAAGGCCGGGCCTAGTGGGACCACCCCCTCAGTCATCCGTTGCATTGCGTTCCCAACTTTCTCCCAGAAGTCCGACAATTTGGGGCACGACCAAAATATGTGGAGGAAATCTCCCCTCTCCCTACCGCAGCGCCAGAAGAGGGGGGAGACATCCGGGAACCACTTATGCAGAAGGGTTGGGACCCTATACCATCTCGTCAGAATTTTATAGTTACACTCCTGATACTTCGTGCAGGTGGCCGTTTTATGCGTCAAGTGGACAATCACATCTTTCTGCTTTGGCGTGAGGGTGACACCTAAATCCCTCTCCCACTTCACCAAGGAGGGCAGGGGGTCTTGGTCTTGGGGGCACACTAGAAGTTTATAGGCGTAGGAAAGGACATGTTGGACCGGTCCCCTCTCTTCACAGAGCCTCTCAAACGGAGTGGGTTCCCTGAGCTCTCTGACTTGTTGCTTAAGTGACGATAAGAAATGATGAATTTGCATTTGCTGCCAGCTGTCCCATCTAGGGAGGTCCCGTGATTGTGCAAGCACTTCCAAAGATTCCCATCTTCCCTGGGTGTAAAAGTGTCTGATCCTGCCCATCCCCTCTCCCATCCACCTCTCTGTCGTCGCCCCCCTCATACCCGGTGGGTATGCGGGATTCCCCAGTACAGGGAACATAGGGGAGAATGCCGGTGACATGCCCTCGTGAGGGAAGTACTTTAGGCAGACTTTTAGCGAGGCTCCGATTGTAAGGTGTTTCAATTCCGCCCCCATGTTCTGTCAAGGGAGAGAACCTAAAGGGGAGGTTGAACTGTCTTGTTCTATTTGGACCCATTTTGGGTTGATTCAAAGAAACATGTAACAGCTTGGATTTGGGTGCCGATCATCCTATTTTTCACGTCCGCTCGTGCGTTCGTATGAACTTGCGAGTGATTCTATAAGCAAATACGTTTCTATCCTAAAATATACGTCCGTTCGTATGTTATCTCCCGAACTTGCCTCAGTCAGTTGACAATCGTAAAAATCACGTTCACGTGCTCACTTGTTGCGGCGGCAGCCTGTTTTTTCTGCTGCTTCCATCGTCCACCTCTTCCAATTACTTGCGTTTGCCTCTGGTTTTCATTGGTTTTTGGCCTCTTAGATTCGTGCGTTCGTATGTTTATAAGATCTTGCGCATGCGCACCCTCAACCAGAAACTTACCTAAACCCCTTAGCGCTTGCATCCTTCTTCATTTCTCGGTCCCTAAAACTTACCTAAACCCCTTAGCGCCTGCATCCAACTTCATTTCTCGGTCCCTAAAACTTACCTAAACCCCTTAGCGCCTGCATCCAACTTCATTTCTCGGTCCCTAAAACTTACCTAAACCCCTTAGCGCCTGCATCCAACTTCATTTCTCGGTCCCTAAAACTTACCTAAACCCCTTAGCGCCTGCATCCAACTTCATTTCTCGGTCCCTAAAACTTACCTAAACCCCTTAGCGCCTGCATCCAACTTCATTTCTCGGTCCATAAAACTTACCTAAACCCCTTAGCGCTTGCATCCAACTTCATTTCTCGGTCCCTAAAACTTACCTAAACCCCTTAGCGCCTGCATCCAACTTCATTTCTCGGTCCCTAAAACTTACCTAAACCCCTTAGCGCTTGCATCCAACTTCATTTCTCGGTCCCTAAAACTTACCTAAACCCCTTAGCGCCTGCATCCAACTTCATTTCTCGGTCCCTAAAACTTACCTAAACCCCTTAGCGCTTGCATCCTTCTTCATTTCTCGGTCCCTAAAACTTACCTAAACCCCTTAGCGCCTGCATCCAACTTCATTTCTCGGTCCCTAAAACTTACCTAAACCCCTTAGCGCCTGCATCCAACTTCATTTCTCGGTCCCTAAAACTTACCTAAACCCCTTAGCGCCTGCATCCAACTTCATTTCTCGGTCCCTAAAACTTACCTAAACCCCTTAGCGCCTGCATCCAACTTCATTTCTCGGTCCATAAAACTTACCTAAACCCCTTAGCGCTTGCATCCAACTTCATTTCTCGGTCCCTAAAACTTACCTAAACCCCTTAGCGCCTGCATCCAACTTCATTTCTCGGTCCCTAAAACTTACCTAAACCCCTTAGCGCCTGCATCCAACTTCATTTCTCGGTCCATAAAACTTACCTAAACCCCTTAGCGCTTGCATCCAACTTCATTTCTCGGTCCCTAAAACTTACCTAAACCCCTTAGCGCTTGCATCCTTCTTCATTTCTCGGTCCCTAAAACTTACCTAAACCCCTTAGCGCCTGCATCCAACTTCATTTCTCGGTCCATAAAACTTACCTAAACCCCTTAGCGCTTGCATCCAACTTCATTTCTCGGTCCCTAAAACTTACCTAAACCCCTTAGCGCCTGCATCCAACTTCATTTCTCGGTCCCTAAAACTTACCTAAACCCCTTAGCGCTTGCATCCAACTTCATGTTGACGACCCTAAAACTTACACAAACCACATAATGTACATATGTCTATATGTTTCTAAGCGTGTTTTTTCTTGTTTGTGTAATTTTTTTTTGGTGCGCATATTAGAAAAGACACATTTATGAAGGCTTAAAATATAATTTATTTAAATTATTTTGTTTTTTGTTTTTTTTTTTCGTTTAAACATATGTTTTTTTTTGTTTTGGTTTTGTTTAAAACATCTTTTTTTTTTTTTTTTTTTTTTTTTTTTTACAAACACATTCAAACTTTTTTTTTTTTGGTTTACAAACAGATTCTAATATTTTTTTTTTTCGGTTTCCAAACAGATTAAAATTTTTTTTTTTTTGTTAAAAACATAGGTAAAAGTTTTTTTTTTTTTTTTTTTTAAAAACTAAAAAATTAGTAACAGTTAAAAACATTTAACAAAAGTAGCCAGGACCAAGGGCACTAATCCTCCTCCTCTTCTTCATCTGTTGGCCCCAACGTCGCCTGTATGGCCAGCAGCTCGGCCACCAACTCCTGGATTCTTTTTTTTTTCTCCTGGACGGTTTTTGGGATAATCCCTGTAACCAATAGAGAAATAAACATAAATAGGAGTCCCAGACCGGTTTGTATGCTGGAAATAGATTTGGGGTTAATCAAATACATGTAAATGCATGACATATGTCATTCTTCCAAGGGATAAAGTTAATGCATTTCCCACAGGTAAGTCTTTAAACTCCTTAAACCGGACCTTCAACATTATTTAATGAAAACCAATAACTATTCCCAAATGATTCTGCACCAGATCAAAGTACATTTGGGAGGTTTTTTGATTACAGCGCCGCCATCTGGACTCTGAAGCATAACACTTAATGAGGAGTGGAGAGTTGGATAAAGTACAGGGGAGTAGGTTACAGTGGTGCGTTGGGAATCCAGAGCATAGCTGGGTTGAGGGAAAGGTCATCAGTCCCACAATGCATGGCAGCACCTTACTTTTTTCAATCTGTATCCCATGCTGCCTGTAAATATTGCGCATTCCATATTCCGCAATATTGGTTTTTTTCAGTCTACTAACATGCATTAGATGGCTGAAGGCTGTTTTTCAATGTTTCAAATCTGTAGGTACAGTGTGTTGGCTAATTATTATGTTCTTAATACAAGTTAGGGTCCGCTTTAAGCTAACAAAGTGCCCACATGAAAGTGTTAACTACACATTGGCTACGCCTAGTTATGTGTGTGTTATTAGCTAACAAAACATTAATATGAATAATGGCATGGAGACTTACGGAGTTGGTGGCCGACAGATGGCTGGTTGGGGCCAACAGGCTGCCCTTGGTCCTGGCTATGCTGTGAAGAAGTCCCTGGAGAAACATGTGACATTTGGTTAGTACTTGTATAGAGTCACTATTCCAAATATATCTGGCTCCCAGTCTGGCTGACATCACTCACCTTCGCCAGGATCGACTTCCAGCATCTCTGCTGCCTCCTCCTCCACTATCTCACCCGCACCAGAAGCTTCTACAAATACATAATAAAGGATAACTTAGTTTTTGGCCTGCCATGTATATCTTTGTGCCTATACATGAAGAGTGACATACCAGAGCCTTCCCCATGCCTGGCCAGGTATGACTCCACGCCCACGCGGTTGGGCCCCTCCTCTGTGGTAAGGTCCAGGGGCTGGTCTGAGGAGGCCACAGAGGAGGGGTAGGTCCGTCGCCCGGGAGATCCACCACCTTCACTCACAGATGCAGACTCATGCAGCACTGGTCGGCCTGTACGCCTCCGGGTGCGGCGAATTCTGAAATCCATTTCCAACACTACCAAAGAAAAGTCATTATAAATAAAGGCATAACTTATACATTTGGAACATATACCATGCAATTGCTTTGTACTTACTTGGGAAATGGATCCCCAAAAACCTCCGCACCCGGGGCATGTGCAGACGTTTCAGGTCCGACCAATGCTGCATTATCTGGGTGTGAGTGAAGGTGGTGCTAGTCACACGGTGTATTTCCGCGATGATCTCCCGGGCGATGTCCCTTTTTTCGCACACATTGGGCGCGAAGTCATACCGGCGCTGAAGCATGATCTGAAAAACATAATGGACACAGAGCTTTTACTTTTACACACAGACCCATATGTGTTGCATCACAAGTTGAGAATTTCATGTCAGTAACACACACATTTAGAGTGGCAGCCATTTTTGGGGAGTGCCTTAAAGCGGACGTTGACTGTGAATGAGAGTCTGGTCTTATGTTATATGTATCACACACCATGTACATACAGATAATAGCCAACATCAAAAATCAGGCCACCTGCATCTATGGCATGTTAGGATGGTTTAAACATCCAAGATGTAGGCTTATGCTTAGGCTTTTGGACCACGTGTGTGGCTTCCCGTTGTGTTTTTATGGCTTAGGAAAACAGTGTTCCTCAAACATCCGCATCAAGGTCCGAGACACGCCAGGTTTGACAGCTAGCCCCGCTACTCCACAGGTTAATTAACTGTTGCTAAGCCTGAGCAATTTCCATAATTAGGACATCAGCATAGACAGGTGAAAACGTGGCCAGGCTCAGCCCTTGAGGATGAAGTGTGAGGAGCCAGTTATTAAACATTAAGAGACCCCAAACTAGTTCCAAACGCATCATTTACATTTAGGCCATCATTGACTATTACATTGAAATGCAGAGGCAGGCACTTACCAGCATGAGGATCTCTTCCTGTTGACGGGTGAAGATAGTGGGCGCCATCTTTATGCTTCTTCAAGGCAGCAGATAAGTGAAACCCCAGCGGTTTCCTGGTTCCGCTCGAACGTACGTCCGTACGAGCACGTAGTCGTGCGCATAGGCGTCACACGCTGGGCTCATTATTTAAAGGTCCCTGCACCCAAAGCTCATTCTCTTTGAGCATTTGTGGAAGATGGCACCTAAAAAGGCAATCTCCAAACGAGCCCAGCAAAGCCAGACCTCGGAGGGCCCAACCACCAGGTCCCAGCAAGGTAGGAAAAAGCTGCGATCCCAGACTACTACCTCTGCCCCACCAAGGGACACTGGACCCTCTGGAAGCCAAAAAAGGGGCCCCAAGGCACGTGCCCCTGCCGCAAAAAAACAGGCAACAGCAGCACCCACCACCTCTGCCCCCAGAAGAGGCCGCCCAAGGGAGCCCACACCGCCCATGGGTTCAAGTAGGGCAGTTCGGCAACCCAGGCCCCGCAGCAGGGCCCGAACCCCATCCAGGGCCCGAACCCCATCCAGGGCCAGAAGCCCAGCCAGGGCCCGAACCCCATCCAGGGCCAGAAGCCCAGCCAGGGCCCGAACCCCATCCAGGGCCAGAAGCCCATACAGGGCCCGAAGACCATCCAGGGCCCGAACCCCATCCAGGCCCAGAAGAACATCCAGGGCCCGAACCCCATCCAGGCCCAGAAGAACATCCAGGGCCCGAACCCCATCCAGGGCCAGAAGCCCATCCAGGGCCCGAACCCCATCCAGGGCCAGAAGAACATCCAGGGCCCGAACCCCATCCAGGGCCAGAAGCCCATCCAGGGCCCGAACCCCATCCAGGGCCAGAAGCCCATACAGGGCCCGAACCCCATCCAGGGCCAGAAGCCCATACAGGGCCCGAACCCCATCCAGGGCCAGAAGAACATCCAGGGCCAGAAGCCCATCCAGGGCCAGAAGCCCAGAAAGGCGAGGCCGGAGGCCAAGAACCCCAGCAAGGGCCCGCAGCAGGGCCAGAAGCCCCTACAGGCCCCGCAGCAGGGCCCGAACCCCAGCAAGGGCCCGCAGCAGGGCCAGAAGCCCTTACAGGCCCCGCAGCAGGGCCAGAAGCCCACGACCTGCCACCAGCCGGGAACAGAGCCCCCGACCTGGCACCAGCCGGGAACATAGCCCCCGACCTGGCACCAGCCGGGAACATAGCCCCCCAAGAGGGCCCAGAATGTCCACCATGACCACATCTACACCTGGAAGTTCGGTGGCCAGCCACGCAAGAACACCCAGTCCCTTGGCCAGTCCAGTCCAGTCATTGGGAAGCCAACAATCCGTCCATTCCCCTACCCAGCCCCAGGCCATAATGTCACCACATGTGTCTGCACACATGGAGGAGCAGCCAAGCCAACCATCTGGCCGCACATTGCGCCGCGGCCAGTTGAGTGGGAGATTCTCCCATGACCAAAATATGGCATTGGCTAGTGGCCTTACATTATACTATGACGAGCTCTATGGGAGCAAATCAAAACACACCACAAAGCAGCGCAAGATGGAATTGTTTGAAACCATCCTACGACAAGTAAATGCAGCGGGGGAAGAGAGGAAAGATGTGTCCCAAATTCAGAAGAAAATCTCGGATCTGAAATATGCTGTACGGCAAAAAGAAATTAAAAGGCATAATTACAGGTAAATAAATGATATCTCCAAATATAAGGTTTAGGATGTACTGTATGCACCTTTTCTGAGTACCAAACGATTTTCTCTTTTCAGCATGAAAACTGGAGGTGGCTTTCCTACAAAATTGGAGTTTACCCCTGCTGAGGAGATTGTGCTGGGACTTCTCCATCCGGTCGCGGTCGGTGGACATGCTGGTCTAAGGGACACAGACTCACCGACCCGTACCCACGGTGAGTACTCTTAAATCTGCATGTTTGCCTGTTTGCTAAATAATCTAAAGTTCACTAGTAACAAGATGACGGGATGGCCCTATGGTGTGGCTTGCTTGGCCTCGCACTACTGTGCCTGTTTGTGTCCTCTTTTGGTCCCTGTGAATCACACATTTAGGACCACATCCATTATGGCAAAGATCCAATTTCCAATTTTATTGGTCAAGTAATGAAGTTTATCATGAAAAGTGATATATTTGGAATCAATCACAAAACACACATCATTATGGATGGGTTGGCTATTTGTTGTGTGAGTTGTGTTTGAGTTAACAATTTAATTACCCACCCCCAAACATATCTGACCTAGAGCAGCGAGACTCAACTGGCGGCCCGGGGTCCCAATGCGGACCTTGGCACCAGATTCCAGGACCCCTGGCCAGACAGCCCTGCACTCAGTTACTTCTGTGTTGACGTGCTCAGAGCTGCCCCCTTGATCGGCGATGTAGTGGTTGTTCTCCTGCCCAATGTCATGGCTCCCTGAAACATAGCATTGCAATATGAAGTACTGCACAGGAAGTGGCATTGCAAGGTACACAGTAACTTGGTACATCTTTCTCTTGGCACAATCGTGTCCCGCTGCCCCAGCTCTGCCCCATCTGCCACAGTCCCCCCATGTCCCCCCCCCCCACATAAGCCCCATACATTTGTAACAGATTTGCTCCATCCATCCCATCACCATCAATTCGTGAACTCCCCCCTTTAGCCATCCAATCCCTGTCCCCTCAGCTCTGCCCCATCCAGCCCAGCAAGGGCAAGCAGCCTTTATTAGTTTGCACTTTGAAATCTCAAGCCCCTCCACCAGTGTGTTTATTTCTAACTAGACACCCCCTGCGTCAGCCCCATGGCCAGACATTCACCTCTCACCACATACCTTTAAATGGACCTTTACAAGAAGTGTTTGAGTACCCCGGACCTAGCGAATGGTAGTCTTAATCCAAAAATTTGCGTTGCAAGTTGTATGCTGACTGGGTACACTTCCTGACTTAGAACTGAGGTCAGTTAGCAGTTTTCTCGAGGCATTGCACCTATCTAAAATTGCGTGTCTTTTAACAAATGTCCCCATTGCTGTAGAGTTGCTTAATATTACAAATAGTGGTTTATTTGATTACCTATAAAAAAAATGGTTATGTGTGTGTTTACCTTGTTTGTTTTTCTCTTCTTCAGCCCAGCATGATCCCTCAGCAAGGGTAAACTCACCCCCCAGTTTGCTTATGCCTACCAGGTCCGTACAGCATAGGAGCCCAGATCCGAGATTTCCGGTAAGTTAATTTAGTACCATAAATACTACCAAGTGCTTAAGCATGTGTTAAACTGTGGGAATCCCAAATTTGGACGCCAACTTACACTTTTTTTTTTATATGTCCCTACAGACCCGCACACTCATGGAAGAGATCCAGGAAATGGAGGAAGCTGATGTCTCCATGCAGGGCACGTCCGATGACCTCCCCCTGGGTCCCAATTTGGAACTGCTCCATAATGTTTCTCTGGCCAATCCTCAGCAGCAGAGTGAATCTCCATCCATTGTGCATGCACATGGGGAGACTGACACAACAGTCCCCAGTGTTCACTCTGCTGCTGAGGATTTGCAAAGCATGCCTGTTGCTGTTGAGGGGACGACACCACGCGGCAGGGCACGCCCAAGAGCCAGGGTAATTGTGCGGCGGACTCCATTACGCCGCCCCACAATTTCCCAGGGGAGGCAGAGTGCCCTGCTTCAATTATGGACCCAAGAAAGGGACTCTTATGAGGCACAGCTCGCTACAGAGCGTGAGGAAAGGCATGCCGACATGGTGAACATCAATACCAGCTTACAGGGCATCCTCGCGGAGTTGCGTACCCTCAACAGCAACATGGTAACTGCAAGTAATGGCATCCAGTCAGCCATGGCTGAGATGACCAATATGCAGAGAAACATTGTGGAGCAGTTTCAAATTCACAATGCTGCCATGGCCCAGGCTAGGTCCCATTCACATGGACCTCCACCTGGACCTCCACCTGGGTATTATGGGCAGCCACCCTATTAAGCCATGGTTGTGTGGGACATCTTTTCTCTTAACCCCCACTGTATTTACTTGTCCTTTGAGGTTTCAAACAATCCATTTTGTGTTGCTCATGCAGGTTGTGTTTTGTATTTGCTCCCATATAGCTCCTTAGAGTAATGATTAAGGCCACTAGCCAATGCCATAGGTCTATGTGGAGTGTATCTGGCCACTTATGGCTTTAAATATGTATTTGGTTTGTGCTCCTCCTGTTTGCAGACATGTTTGTGTGACATTATGGCCATGCCCAAATATCCCTTGCCACAGGCAATATTAATGACTGGACTAGGCTGGCCTTTGGACTGGGTGTCCTTGTTTGGTTGTGCCACTCACTTCCAGGTGTAGATGTGCTCGATGTTTTTTTTGTTATCTCATCCATTTGTAACCACAGATGTATGTGGAATGTTTTCTGTTAAGCACAATAATTTTAACTTTCCTAAGTAAAAAAATATTCTCACTTACAATACTTGTGGCGTTTTTAGTGGGAACACATTTTAAACAGCTTGGGCTAAACCAGATAATTTTTGTTTTAAGAGGTGTAACAATGCAAATATCAAGCTAAGGAAACTACATGAAATACATTAGGCAACAATTAAGGGAAAAATGTTTTAATTTGAGGTAATGCCACATTACGGCAAAACAACATATTTAACAAAAAGGCTAACACAGACACACAGAATGTTGATACACGAAATAAAATTAACTAAAATGCTGCAATATCAAGTTTGCCCTAACTGATTGGGCAGACTCACTGGGTGGCCCAACAAAATTCTCTCCATCATCCTCTAGGGCTGTAGAGGGCAGGCTATCCACATAACGTGGGACACGTTCGAGTATAGCAAAATTGTGCAAAACAGCACATGCCATGATTATGTCGATCACTTTTTTGGGATCATATTGCAGGGCGCCCCCAGTATGGTCCAAGCAACGAAAACGGGTCTTCAACAGCCCAAAGGCCCTCTCCACAACAGCCCTGGTCTTGCGGTGCGCACGGTTGTACGCTTCCTGAGAGGCATCCTGGGGCCGCAGCACAGGCGTCATGAGCCAGGGTAGAAGTGGGTACCCGGAATCACCTTAAACAGACAATTACATGTAATAAAAATTAAAAAGGCAACACAACAAACACAAAGAATTTTACATATATCATAATGATGTAAGGTAAAGGGCAAAAAAAAACACCCAGGGCACATTAGCAAAATAACTATTGCCACTAATGTAGTACATAATTAAAAATGGCACTTCAATATACCAATTAATTAACAAACATCTGCACGGCCAAGGGTAGTTGGAATTTAAATATATTTTTAGTTTTCTGACATGTTACAATTAGGATGCTGCTGAGGGGCTATCAACATTTATATGAAAACTACAATGTATGCAGTTTAAGTCCACTTTGCCATTTAAAGACCAATACTACAAAAGGAGCAAAAGCTCACAGATACTTGGGTATAAACTCCCAACCAATATATTTAGGGACATGGAACTTACAGACATCCTAACTAAAGGGAAAACATTCTGAAGGACAAAGCGAGGCAAGCATTTTGGTTTGGAGTTCATAATATATGACCCAACAAAAAGGCAGTTTCTGGCTTATGTAAAGAATTCAAATACAAAAATATCAACAAATACAAGATTAATCCCACATTTAATAGCACACAAATAGGACACACTTACCAAGCAGCCATGCACCCGAAAATTCACCTGCCTCAAATCTCCTAAACAACCCAGATCGCCTGAGTATATACGAGTCGTGCGACGATCCTGGGTAGCCGGCAAGGACACTCATAAAACGCATGTCCGGACCAACCACGGCCTGGACATTAAGGGAGTGTCCCATTTTTCGATTCCTTAAGGCAAAAACATACAAAAAGGGTAATTGATATTTGTAAAAATGAAAAAAAAAAAAAAAAACATGTCTGCACTCTATTGGGAAATACTAATGAAAAGCCTAGATAAAGCAGCTACACAAATGAGGGATAAAAAAATATGCTGCCGCAAAGGAAAACAGGTTACATTACACGTTGGGCAACATAATAACCAATCTCAATACCTATATATATACTCGTCGGCAGCCCTAGGTACGAGTGCCACATGTGTGCAGTCAATAGCACCAATAACGTTGGGCATGTCGGCCACATTATAAAAACCAAGCTTAATGGCGTTTCTGGCTGCCATATCATCCGGAAAATAAATATATTTTGGAGTTATGGCAGCCATGCCTTCCAAAAATTTAGATAGTGCGCGGTTCAGCGTAGGCTGTGACATCCCCACAGAGAGGGCACCCAGCCTCTGGAACGAGCCGTTCGCCAAAAATTGCAGGCAGCCAAGCATCTTGGTCATACCTGAAATTGCATGCCCCTTCCTTGTGGTGTGGGCTAACCATGGCCGCAGCTCACTATATAATTTATGGAGGGAAGCGTGATTAAGCCTGGTCAGCTCGAACAGCTCAACATCATTCATGCTATCGATGTTCATGCGACGACGCAGGGGCAATCTGCTCTCAGACATCTGGATCAACTCAATGCCAAAAAGCATAAGCCCTTGATGTGCCACAAACTCGCTCCTCTCCATCCTACTCCCGAGGCCAAATAGCTGCCGGCAAACATTTCGTAAAGCAGCTCTTTAATGGGCTTCAAAACAATTAGCAATCACCTCTCTGAATTGGTCGCAAGCCCATGTGAAGGACGTAAAAAATAGGATCTGACGCAAATAATACGATTTGGACGGGAAAAACACACGAACTAACGCAAAATATACGATTCCCGTACGAAATGCGTATGTTCATATACGTCTATGCGCGAACGATCGTGCGAATACGAAATGGGCAAAAAAACAAGAAAAAATGACAAACACCCACCCAAACTTACAATTCTCGATACGAAATCAATTAACTTTTGCTCTTTGAATCGAGGGGATTGCTTGTGTTGCTTGTGTCTGCACCAGTCTACTACTCTCGTCAAATGGGCGGCAGCATAGTAGAGACCTGGGTTGGGAAGGCCTATACCCCCTTTGTCTTTTGTCCTAACTAGCAACCTTCTGTTAATCCTTGGGCTCTTACCCAGCCAGATAAATTTAGTAAAGAGGGCTCCTACTCGTTGCAGAAATGCGTTGGGGATATGAATTGGCAAGGCCTGCATCACATATACGTGGAAGTATGTTCATTTTCAATGCATTGCATCTCCCAAACCAGGAGAGCTTTTTGAGTGCCCACGTCTCTAGGTCATTAGAAAACGCGCGGAGTGGTGGAGGGAAGTTTAGCGAAAATATCTTGTCAAGGGACCTGCCTAATTTCGTGCCCAAATAGGTGATGGATTCCCTAGCCCATCTAAAGGGGAATGCTTTTTGGAGGTTATCTTCTCTGATTGATGGAATGCTAATGTTAAGCACTTCCGATTTTTGCATGTTAACTTTGTAATTGGAGAGGTTCTTGTAAATCTCCAGCTCTTTTATGAGGTTTGGAAGCGTCACCCCAGTCTCATAAAAGATCTTAATGAGTTGGAGTTTGGTTCTGTCACTGTATATCGACTTTAGCCGCTCTCTGAGGGTGGTCAGGGCAGCCAGGTGCGACACAGCCAACGACTGCTTGTGGAGAGCTTCAAGCTTCCGGATCTCCCCAAGCAGTTCCAGAATCTGCTTGCTTTTTTCCTTTTTAACCCTGGTGCCACCCCAGTCTCATAAAAGATCTTAATGAGTTGGAGTTTGGTTCTGTCACTGTATATCGACTTTAGCCGCTCTCTGAGGGTGGTCAGGGCAGCCAGGTGCGACACAGCCAACGACTGCTTGTGGAGAGCTTCAAGCTTCCGGATCTCCCCAAGCAGTTCCAGAATCTGCTTGCTTTTTTCCTTTTTAACCCTGGTGCCATGCTGAATCATTAGGCTCCGAAAAACACACTTGTGCTTCCCAGATCATAGGTAAACTGGTGTCAGGGGTGGAATTGGTAGCAAAGAATTCCCGGAGGTTCTTTACCACGTCTTCTTTAATTAGCGGATCTTGGATAAGGGAGCTATTCAGCCTCCAGGACCAAGGACGGGGAACTTCTGACTGCACTGGAAGCTGGAGTGTAATTGGAGCGTGATCCGAGAAGGTGATATTTCCCATCGACGCAGTCGTCACCCGAGGAAGCAGGTAATGCTGTATCAAGAAGAAATCTATCCTGGAATACATGTTGTGGGGGGGCGGAGAAAAAGGAATAGTCTCGGACCTCAGGGTTAAGAATGCGCCACGGGTCAATCAGTTGGTGAGTGTGTAGGAGTCTCTTAATTTTCCTGAGTTTGGGGTAGGAGATGTAGGAATGGCCCTTGGAGGTATCGATAAGGGGTTCTAAAGAGAGGTTAAAGTCACCTCCCATTATTAATTTGCCTTCCGCAAAGTCCGTCATCTTGTCTAATACCTCCTCTATGAATGAGATTTGCCCAGTGTTAGGTGCATATATATTGACAAATGTGAAGACCTCTGTCCTAATCCTACCCTTCACAAAGAGCCACCTTCCCTCCCCACCACCCAGAGAGCCCATCTCCTCCCAAGGAGTCCCCCTGGAAAGCAAAATAGCCACTCCCCTTGATCACGAGTCTGGAGAGTAGCTATGATAGGAAATTGGAAACACCTTATTCCGTAGGGACGGGGGGTTGGAGGCCTTGAAGTGTGTCTCTTGTAAAAACGCCACCTGAGCCTTCAGAGCCCTGAGGTTATTCAAGACCATGGATCTCTTTTCGGGTGTGTTCAAGCCCTTCACATTAAAAGAGACCAGGCTAAATTCGCCCATCATGACACGTATGGAGAGACCTCAGAAGGGGGGGCAGAGATCGATCAAGGAGAGGCCGATGGCTGGACAGAGGGCAGGAGAAGCTCCTTGCCCTGCGCCGAGAAACACTCCCCCCCCCAACCGCACAGAGGAGAAAGGGGAAGTCAGGAAGAGGGATAGACAAGGGCCAGCAGGTAGTGAAAGGAAGACGGGGAAAAAAGGGGAGAAGGGTGACAGTCGAAGAGTGCGGGAAGCAGGAGAGGACAAATATAAGTCAAAACACGTGCTCAGAATCCGGTATCCCAGAGACCATCCCAGAGACAAGGGCAGCGGAAGTCTCCCTCCGGATTAGAAAACCACAGATAAAAATAAGAAAAAGAAAAAAAAAAAAGAAAAGAGGGGGGGAGAAACACTAGCAGGGGCAGTCCTGAGCACAGGTTCAAGCCCGTGACTAGGGGGGTGTAAATCTAAGTAGCTACTGCTCTAAGGTTCAGATCAGCCCCCCACGAGAGGGGTCTGAACCGGCCTAAGTCGGGGACTATGTCAAGCGACGACTCTGGAAGTAGCAGCCGCCCGGGCTTCCCGGGCAACATATGTTTCCTGGGCTACTGGTTCTCAAAGGCATCGTAAGCATAGACATATAAACGCTAAACATTTGGCAGGAATAAGGCATATATAAAGATAACGTTGAGGGGCGGGTTAACTGTCAGTCATCAACCCCCACCGTGCAGCGAGGGAGTCGGTCGTTATGCCGCCCCCGTGAGGGGGACTGGCGGATCTGGGCGGTTTTCCCGCCGCTGGCGGTCCTAGACTTAATCTCACCCCGTCAACGCACGGTCGGGGCCGGGCCGGCCGCGCCCAGCGAGAAACAATCAAACCACAAAGAGTAAAGCTCAAAATAGGCAGCAAATACTAAGGCAAAGGGGACGGCATTTATGATTCGTGATCCGTCGGTCTGGGCCCTCTCTCGTTTCTTCTTCTTGGTCTAGCGGATCTGGCCCCGCGGGACTGTCTCCGCCGACAGGGCAAGCCAATTAGGAGCAGGTACCGGGTCACATCCCAGAAAGGAGAACAGTCCATCCAAGTCCCGGTGTGTTCTGAGGAAGAACGAGTCGCGGTTTTTGGAGACTATCAAATGGAAGGGGAAGCCCCAGCGGTACGTGGCTCCTGAGCTTCTGACCACTTCTAGGATCGGCCTCATCATCCTTCTCATTTGTAGAGTGCGCCTGGAAAGGTCCGGAAGAATCAAAATTCTAGCCCCGTCAAAGTCCACTGGGCCATGCCTCCAGGCCCTATGAGAGATCTCTTCTTTGATTTTATAGAAGTGAATTCTACAGACCACATCTCTGGGGCGCGCCGGATCCGGGTTGCGAGGGCCGAGGGCCCTATGGGCCCTGTCAATCTCGATCGGGGTATCAATGTTCCTTTCCAGAAGCATGTTGAAAATGGTCGTTATAATTTGCTTTACATCTTTCCCTACTGAGGCTTCTGGTATTCCCCTAAGACGAAGATTGTTGCGTCTGTGCCTGTTTTCCAGGTCATCATATTGCAACTGTAGCTGTAGGATCTGGGAGTTCTGCTCGTCGACGCGTGCCGCCAAGTCTGCGATAGCTGCCTCGGTCACTGACTGACGTGATGTGACCCTAGTGTCCAGTGCCTGGACGTGACAGCGCACTTCCGCAATGTCTTTTTTGCATGCCGCCTCGTACTTTGCTATAAGCGCCTCAAAATCTGCTCTGGTGGGAATTGATCTCAAGAAAGAGAGGGTCTCTCTGTGGATGTTTCCCTCCTGGGCCGCGGAGCCCGGGTCTTCAATCAAACTCTGGGGTGACATCGGTGGATCTGAGGCAACTGGGGTGGGAAGAGCTTATTGGGGAGAAATTCTCAGCAACCTGGGGGGTGCCCTCCGGCGAGAAGGACAAAATAGTAGGGGGGCTGAGAGCTGATGTATCACCCGGAATGGACCAGGAAGCGGAGAGGTTTCTAGGGGATTGCAGCAGACCTCTGTGGCATGTACCTTGGGTGCCAGGCGCCTCATCAGCCTGCGGCCCCCACTCTCCTGTCAGCCTGGAAAGGCTTCTTGCTCGAGGAGGTCTCTGTGGGAGGGCGCTGCTTGTAAGTGGGTGGCGGGTGAAGGGTGTTTCTTGTGGGCTGGCTGGGGACCTCACGCCACTGTGTCTCCCTTCACCCGGGGTGAAAGCATACTTCCCCAGCTTGCCTAGAGCCGCATCCCTCCAGCTTAGTCCTGGGGTTTCCAGCATTGTGGGCCCTTGATTGGGGTTGTTCTCTCCGGTGCCCCCCCTTTCTCCCTCTCTAGGGGGCGAGTGGACTGAGGAATTGCCAGGGGTCTCCTCCGCATACCTTTTGCGTCCATCAGGGCCGGTGCCACCTGACGCCGTCTTCTCCCGCCGTCTCTGCCCCTCTCGTCCATGCAGCCCAGCCTCTGTGTCATGTGTGGGCCGAGGGCTCCCCTCTCTGCTGACTCCCGAGGACGGATGATTTGCCTCTGCCAGGAACTCCTGAACCACAGTGGCCGCCGCCGAGCCTCCCGCCTCAGCGTGAGTGTAGCGAGAAGGGGGGGTTGGGCTCTCCCCCGCAGCAGCCGCCGCCATCTTAGATGCAGGAGCCGAAGGCACCGCCGGCACACCGCGAGCCGCGCCGGACGGCTCCGTCTCCTTCCCCGGGTTGGATGCCTCTCTCTGCCAGGTAGGGACTCGTTCCGACGTCGAGGGGCACTCCTCATCTGAGGATGACCCCGATGAGGGGGAAGATGCGTGCCGGTCACTCCGCTCCCCGCCTGCGCGAGCCTTCACAGCTGCCGCCGCGGCTCCTCGCGCTCCGCCGCCTGTTTGGGTGGTGTTCCCCTCCTTCTCTCTCCGTTTGCCTTTCTTGCCGGCCATGGTTTGTTGGCATTTGGGACCAGATTGCCTGTTAGTTTAAGTATAATGCCCGATGGAGCTCAGGAGCAGCACCAGGCACGTCTACTCCATGCACTCGCCAGGCCACGCTCCCACCCCCTTTTCTAATATTAAGAAAAATACTCCTCAAAAATCAACTGATGGAGTCCTGGTGGATACTCAACCCCAGAGAAAGAGATTATATGTTTTTCTCTGCCCAACATCATTCCTATTCATGCATTGACTGGTTCTTGATTCCCCAGAATTTTCTTCATTTGGCAGTTAGCATGGACATTGGCCATATTACCATTTCCGACCACGCTCCAATCTCTCTAACCCTCTCCATTCCTGACACCCCACCCCTCAGAGGCCAGTGGAGGCTCAATAATGCAGTTCAGGGGTTAGAAAGGACATCCAAAAAGCGATTGTGGAATTCTTTGTGGTAAACAATACGGAGGATGTCTCGCGGATGTCTCTGTGGGAAGCCCACAAATGTGTGATCAGGGGGTTGCCGATCAAACACGGGGCACATCTTAAGAAGGGGAGAAAGAACCATATTCTGCGCTTGACACAGGAGATATAAGGGTCGATTCTAAATCCAAAAGTTAATTGATTTCGTATCGGGATTCGGAAGTTTGGGGGGGTGTTAGTCATTTTTTCCTTTTTTTTTGGCCATTTCGGATTTGCACGAACGTTCGTGCATAGACGTATATGTTCATTCGATTTTCGGGCGTCAATTGTATTATTTGCGTTAGTTCGGGTTTTTTTCCCGTCCAAATCGTATTTTTTTCGTTCGTTCCTAATTTTTCCGTTATTGACATGGACATTGCTTGGGACATGGACATTGCTTGGGAGCAATTCAGAGAGCTGATTGCTAAGTGTTTCGAAGCACATTTAATTGTTGAGTTGGGAAATCTTTTCCGGCACCTTTTTGGCTTCGGGATTAGGATGGAGAGGAGTGAGTTCGAGGAACATCAAGGCCTAATGCTGTTTGGCATTGATTTGATCTGGATGTCTGAGGGCAGATTGCTTGGTAAGTGACCAACATTTTTTTGGGGTGTTTTTGGCCCGATTTTTTTTTAAATTGATTGTTGGACTTTTTCTGATTTGTGGTTAACCTTAAACAACATTTTGCAACTGTTGCAACATAATAGTTAAAGTTTTGTCAAACAAACAAGCGGTGGACTCACTTTGTCCTTCATCATTTGTTAGATTTTTGGCCGACGTCTGTTACTTCCATTTCTCCCTCGTATAGCAGATTGACCAGAAGTAGCTGCTAGTTTATGGCCCTTTTTTTGTATTTGACTGTAACTGACAAACTAGAGTAGAACTGCATACAGTGCATTTTTTTTTTTGGAATGTTTTGGGCCCCTCAGCAGCATCAAAAATCGTACATTTCTGAACCCTACAATACAAACATCTTTCCCAGCACACTTGTCATAGCAGATGTGTTATCAGTCTGTTTTTCCCTTATGCTGCATTTTTCTTTATGGCACACATCTGTTACATTAGTCATTTATATCATTGGCCCTGGGTGAAATGTTTGTTTCTTTAGCTGACATAATTGTGCTATCTACTAATATTTTTTTTTGGGATGCCTTTCCTTGCTTAATTGTGTTTTTAAATGGTTTTGTTAAGGGGACTCTGGTTACCCACTGCTTCCGTGGCTCATGACGCCTGTGCTCCAGCCCCAGGATGCCTCTCAGGAAGCATACAACCGAGCGCACCGCAAGACCAGGGCTGTGGTTGAGAGGGCCTTTGGACTTTTGAAGACCCGTTTGAATGAAGAAGAAATGCAATCGGAACGGGGTTTGGGTAAGTTTTAGGGTCAGGAAAATGAAGAAGAATGGAACCGGAAAGGGGTTTGGGTAAGTTTTAGGGTTAATAAAGGTAAGTGTTAGACTGGCGCAAAGTAGTTGGGGTGAGCTTGGTAGTGTAAGATATGGGGCACATTTGTTTGAGGAGTGTAGCTTGTATTGCGCATGCACACAACAAAACACATGCTGCCGTCGCTACAATAGATCAATCAACCTATAATTTACGATGGAAAATGACTGAGCCAAGGTCGGAAGATAGCATACGAACGGACGGGCATTTTACGATAGGAAACGGAATAGTGTATAGAATCGCTTGCAAGTTCATACGAGTGCACGAGCGTTCGGAAAAAATACCATGATCGGCAACAAAAACAAAGCTATTACATGTTTCTCTGAATCGACCCTATAGTAACATAGTAACTAGGGATGAGCGAATCGATCCGGACGAACCCGGATTCGTTCCGAATTTCATGAAAAATTTGATTCTGAACGAACCGAATTTCTCCGCGATTCAATCGATCGAAGTTTTCCTTTAAACGCCATTTATTTCAATTACAGGCATTCTAAAATGGTGGAAGCACATGTCCGGACATATCCCCTGGGGCAAGGTATCATGGGAAAGTCACATGCAGCCTATCAGCAGCCAGGAAGCCCGGTGACATCACCGTGCTATATAACCCGGCGGCCATCTTCCTTGTGCGCATTTCAGCGTTCTATTGCGGCCAGAGCACAGCTGGTTACAGACAGGGACAGAGAGTTAGAGAAAGGTAGGGAGAGTCAGAGAGGCAGACAGAGAGGTAGACAGAGCCAGGGAAAGGTAGTGAAAGATAGGGAAAAACCGGAACGATCATAGAACAACCTAGAAGTGACTTTTTTTCATTAGCCAGATCAGTTTTCAATTCAATTTCAGTTCTTTGTGCTGTAAATCTGCCTTGCCACTGTGCATCCCATCTATGCAGTGGCTTATTTAACCCTATCTGTTACACGCAAGCATTTCTAAAGACTGGATTAGTTTCAATTTTGTTTTAATCACTTTTAAATTGGTGTGCTGTGTGCTGTAAATCTGCCTTGCCACTGTGCATCCCATCTATGCAGTGGCTTATTTTACCCTATCTGTTACACGCAAGCATTTCTAAAAACTGGATTAGTTTTAATTTAGTTTTAATATTTTTTGGTATGCTTTAAATACACCATCCCACATGGGCATCCTAAACCTGCACTTAGCACCCTATCTGTTATACTAAATACATTTGTTCATCCCCAGCTTAATCAAACTATTGCATTTTGAATTGGTTTTTGTCCTGCTGCCAAAACACTAGGCCGCAGGGTATCCCAAACCTGCACGTAGCGGCCTATCTGTTATACAAAATACGCTTGTTGCTCCTCAGCTTAATCAAACTATTGCATTTTGAATTGGTTTTTGTCCTGCTTTAAATATACTAGCCTACATGGGCATCCCAAACCTGCACTTAGCACCCTACCTGTTATACTAAATACGTTTGTTCATCGTCAGCTTAATCAAACTATTGCATTTTGAATTGGTTTTTGTCCTGCTGCCAAAACACTAGGCCGCAGGGTATCCCAAACCTGCACGTAGCAGCCTATCTGTTATACAAAATACGCTTGTTGATCCTCAGCTTAATCAAACTATTGCATTTTGAATTGTTTTTTGTCCTGCTGCCAAAACACTAGGCCGCAGGGTGTCCCAAACCTGCACGTAGCAGCCTATCTGTTATACAAAATACGCTTGTTGATCCTCAGCTTAATCAAACTATTGCAATTTGAATGGGTTTCTGTCCTGCTGCCAAAACACTAGGCCGCAGGGTATCCCAAACCTGCACGTAGCAGCCTATCTGTTGTACATAATATGCTTGTTGATCCTCAGTTTAATCAAACTATTGCATTTTGAATTGGTTTTTGTCCTGCTTTAAATATACCAGCCCACATGTGCATCCCAAACCTGCACTTAGCACCCTATCTGTTATACAAAATACGCTTGTTGCTCCTCAGCTTAATCAAACTATTGCATTTTGAATAGGTTTTTGTCCTGCTGCCAAAACACTAGGCCGCAGGGTATCCCAAACCTGCACATAGCGGCCTATCTGTTATGCAAAATACGCTTGTTGCTCCTCAGCTTAATCAAACTATTGCATTTTGAATTGGTTTTTGTCCTGCTTTAAATATACTAGCCTACATGGGCATCCCAAACCTGCACTTAGCACCCTATCTGTTATACTAAATACGCTTGTTGATCCTCAGCTTAATCAAACTATTGCATTTTGAATTGGATTTTGCCCTGCTGCCAAAACACTAGGCAGCAGGGTATCCCAAACCTGCACTTAGCAGCCTATCTGTTATACAAAATACGCCTGTTGCTCCTCAGCTTAATCAAACCATTGCATTTTGAATTGGTTTTTGTCCTGCTGCCAAAACACTAGGCCGCAGGGTATCCCAAACCTGCACGTAGAACCCTATCTGTTATACTAAATACGTTTGTTCATCCTCAGCTTAATCAAACTATTGCATTTTGAATTGGTCTTTGTCCTGCTACCAAAACACTAGGCCGCGGGGTATCCCAAACCTGCACTTAGCAGCCTATCTGTTATACAAAATACGCTTGTTGATCCTCAGCTTAATCAAACTATTGCACTTTGAATTGGTTTTTGGCCTGCTTTAAAAATACCAGCCCACATGGGCATCCCAAACCTGCTCTTAGCACCCTTCCTGTTATACTAAATACATTTGTTCATTCTCAGATTAATCAAACTATTGCATTTTGAATTGGTTTTTGTCTTGCTGCCCAAACACTAGGCCGAGGGTATCCCAAACCTGCACGTAGCAGCCTATCTGTTATACAAAATACGCTTGTTGATCCTCAGCTTAATCAAACTATTGCATTTTGAATTGGTTTTTGACCTGCTGCCAAAACACTAGGCCGCAGGGTATCCCAAACCTGCACTTAGCAGCCTATCTGTTATACTAAATACGCTTGTTGATCCTCAGCTTAATCAAACTATTGCATTTTGAATTGGTTTTTGACCTGCTGCCAAAACACTAGGCCGCAGGGTATCCCAAACCTGCACTTAGCAGCCTATCTGTTGTACAAAATACGCTTGTTGATGCTCAGCTTAATCAAACTATTGCATTTTGAATTGGTTTTTGTCCTGCTTTAAATATACCAACCTACATGGGCATCCCAAACCTGCACTTAGCACCCTATCTGTTATACTAAACACATTTGTTCATCCTCAGCTTAATCAAACTATTGCATTTTGAATTGGTTTTTGTCCTGCTGCCAAAACACTAGGCCCCAGGGTATCCCAAACCTGCACTTAGCAGTCTATCTGTTATGTCAAATACGCTTGTTGATCCTCAGCTTAATCAAACTATTGCATTTTGAATTGGTTTTTGTCCTGCTTTAAATATACCAGCCCACATGGGCATCCCAAACCTGCACTTAGCACCCAATCTGTTATACTAAATACGTTTGCTCGTCCTCAGCTAAATTAAACTATTGCATTTTGAATTGTTTTTTGTCCGGCTGTCAAAACACTAGGCCACAGGGTATCCCAAACCTGCACTTAGCAACCTATCTGTTTTACAAAATACGCTTGTTGCTCCTCAGCTTAATCAAACTATTGCATTTTGAATTGGTTTTTGTACTGCTGCCAAAACACTGGGCCGCAGGGTATCCCAAACCTGCACTTATCAGTCTATCTGTTATACTAAATACGCTTGTTGATCCTCAGCTTAATCAAACTATTGCATTTTGAATTGGTTTTTGTCCTGCTGCCAAAACACTAGGCCGCGGGGTATCCCCAACCTGCACTTAGCAGCCTATCTGTTATACTAAATACGCTTGTTGATCCTCAGCTTAATCAAACTATTGTATTTTGAATTGTTTTTTGTCCTGCTTTAAATATACCAGCCCACTTGGGCATCCCAAACCTGCACTTTGCGGCCTATCTGTTATACTAAATACGCTTGTTGATCCTCAGCTTAATCAAACTATTGCATTTTTAATTTGGTTTTTGTCCTGCTGCCAAAACACTAGGCCGCAGGGTATCCCAAACCTGCACTTAGCACCTTATCTGTTATACTAAATAAGCTTCTTGATCCTCAGCTTAATCAAACTATTGCATTTTGAATTGGTTTTTATCCTGCTGCCAAAACACTAGGCCGCAGGGTATCCCAAACCTGCACTTAGCAGCCTGTTATACAAAATACGCTTGTTGATCCTCAACTTAATCAAACTATTGCATTTTGAATTGGTTTTTGTCCTGCTTTAAATATACCAGCCCACTTGGGCATCCCAAACCTGCACTTAGCACCCTATCTGTTATACTAAATACGCTTGTTGATACTCAGCTTAATCAAACTATTGCATTTTGAATTGTTTTTTTGTCCTGCTGCCAAAACACTAGGCCGCAGGGTATCCCAAACCTGCACGTAGCAGCCTATCTGTTATACAAAATACGCTTGTTGCTCCTCAGCTTAATCACACCATTGCATTTTGAATTGGTTTTTGTCCTGCTGCCAAAACACTAGGCCGCAGGGTATCCCAAATCTGCACCTATCAGCCTATCTGTTATACAAAATACGCTTGTTGCTCCTCAGCTTAATCAAACTATTGCATTTTGAATTGGTTTTTGTCCTGCTGCCAACTCCAGTGTCTCTTTCAAGCTATGTTTGGGCTGCTGCTGTTTGCAACTCCAGGGTGTCATTCAGCCAATGTTTGGGCTCCTGCTGCCAACTCCAGTGTCTCTTTCAAGCTATGTTTGGGCTTCTGCTGCTGCTTGCAACTCCAGGGTGTGATTCATCCAATTTTTGGGCTCCTGCTGCCAACTTCAGTGTCTCTTTCAAGCTATGTTTGGGCTCCTGCTGCTGCTTGCAACTCCAGGGTGTGATTCAGCCAATTTTTGGCTCCTGCTGCCAACTCCAGTGTCTTTTTCAAGCTATGTTTGGGCTCCTGCTGCTGCTGCTTGCGACTCCAGGGTGTCATTCAGCCAATTTTTGGGCTCCTGCTGCCAACTCCAGTGTCTCTTTCAATCTATGTTTGGGCTCCTGCTGCTGCTTGCAACTCCAGGGTGTGATTCATCCAATTTTTGGGCTCCTGCTGCCAACTCCAGTGTCTTTTTAAAGCAATGTTTGGGCTCCTGCTGCTGCTTGCAACGCCAGGGTGTGATTCATCCAATTTTTGGGCTGCCAACTCCAGTGTCTCTTTAAGGCAATGTTTGTGCTCCTGCTCCTGCTGCTTGCAACTCCAGGGTGTGATTCAGCCCATTTTTGGGCTCCTGCTGCCAACTCCAGTGTCTCTTTCAAGCTATGTTTGGGCTCCTGCTGCTTCTGCTTGCAACTCCAGGGTGTGATTCATCCAATTTTGGGCTCCTGAAGCCAACTCCCGTGTCTCTTTAAAGTAATGTTTGGGCTCCTGCTGCTGCTTGCAACTCCAGGGTGTGATTCATCCAATTTTTGGGCTCCTGCTGCTGCCAACTCCAGTGTCTCTTATAAGCTATGTTTGGGCTCCTGCTGCTGCTGCTTGTGACTCCAGGGTGTCATTCAGCCAATTTTTGGGCTCCTGCTGCCAACTCCAGTGTCTCTTTAAAGCAATGTTTGGGCTCCTGCTGCTGCTTGCCACTCCAGGGTGTGATTCAGCCAATTTTTGGCTCCTGCTGCCAACTCCAGTGTTTCTTTCAAGCTATGTGTGGGCTGCTGCTGCTGCTTGCAACTCCAGGGTGTCATTCAGTCCATTTTTGGGCTCCTGCTGACAACTCCAGTGTCTCTTTCAAGCTATGTTTGGGCTCCTGCTGCTGATGCTTGAAACTCCAGGGGTTTCATTCAGCCAATTTTTGGGCTCCTGCTGCCAACTCCAGTGTCTCTTTCAAGCTATGTTTGGGCTCCTGATGCTGCTGCTTGTGACTCCAGGATGTCATTCAGCCATCTTTTGGGCTCCTGCTGCCAACTCCAGTGTCTCTTTCAAGCTATGTTTGGGCTCCTGCTGCTGCTGCTTGCAACTCCAGGGTGTCATTCAGCAAATTCCTGGGCTCCTGCTGCCAACTCCAGTGTCTCTTTCAAGCTATGTTTGGGCTCCTGCTGCTGCTGCTTGCAACTCCAGGGTGTCATTCAGCAAATTCTTGGGCTCCTGCTGCCAACTCCAGTGTCTCTTTCAAGCTATGTTTGGGCTCCTGCTGCTGCTGCTGCTTGCCACTCCAGGGTGTCATTCAGCCAATTTTTGGGCTCCTGCTGCCAACTCCAGTCTTTCAAGCTATGTTTGGGCTCCTGCTGCTGCTGCTTGCCACTCCAGGTTGTCATTCAGCCAATTTTTGGGCTCCTGCTGCCAACTCCAGTGTCTCTTTCAGCCAATGTTTGGGCGGCTGCTGCTGCTTGCAACTCTAGGGTGTGATTCAGCTAATTTTTGGGCTCCTGCTGCTGCCAGCTCCAGGGTGTGTTTTTCAGGCACTATAGGGGCCCCTCATAGTGATGGCACCTCAACTCTCTGCAATTGTGCCGCTCTGCGATTCTATTAGCGATGCCTCTGATCTGCATGTCATAATTATTTACAGTATTATTTCAATAACCCAGCAGGCATCCTATGCGTTTTACAGCAAGGCAGATTGGTTTACAACCCTATTGAGGCTCTAGGAAGCTCAGAAATAATCGTTTTAATAGCAATTCGTCGCGAATAAATTCGGACCGAAACAAATTTTGTCGGAAAATTCGGCGAATCAGCCGAATCGAATTTTTCAAGAGTTCGCTCATCTCTAATAGTAACATAGTATGTAAGGCTGAATAAAGACTTTAGTCCATCTAGTTCAGCCTGTTTATCTCCTTCCAGTGGTTTAGTAGCCATAGCTGGAAATGTTATTACATGCCAGGAAGGCATCAAGGCCACTTTTGAAAGTTTTTACTGTATCCATCATTATTACCTCCTCTGGCAGCGAGTTCCATTGTCTCACTGCTCTTACAGAGAAGAATCCCCTCCTATGATGGTGGAAAAAAGCACCTTTTCTCTAACCTTAGTGGATGCCCTACACTCTGGGGTATAAATAGATTGTGGGACAGATCTTTGTATTGACCCCGAATATATTTATACATAGTTATTAGATCACCCTCAAGCGTCCAAACTAAATAAACCTAACTTTGACAATCTTTCAGGGTACTCTAGCCCCGGCAATCCTTTTATTAACTTTGTTGCCCTTCTTTGAACGTGTCAAAATATATCCAAAATTGAATCCATGCATAAGCACTCCCTTGACAGTGCCTTGGGGGCTAAGTTGGCGAGCCTTAGGGGGTCCCTCAGAGACATTTGCTTTACTGAAGCCAAAAGCCTGGTGGCCAGGAGTCATAGATTCTTCTATGAATACAGTAATAAGTGTGGCAGGGCCCTGGCAAGGGCTTTAAGAACCTAGCTAAGCAGAAACTTTATCCCAACAATTCAAGGGGCGGGGGGGGGGGGGGCAGTAGACTCCGACTGCCACCCGATATAACGAATGCATTTAGGGAATTTTATGAAGATCTTTATAATTTGCCGCAGGACTGCTCGGCTGCCCATCAGAGTAAAATAGCTGCCTACATTCAGGATTTGAGCCTCCCCCAGCTTAAACAAGAAGTGATTAGTGCTCTCAATAGGGAAATCGGGATGGACGAATTTCTGAGGGCCATCAAAAATACAAAGCCGGGAAAGGCTCCGGGCCCAGATGGTTTCAATTTATAAGGCATTTGTGGAAACTTTGGGCCCTTATTTTTTTGCGCCCTTTAGCTCCCTAAAAGACAGCTGACCACCACCTAAAGATACCCTCTGAGCAAGTATTACTATTATCCTTAAGGCTGGCAAGGACCTATCACAATGCGGTAGCTATAGACTAATTTCCTAATTGAACTGCGACTTAAAGCTTGGGCTTTGCCACTGGATTATGGCTTCCTACTCATGCCCCTTTGCGTCCATTGTGGCAAATGGGCTCCCGTCCAGGTCATTCAATCAGTAAAACGGAATGTGGCAGGGATGCCCACTATCACCACTGATGTTCATCCTAACGTTAGAGCCATTTCTGCACGCTGTAAGGAATAATCTGGACATTTCTAGCATTCAGGCGGGTTGTGTGAAGCACAAGGTCGCTGCTTATGCTGATGATCTGATCTTTTTCATTACTAAACCTGAAACGACTCTTCCTATCCTGCTAGCCAAACTCCGGACCTTCCAGACAGTGACAAATTATAAAATAAACTATCAAAAGTCCTCGACTCTTAACATCAACATCCCCCCGAAAAGATTGAAACAAATTCCTGAAAACTTCCGAACGCCAAGCAGTGACCTACCTGGGAACACAAATGCCACCCCATCCCCAGTGGATCTATGGCCTTTCCCCTGCTATTAAGGAGAGTGGAGGAGGACCTCCAGAAATGGAACAAAGGGGCATTCACCTGGTTCGGCAGGGTGAATATTATTAAGATGAACGTAATCCCGAGAGTCCTACATCTGTTCCAAGCTTTGCCGGCGGAGGTCCCCCACACATTCTTCAAACAACTGAGGGTGATATGTTCCAGGTTCATTTGGGTGGGGAAGTCTCATCGTCTGGCTGCCTCTCTCCTGACCCTCCTCAGGGGCTATGGGGGTTTGGGTATCTCGGATTGGAAGCTTTAACACGCTGCAACTCACTTGGTCAGGGTAATTGACTGGTGCAGGTACTCCAAGCACAAATAGCGGACACGCGTAGAGCAGGAGGTGTCACGGGTCTTTCTCCCAGGACTCCCTTGGATCCCGCTGAGGTCAATAACCCCAGGACCCTCATAGCTTGATGCATCGTGACTGCCTGACTGGAGCACAAAGACTGAACTGCTCCCTGGAGAGTCTGTATCTTTTGAGAAAGCAAAACAATTTTCTGAAGGACTGTATTGATCTCGAAACCTAGTCATGACCTGAGACAGAACTAGGCTAGATTTCCTGTAATTCAGTGCCCATACTAGATGGAGCAATAATCCCCTTGTTGTCTAAGGATCCAAAATTAACCTTTCTTGGCTTGGAGCAAAACGGAGCAGACTGTCCAATACACCTGAGGTTTGCTAGAGCCTTGGTTAATAAATTACCTGGGAGCTGAGGGAAGACAAAAAAATTGGACGTGTAGCAATTATTATTATTGATATTATTGTTTATTGATATAGTGCCATCATCTTCCGTAGCGCTTTACAAAGTAGTATATACAGACAGGGTAGAAACAATGAGTCCAAATCTTTATTGCAAATCTCAGGAAGGCTTGTGCACAAAGACTCATTGGAAGATGCCAGTAGGCGTCCTCTAGGTCTATTAAAGTGGACCAACACCCAGGATTTTGACTATCCTGGGTTTTGGTCCACTTCGGCGGGACAACCGGATCGGGGATGCCCCGCTGTGTGAAACCCCCCAGAAACCCCGAAAAACTCACCTCTCCTCGCTCCCACATGACCGCGGCTGCCAATCCCCGCCGACGGACCAGCGGGAGGCAGCGATGGACAAGAGAGCGTGCCCACCGCCACTGCCTCCCGCGCGTCACTCTTACAGGGTGCGCGCCCGCGCCGGGCATTCACAAATGGCGGCGCGGGTGCGCGTCCTGCTAGAGGGATGCGCGGGAGGCGGCGGCGGGCGCCGCTGGATCGTGGATAGGGTAGGGATTTAGGGGTTTCTGGGGGGTTTCACACAGCGGGGCAGTCAGGGGTCTGATCGGTCCGGGTATCTTATAGATTCCCGGGCCGACCATGGGAGGGTGTTGGTCCACTTTAAAACCATGAAGGAACCTGGCGGGAGCAAATGTCTGACTGAAAAGATTGATTTCATGTGAAAACATCTGTAACCTGAACCCCCAGAAGTCTTTCACTAGAAACATGCTCTAGTAGAACCCTGTTCCCCACTGTTGGCAGGGAACCGAAACAATTACCCCATGTTTAACATTGGATCTATATTTTTATTTATGGTGAGCCATCACCACCGAAGGAACTTTTCTGCTCCCGCCCTTCCACCTGATCATCTGCTGCAGGGAGCGGGGAATGGGGAAAAAAGGAGAGGCAGGGGAGCGGGGTGGAGGGGAGCATTAAAGTTGGGCAAGGTGGGAGGGGGAAAGGGGGGGCAGAGGAGGGACCCTGCAATCCCAGCTTCTCCTAACATCATCCTTAGTAAAATGGTAAGTATGCTTACCCCCTGCCCCCAATTTAGTCAGGGAATGGGAAAACTGTCCAGTTCCCTGGGGGTATCCCGGGTCCCTGGCAGGCTGCCTCCAGAGCCAGGAAATGGGTCTTCCCTGGATAGGACCCAAAGCATTGGTACTTACCTAAACCCATCTGTTCAGGAGCTGGTGGTCTGACACAGAAACAAATGGTGAATGGGAGGAGAAATCAAAGCTTTATTCTCTCTGGTGGTCACATATTCCAAACTGGGGGTGGAGACATGAAGTCTCATCAGTATGCTGGCTAGAGGATGTTTTGAGAAATTAAAGATACATCCATAAATGAAAATACAAAATGTCTTTACAGTGGTTAGAGGCCAAATGAGGGTGAACACACCTGGGTGAATGTTCTGCACAGAATGGGCTAAGGAAAGTACTCAAAATGATAACAGTAAACAAAAATGTAAAAAATAGATATTTTATTGACCCAATGGTAAAGTCCATTTCCAAAGCTAAATGTCCATTTCATTGCCCTTCCATGGACAGAGGGCTCACATAATGAGGGACAGCTAGGGACAAAGGAACCTCTGCTAATTGTTCTTTTTCGCTACTTTCAGGGACAAGCTGCTCATATACTGAGAGGGATAAAAAAATCTCTGATAGTTGTCCTTTACAGGCCACTTCCATGGACAGGTGACTGATATATTGGGAGAGGGACAGGCCTTCAAAAACTTCAAAAATGAAATCACAAATACGGGACAGTGACGTGGCAGTGGTTCTGCTGCTGATGGTGATAGCGCTGGTGCTTGGGGGAGAGGATGTGTTACATATGTGCCTGCTACACCTTCCTCTGGTGCCAGCAGATGCCAGGCTTTGCAGCATATTTTTGTAGGCCTCAATACCACTGTCAAAATGGTAAGGCCAGACCAAGTTAAGGCCTTGGTAGATTAGATGGCACACAGTTCTTCCAGTTCCAGTTCACCAGGGACCTGCAAAGCAAATAAAAAACATTATAAGCATTATTATTATTTACAGAGCGCTGTTGTATTCCTGTGCACTGCAAAACAAAAAATTGCAGGAGGGTCAGACATTGATTAATATTCACAACGTCCATGGCCAGGAAAACCACAAAAGCAAACAGAAAAACATTGTCCGTATTTTTTTCTTCCACCTTCCCTTTAGGTCTTTGACACTCCTAGATGGGATTAAGTGGGCCATCCACCTGCCCCTGCCCCAGTTGCCCAACTTGTGTGTTGGAGGTTGACAACGTGGACATCGGACCATCGCAGGATGTCTACGATCAGAATGAAAGTGCTGACTGAATATGGAGGCTGATAAGGAGAGTAGCGGGGAGGAGTGGGTGGAAGACAATTCAAAGGGTGATGACAATTTGGACTGAAGGCAATCGGATTTTGGTGGAAGAGGTGGCCACACAGTCCCAAAAGAGGGAGAAGAGTGCAAATCATCAGCCCCTTGCTACTAATGCCCAGGGACTGAGCACTGAAAAAGCTGGCTCACCAGCTTTGGATCTCACCAGCTTGTTATTTTTTCAAACAGTGCACAGATGACAAGTCTCAGGCCATTTGCACACTGTGTCACCAGTCACTGAAAATAGATAATTGTGAATAATCTCTGCTTTTCAGGACCCTGGTGATGGTCATTGTGCCAATAAACGTTGTAAATATTATTGTTTATTTATAGCGTGCTATCATACGCTGTTGTGCTCTCTATAAAAATTACAGGAGGATGAAACACTGAATACTCATCATCATGTCCATGGCCGGGAACCTGCAAAGGAAACAGAAATACATTGTTAGTATTATTATATGTCTCCATTTGTTGCCTCCTGCTTTGCTCCTTCTTTCTTGATCCAGTCATGGGATCCAGGAACAGACACACGAGTGGTTGCTGATGCTGAACCTGAGGCCCAGCAAGGTGGTGTGCAACAATGGGGCTGAACCTAGTAGCAGCCTTGGAATGAGCTAGGTTGAGGCTCATCTGTTGGCTGGTGCATGTGGTCAATAGTGGAGTTCCAGCTCCAAAATGCCCTAGCGAGTCAAAGTGCAGACCAACAGCACTTCACCACTAAACAGTGGGCCTCAATGAGGGATATTTGTGCCATGCTAATATGCCACCAATATGGTCAGTGCTGACGTTGCCATCATCATCGCTACCATTCCCATCCACCTGCTAAAAAAAAAACACTTTAGGACATGATGGAGAATGGAATATTACACAGGGAGGAAGCAGAGGAGAAAGAGGAAGGTACATTTACACAAGTGTCAGGCCAGTCCACAGGTGGCTTACAGGGTGGGTTGCTGAACTGACAGTGCCAAGGGACAGTTTTGAATTCTTCAAAGGAGGACTTTTCCTCACAGCAGGGTGGCACCCAGCGCAGCTCATGGGCATTGCTGGAGCATGGCTGGGGGGGGGGGGGTAGAGGAAAATACACCTCCCATGGAGGTAAAAACATTAGTACCATATATTTATACTAAGTTTAATAAAACAGTATTATTAAAAATTATATCATTAAAATAAATACATGCAAACACCTGAGGCTCCCTCTGATGCTTCCATTGTCTTAGCCTCTACCACCACCTCCACAACCCCAAAAGCCTCTACTGCCACCTTTCTCCCTCCAAAGGGAGGACCTCTCTCATAAGAAGCATTGCAACAACATGGGATCAAGCAAACCAATATCTCAACCTAGGAGAAACATTGTTGACTACAGGATACAACATGGTTGGAAAAAAAGGCAGTGACTCATTAACACAAGGGAAAGAATCTTTTTAAGCTCAAGTACCAATCAACCATTCTCTCTATCTTATGTAGTATGATTGGTTTGAATGTGTTTATGGAATAGAACTCCACGAGGATGAAAGGGTATCTGCTCTTGAAGTATTTCCAGAGTTGCTTTATCCAGGATAAATTATGCCCATTTGGCTGATACAATGATTCGGAAACCTGTGGAACATATCGTTAAACAGAAGACGGTTCCAAAGTTGAATGGCGAGGGATGGTTCCGGCTATTATGCACCAATCATGAACACATGGAGATCTTGGCATCATGCCTGACTCTAATGATTCTCTGCCAGCGGAAAGAGAGCCAGGAGAGATTGTGGACAGCCTATTTAGGAAGCAAGTGGAATATGCCAAAGAAGATGGCTCAAAAAGGACTTGGTTAAATTATCAAGTGGAAGCCAAACCTTCAGTTTGATGAGGATTTCCATATCAAGTGTTATATTTATAGAAAATCCAACTTTCAGATTATAATATTGTATTCCTGTGAACTTTTGCATTTAATGGAGTAAAGAGAATATGAGAAGGAATTTTAGATCAATTCATTCTTCCTTACATAGGGATACACCATTTCTGACAAATGAGGGGCTTAGGGAAATAAGGAAAGAAACTCAACATAAAATGAAAACAGAAGTTGTAAAAGAGCATACAAATGGAAGATTTGTGTGATTGCTCATTATAAAAGTTATTCCTAAGTAATCATTCTTTACCTTCATTGCGTTGTTTTGGTATATATAATTTCCCTACATTAGAATTATACTTCCAGTATCCATGTTGAAGACATTATGGGTGAACAGTATGTTTATGTTGTCATCTACAGATAACAAACTACTATTGTATTTGCCGGCGTATAAGACGACTGGGCGTATAAGACGACCCCCGAACATTTCCACTAAAAATATAGAGTTTGTTATATACTCGCCGTATAAGACTACTCCCTCTTCCGCACACCAAATAAAACGTAAAAGAACATCAGATTTTATTTCAACATGTTAATTTATATTCAAATGCTTATCCCACATTACAAAAGGGCAATCTGCTAGCCCCCCCCCCCACCAATCTATGTGTCTAATCCTCCATACACATATGCACACCAATACATCCCCCCTCCCTATTATATAAAGATCCCGAATTGGGATGCCCCACTTTGTGAAACCCTCCAGAAAATTCAGAAAAACTCTTGATCAATCAGAGCCATTTGCCCTGCATATGTAATGCTTGGCAAATGGCTCTGTTCACATACACGGCTTTGGCAAGCGCCCACATACCCAGCAGTGCGGATGCTTCTGCCCCCAGCCTAGGGTGCCAGGAGGCAGGTGAGTTCTGTGGTGCCCGGGGGGAGGGGGTTGCACAAAGTGGGGCATCCTGATATGGAACGCCCCAGGGTAAGGCCATTGCCCAGCCCTGGAATCTAAAGTACTCCAGGGCTGGCCAATGGCCTTACCCAGGGGAGGATGCCACACTTTGTGCAACCCCCTCCCCTCGGGGTGCCGCAGTGGATTTTGCTCCCCTTTTAATAAAATTTCCCTGCTCCAAATGCCATGTCTCCCCCCCCCATTCATGCATATATACATAAACATATTACACATTGATACAAAAAAAACCACTTTCTAACTACCCGCCCACTTCCTCCTTACCTCAAGAGATCGAGCAGCAAACTCACGTGTCTTCTGTGCTGGGAGGACATCAGGTGGGCGGAGCCGGGCCAGGTCACATCTACCTCACAGCTGCGCAGCGGGCAGATGGGGAGGTGAGGTAAGGGGAGGTGAGGTAAGGGGAGGGGAGGTAAGGGGAGAGGAGGAGAGGGGGGATGCCGTCGGTGCGCAATCTCTCTGGTGCGCGCCGGGGACGAGAGCGCGATCGCGTGCGCCGGGCGATTGCGTCCCCCCGTGTGCACTAGCGCGATCACGTACTCGCGCCCCCGCGCGCACTAGCGAGATCGCGCACCTCCACTGACCACCAATGCTTACAAAGGAAAAAAAAAGTTACCACCGCCTTAGGGGAAATACGGCCCTGGGTGCACCCGGCGTATAAGACGACCCCCCCACTTGGAGGCACGTTTTATAGGTGGAAAAAGTCGTCTTATACGCCGGCAAATACGGTAAGTCTCAATGTGTGACCTGAACAATTAGTATTACAGAGCAGTGACCCCCCCAAGTGCTTTAAACAATTGGTATTACAGAGCAGCGAACCCCAAGTGCTCTGAACATATGGTTTTACAGAGTAGTGACCCCCAAGTGCTTCGAACAATTGGTATTACAAAGCTGTGACCCCTAAGTGGTTTGAACAGTTGGTATTACAGAGCAGTGACCCCAAAGTGGTTTGAACAATTTGTATTACTGAGTACTGAACCAGTGGACACTACACAAAAATGCTTTTTTTCAAGAGGGCCGGAACACTGCCCAATGGGTATAGTTTCGAGTACAAGGGGACGTTCCAATTGCGAATGCCCTCTTGCATGTTAATGGTGCAGAATGGGGCATCTGTAATTGGGATGTCCCCCTGCGCTCAGAACACCTATTTTTTTTTAAATGGGTGTTGTTCTTGTTTAACTGCTCTGGCCCAGTGGATACTCCAACAACAATCGGTATTAAAGAGTATTGGCACCCAAGTGGTTAGAGCAAGTGCTATTAAAGTACTGAAACCCAAGGGACATTACACAAAAATGTTTTTTTTTTCAAGAGGGCCTTAAGTGCCCTGACCCCGTGGATACAATAACAATTGGTACTAAGAATATTAAGAACCAAGTGATTGTAGCAAGTGGTATTAACCCTTTCATTGCCAAGCATGTAGATTCTACATGCTCGCTTCCACTCCACTTAAGTGCCAAGCACGTAGAATCTACAAGCTTGACTTTTCCCCCGCTACAGAAAAGTGAAATAAAAACACTCACCTGACCCCTTGTTCGATCCGGCTGGGTCTCCTCTTCATCTGGGGGGGCTTCAATCTCCCACCCAGGCCCCCCCGGGTGCAGGGGAGGGCCCGGAATAGCCACCCCCCCTTAAGCAGCAGCCGAAATACATGTAAAAAAAAAATAAATAAATAAAAATGACATTTACTTACCTCGATCGCTTGATCGCTCCCTCTAGGTCTCCTCTTCACCAGGGGGGCCTCCGATTGACTGTCCTCCTCGACAGGCGCCGCCATCTTGCCGCTACCCCTTTGGGGCGGGGCTTATGACGTCACTCCCGGGTGTCGTCCTTGCTCAGGGCTGTCATTTCTGACACTTGTCATCGCTGGCCACAGGAGGAGGAAGGCAGGTGATGATCTGATCGCCTGCCTCCCTCCTCCACTGGTCAGCGATGACACCAACTGTCATCAGAGCTGCGAGGGACACAGGAGCTGAGGATCAGAGGTGAGTAAAGTAAAAAAAAAGTTGTTATTTTTTAATAAAGTCATTTTTTATTCTGTCTGTGTCTTTTTTTTTTTTACTGTTAAAGTGGACCAACACCCAGGATTTTGACTATCCTGGGTATTGGTCCACTTCACCGGGGCACCCCGATCGGCGGTGCCCCGCTGTGTGAAACCCCCCAGAAAGCCCCCAAAACGTACCTCTCCCCGCCACGGACAAGCTGATTGACAGCGACGGACAAGCAGCTTGCCCGTCGGCGCCTCCCGCGCGTCACTCTTGACGTGTGCGCGCCCGCGCCGGCCATTCAGAGACGGCCGGCGCAGGCGCGCACGTCTAGAGGAGCGCGAGTGAGGCGGCGGCGGCGGAAGCAGCGGCTGGAGAGGTAAGGTTTTTCGGGGGTTAAGGAGGGTTTACACCCCGCGGGACATCCGAGATCGGGAGTGTGTGAGGTGATCGGCCCGGGAATCTTATAGATTCCCGGGCCGATCACCTCAGGGTGTTGGTCTACTTTAACTCCTTGTGAACTGGTAAGGGGTCCATGAGACCCCTTATACCAGTTCACAAGGCTCGGGGGTCTAGCCATTAACCCCCGCCACCCCCATTACCTGCCTCCCCAAAGCCCAGGAGGGGCAGAAGAGCCCGTGGCCACGGGCTATGTGGGCTGGTAGCCTGCAGGGCCAGGGGCCACAAAAGCTGGCCCCTGTGCCCTGTTCCTACAAGCCCTGCATAGCTGGTCCCGGGCTGGTTACTTCGGGTAAGGGGGACCCCATGTCATTTTTTTTTTTTTTGGATTTTTAAGGGTGTGGAACCCTATGTCATTTTTTTTTAATTAACCCCTTATGTTGTCACCCAGCAGCTATAAAAGGCTTCCAGCAGGTGAGCAGAAGCCAGTGACTGCCGAGGGACACAGTGCAAGATGGATGGATAATAAAATATTTTTTTTCTCTGTGTGTGTGGTGTTTTTTTTTTACACTTAACCCCTTGTGAACTGGTAAGGGGTCCAAGAGATCCCTATACCAGTTCACAAGGCTGGGGGCTGGCAAGTCACCTGCGGCTAGCGGATGACTTGCCATTAACCCTCGGCACCCCCAATTACCTGCCTCCCCAAAGCCCGGGGGGGGCAGAAGAGCCCGTGGCCATGGGCTATGCGGGCTTGTAGCCTGCAGGGCCAGGGGCCACAAAAGCTGGCCCCTGCATCCTGTTTCTAAAAGCCCTGCATAGCTGGTCCCGGGCTGGTTACTTTGGGTAAGGGAGACCCCATGTCATTTTTTTTCGATTCTTAAAAATCCCCCCAAAAATGGGGGGTAGCCCCCCTGGGAGGGGGGACTCTATGTAATTTTTTTTCTCGATTTAACCCTTTGCAGTGTGGATGGTAGTTGTATTTTATTTGTAAATGTTATAAAGTACTTGTTTCAGTTTGGGGGGTCTCCTGGGCAGGAACAGGGGGCTAGCGATAAATATGTGGTACCGTTCTAATCGGTAGAAATGGGGATTTCTCATGCAATATGGTTTTCTTTAATAAAATAAATTTTTTATTTAAAATAAAGGAGGCAATTTTCTAAAAAAAAAAAATTTTTTTTTTACTTAGGCCCTTATTCATCAAGCGATGGCGCCAGGTAGTGTCCGACGAGCGCCAGGTAGCGGCAGCTAACGGTGACTACCGACTCAAGTACGCCCGGCGGCGGTCACAATGACGCATTTATCAAGCAAAATGAGGCTAGCGCCGGCGAGAGCGACGGCTAGCGCGGCATTCATCATGAAGCCGCCTGGACCGAACAGCGCCGCTGCAAATTCCCTCACAGCGCCAGGTATGAGCTGTCGCTCCCTGGCGATGTCCAATGCATTTCAATGGAGCAATCTATAATAATTCATGATTCATTGGAAATAATTTTTTTTTAAATTTTTTTAATGTCAAAAAATTGGAGAACACTTCTGCAATGTTAGGATTTATTTTTAAGTAAAAAAAAAAAAAAAAAAAAAAAAATGTGCAGAATTGATCTAACAGGTCTGAGATTAATGTATTCATATAACAAAATGATTCTAAAAACATGTATAATGTTACATTCAAAAAATATGGTTGTTTAGGGGTTAAAAACTAGTTAATACAGATCGCCGCCAGCGCTCTGGGGTTTAAACAAGGAATGGACAGCGACAGCACATTCGGAGCGTGATTTTTTGATGAATATGAATCTAGCCGTTCGCTCTGGCCATTCGTTGTCAGGCGCTCACATACAACGCTGGACCTGTGAAACAGCGACCCCCCAGGCCTTATTCAACATTACCGCACACCGACTGAGTCGCTGTCATCAAGCTAATGCCGGCCAAGCACAGCGAATACTGGCTGGCGCTGAAAAAATCACGCTACAGTCGCTCATCTGTCGCTACCTGGCGCTATTGATGAATCGGCCTCCCCATATTAATATTGTAAAAAACAGAATAAAGTTTACAAACAAGACATTTCATGTTAAAGCCTAAACTCTGCTGCAAAAAAAAATATATATAACTTTCCAGAAAATTCCAGCAAAAATGGCGCAAAACATGGCGCAAAATGGGGAATAAAGACCTGTCAACAGAGGGTGACAAAATCTCAAGTAGGCTGGCAATTAAAAGGGTTAAAAGTAGCTATGCATGTTGGGTATTGTTCTGCTCGGGGGACCTTGCACTTTCAGACTTAGCTTGTTTTTTCTTGTTTGTATATTTATATTTTAGGAAAAGGTGTTTTTTATTCAGCTTTTTTATACATTTTTTAGGGAAACCCTGCGCAACCAAAGAATTCTTTGAGGGATTAATTCCAGAAAGATGAGCCCACTACAACAAGCTGGGTATGCTTAGAAAGCTTAACATGTGTACTTTCAGGGAATATATGGTTTATGGGGAATATTCCAAAAGTAAAGGGTTGTTTTGGTTGAAAAAATGCAAGGTGCGCACTTTGTCTGCAGAGCTGAAATTTTCAAGTAAAATTACCGTTTCGCACATGCTTTACTTTGGGGTGTTTGGCAACTCTTCCCTTGACAGTAGCTATGCATGTTGGGTATTGTTCTGTTCGGGGAATGTTGCTTTTTCAGATTTTACTTGTTTTTTCTTGTGTTTTCGTTTTTTCAGGAAAACGTGGCTTTGATTCTGCTTTTTTATCCTTTTTTTAGGGAAACTCTTTGCAACCAAAGATTACATTGAGGGATTACTTCCAGAAAACTGTGGCCACATCAACAAGCCTGGTACACCTAGAAAGCTTGAGGTGTGTACTTCCAGAGAATATATAGTTTGTTGGGGGTATTTCAAATGTAACGGGTTGCTTTTCTGGAAAAACTTCAAGGTGCGCATAGCATAGTTGTATTTTATCTGAAAATCCCCTAAAGAGCTGTTTCAGTTTGGGGGAGTCTCCTGGGCAGGAAAGGGTGTCTACCTAGACATATGTGGTACCGCTGTAACTGGGAGAAATCTGGATTTCACATGCAATATGATTTTTTTTACAAACTTACATTTGTTATTACAAAAAAACACTACAAATAGTAAACAATAGATTTTTTTATTTTTTTTTTTCACATATTTCACCCAAAAATATTGAGAATACACCTAAAAAATGACAAACAAAAACAATATATAATTTTCCTGGGAAATCCCTGGAAATCCCTTCAAAAATCACATTTGAACATGGGGAGCGCAAAATAGTGCAAAATGGTCTGGCAACAAAGGGTGACAAAAACTCCAGGTAGGCTGGCAGCGAAAGGGTTAAACAGTACTGACATCCAACCTATCTAACCCTGACTCCAGCCACTTTCCCTAAATAAATATCCTGAAAAGGTCAATAGGGTGCTTAGCAACCTATCTAGCCCTCACTCCAGCTGCTTCTCCTATATAAATGTCCATACAAAGACAATCTTAGCGAACAAAAAAAATCCCTATTTATCCCTCAGCAGCAGCCAGCAGCACCTAACCCTAACTTCTGTATACTCGATTACCAGCAATTATTCATAACATATGTTTACACAAAATCCAGACCAATTTAACATATGTACATTTGTATAATAAAGTGGGAATAAGAATCAAAAGATTCAACTCTTATTACAATTTTGTCTAATTTTCCAAACAATGCAACAATAAACTACACAGTCATTGTTATCCTTTGAACCATTTTCTTGACATTTCTCGACAATTTTACGTTTAAGAACAATTTGGTGGAGGATTATATAAAAATAATAAACCTTTTTTTTACCCTGGTTGTCATTTCAACTGGACCTTCAGCATAATTTAATGAAAAGATCAAACCTTTAGAAAACTATTCCCCAGCATCTAAAATTACTATATTTTATGTTTTTAATCATTACTTGTTTCCACCACAGCGCTTCAACTCTGTTCCGGACTCTAGGATACGGGCGCCACCATTTTGCCTCAGAAAGCATCACATACTGAGGAGAGGAGGCAAAAGTACAGGGGGCGGGTTATAGCTGTGCTTTGTTCAGACAGAGCAGAGCTGGGGTCAAGAAAAGGACAGCAATCTTAGAATGCAAAGCAACACAGTCACACACTTCCTGTTTGCAGGCAGCCTGAAGACTCCATGTGCCACCATCTTGGATGTTTAAAAGTAGAAGAAGGTAGGTAGGTGATTTTTAATGTGGTTCTTCTCTATGTACAGGGTGGGGGAAACATATAAAATATGCTCTTATTTTGCTCGGTTTAAGGGTTGGAACCAGTGTTCCCTGTAAGCTGAGCGGCTGCACACCCGCTCAGAGATTTTCATCATAGTACGCAGCAACGTAATTTTGTGAAAATGATCCTTCTAAAAACATGACATTTGTTTTTAAACCTCCACTCATAATGATTCAGGTCTTTTAAATATTGCACACACTAATGCTAATTGTGCAGTGTTATACATACCATCCAGTTCTTGCCTGAGAGGCCTGTTATTTTTATACCATGTGATAGTAGGATTCGGGAAACCATTTTTACTTTCACATGTGCCAATCTGAAATACAAGAACATGGTCAATAGTTACAATTGTTTACATCACAACTTTGTTTTAGTATATTTACATAATTGTCAGTGACCCAGAGACACACAAAAGTTCCAATAAAAATGGCATTTTAAATGTAACACAAAAATAAAAGGAATGGGCATAGGAGCAACAGTAATAGAGTGATGGGCACTTTTTAGAACATCAAAAAATGAAACGGTTGTTGCAAAACATATTATGCAATATAAGAATTCTAAAACAAAACAGATATATTGGCTATAACAAAACCCTGTTTAATTTAGAGCCAGTGATGGTTATCTAATAAATGCTGTGGGCTACACTAATTTTGGAAAACATAAAAAAACAAAACAAAAGTGAATTATATTAATTTTGTATATGGCTGACCCTGGATAATGACCTTAGTAGAGATGGTATTAGCCTAGGATTAGTAATATCAAATTCCATCCACTTTGCAAGATAATTGGCTTAGAAAATGGGTTAAAAAACTGCTGGGGTGGAGACGTTATAGATGTTGATATTTCTCAAGCAATTTAGTCCCCTGTGTACTTTGCATCCTCATTTCAAAGTCACTGGGTTGGCTAGTAGTCAGCATTAGAGATGAGTGAGCCCAAGCTGCAAAGTTTGGGTTCATACCAAACTTTGCAAGCCCCAGCCCCCAAGCACTGGTTGATTGGCTGATGAGAAACAAATCAACCAGCTTTTTATGAATAAAAACAACAGGCATGCACATGAAAGGCATGGCTGTGATTGGCCAGACAAGGCGTTTCTTTTAATGCATGATAGTATCTTGGTGGCCTTGGAAGCAGCTGCTTTACATTGAATGCTGTTATTTAGCCTGTGGTCTACCAGTACCCACAAATCCTTCTCAACAACTGATTCTCCCAGTTTTACTCCTGAGGAAATATGTGACCTTCAGAAGTGGATGACTTTACATTTCTACACATTGAACTCTATTTGCCAAGTGGATGCCTAGACACTCAAAGTGTCCAAGTCAGCTTGAAGCTTGTGAGCACCTTCAATAGACTGCACTGTGTTACATATCTGTGTGTCATCTGCAAAATGTAGACAGGGCATTTAATTTCATCTTCTACATAATTTATAAACAAGTTGAATACTAGTGGGCCCAGCACTAAACCCTGGGGTACACCGCTTACAACTAAACCATTCAGAGTAGGTATCTATAACCACAACTCTCTGCACACGATCCTTCAGCAGTTTTGTATTTTTTAATCCCAAAGACCTCAGTTTCCCCAATAAGTGTCTATGGGAGACAATGTCAAATGCCTTGGCAAAATCCAGAAAAACTATATCTACAGCTGCCCCTCTGTCAGGTTCCTACTCACCTCCTCATAAAAGCCATAATCGGGTTAGTCTGGTAGGTTCTGCCCTTAGTAAAACCGCGCTGGTAGTCATTTATAATAATATGCATAGTTACATATTCGTGTATTTAGTCCCTTAACCCTTTAAGTGGCAGCCTACCTAGAGTTTTTGTCACCCTCTGTTGTCAGACCATTTTTCACTATTTTACGCTACACATGTTCAGCTGTGCTTTTTGAAGGGATTTCCGGGTATTCCCAGGAAAATGATATATTGATATGTATCAAATAAAATACAACTATGCTATCCGCTATGCTCCCCTTGCAGTTTTTTAAGAAAAACAACCCTTTACATTCAAAATACCCCCCCACAAACTGTATATTCACTGGAAGTAAACACCCCATGCTTTCTAGGCGTAGCAGGCTTGTTGACATGGGCACAGGTTTCTGGAAGTAATCCCTCAATGAACTCTTTGGTTGCACATAGTTTCCCTAAAAAAAGAATAAAAAAGCAGAATCAAAGCCACATTTATCTAAAAAAAACTATATGCAAACAAGAAAAAAAAATCTGAAAAAGCAAAATCCCTGAACAGAACAATACCCAACATGCATAGGTACTCGCAAGGCAAGGGTTGCCAAACGCCCCAAATTAAAGCATGTGCGTAAGGATAATTTTACTTGAAAATTTCAGCTCAGGAAAGTGTGCCCCTTGCAATTTTTCAACCAAAACAACTCTTTACATTTGGAATATACCCCATAAACCATATATTCTCTGAAAGTACACACATTATGCTTTCAAAATTTACCCAGCTTGTTGTAGTGGATACATTTAGAAATGTATAAAAAAGCAGAATAAAAAAAATGTTTTCCTAAAATATCAATATGCAAACAAGAAAAAACAAGTTAAATATGAATAGGGATGAGCGAATCGATCCGGACGAACCCGGATTCGATCCGAATTTCAGGAAAAATTCGATTCGGATCAAATCTGAATTTCCCCGCGATTCGATCGCTCGAAGTTTTCCTTTAACATCCATTCATTTACATTACAGGCATTCTAAGATGGCGGACGGGACATGTCCAGACATGTAAGCTGGGGCAGTGTATGCTGGGACAGTCACATGCAGCCTATCAGCAGCCAGCAAGCCCGGTGACGTCACAGCGGTATTTAAGGCCGGCCATCTTGCTTTCCTGCCTCATTTCTCTATTGCATTCGTGAGAGACAGAACGCTGTGTAGCTGAGGGAGAGACAGTTAGACAGTTAGACAGGCAGGGACAGACAGGGACAGGCTGGAGACAGGCAGGAGACAGACAGGAGACAGACAGAAAGTCAGCGGAAAACAGGGAAAGGAATGGAAAATCGGAGGCTGTCAGTTTTTTTTTTTTTTTTTCATCCAGCCTGACAGGCTTTGTTAGCGTTTTCAGGCTGCTTAAACTAACTAACTGTGCATATATACTGAACTGATCTTAAGTCTGCTGTGAGGCATCCCATTCTGTGACTAAAGCAGCCTCTGTTTAAGACCATATAAGCATTTGCTCTTATTATATTTGAAATTAGCCTGATAAAGACACTTTTGCTGGGCATAGTACTACTGGATCTTTTTTGGGGGCATCCCATTCTGTGACTAAAGCAGCCTCTGTTTAAGACCATATAACCATGTGCTCTTATTATATTTGAAATTAGCCTGATAAAGACACTTTTGCTGGGCATAGCACTACTTGTCCCTGCCAGGGCATCCCATTCTGTGACTAAAGCAGCCTCTGTTTAAGACCATATAACCATTTGCTCTTATTATATTTGAAATTAGCCTGATAAAGACACTTTTGCTGGGCATAGCACTACTTGTCCCTGCCAGGGCATCCCATTCAGTGACTAAAGCAGCCTCTGTTTAAGACCATATAAGCATTTGCTCTTATTATATTTGAAATTAGCCTGATAAAGAAACTTTTGCTGGGCATAGCACTACTTGTCCCTGCCAGGGCATCCCATTCTGTGACTAAAGCAGCCTCTGTTTAAGACCATATAACCATTTGCTCTTATTATATTTGAAATTAGGCCTGATAAAGACACTTTTGCTGGGCATAGTACTACTGGATCTTTTTTGGGGGCATCCCATTCTGTGACTAAAGCAGCCTCTGTTTAAGACCATATAAGCATTTGCTCTTATTATATTTGAAATTAGCCTGATAAAGACACTTTTGCTGGGCATAGCACTACTTGTCCCTGCCAGGGCATCCCATTCTGTGACTAAAGCAGCCTCTGTTTAAGACCATATAAGCATTTGCTCTTATTATATTTGAAATTAGGCCTGATAAAGACACTTTTGCTGGGCAAAGCACTACTTGTCCCTGCCAGGGCATCCCATTCTGTGACTAAAGCAGCCTCTGTTTAAGACCATATAAGCATTTGCTCTTATTATATTTGAAATTAGCCTGATAAAGACACTTTTGCTGGGCATAGTACTACTGGATCTTTTTTGGGGGCATCCCATTCTGTGACTAAAGCAGCCTCTGTTTAAGACCATATAAGCATTTGCTCTTATTATATTTGAAATTAGCCTGATAAAGACACTTTTGCTGGGCATAGTACTACTGGATCTTTTTTGGGGGCATCCCATTCTGTGACTAAAGCAGCCTCTGTTTAAGACCATATAAGCATGTGCTCTTATTATATTTGAAATTAGCCTGATAAAGACACTTTTGCTGGGCATAGCACTACTTGTCCCTGCCAGGGCATCCCATTCTGTGACTAAAGCAGCCTCTGTTTAAGACCATATAAGCATTTGCTCTTATTATATTTGAAATTAGGCCTGATAAAGACACTTTTGCTGGGCATAGCACTACTTGTCCCTGCCAGGGCATCCCATTCTGTGACTAAAGCAGCCTCTGTTTAAGACCATATAAGCATTTGCTCTTATTATATTTGAAATTAGGCCTGATAAAGACACTTTTGCTGGGCATAGCACTACTTGTCCCTGCCAGGGCATCCCATTCTGTGACTAAAGCAGCCTCTGTTTAAGACCATATAACCATTTGCTCTTATTATATTTGAAATTAGCCTGATAAAGACACTTTTGCTGGGCATAGTACTACTGGATCTTTTTTGGGGGCATCCCATTCTGTGACTAAAGCAGCCTCTGTTTAAGACCATATAAGCATTTGCTCTTATTATATTTGAAATTAGCCTGATAAAGACACTTTTGCTGGGCATAGTACTACTGGATCTTTTTGGGGGGCATCCCATTCTGTGACTTAAGCAGCCTCTGTTTAAGACCATATAAGCATTTGCTCTTATTATATTTGAAATTAGCCTGATAAAGACACTTTTGCTGGGCATAGCACTACTTGTCCCTGCCAGGGTATCCCATTCTGTGACTAAAGCAGCCTCTGTTTAAGACCATATAAGCATTTGCTCTTATTATATTTGAAATTAGGCCTGATAAAGACACTTTTGCTGGGCATAGTACTACTGGATCTTTTTTGGGGGCATCCCATTCTGTGACTAAAGCAGCCTCTGTTTAAGACCATATAAGCATTTGCTCTTATTATATTTGAAATTAGGCCTGATAAAGACACTTTTGCTGGGCATAGCACTACTTGTCCCTGCCAGGGCATCCCATTCTGTGACTAAAGCAGCCTCTGTTTAAGACCATATAAGCATTTGCTCTTATTATATTTGAAATTAGGCCTGATAAAGAAACTTTTGCTGGGCATAGCACTACTTGTCCCTGCCAGGGCATCCCATTCTGTGACTAAAGCAGCATCTGTTTAAGACCATATAAGCATTTGCTCTTATTATATTTGAAATTAGCCTGATAAAGACACTTTTGCTGGGCATAGTACTACTGGATCTTTTTTGGGGGCATCCCATTCTGTGACTAAAGCAGCCTCTGTTTAAGACCATATAAGCATTTGCTCTTATTATATTTGAAATTAGCCTGATAAAGACACTTTTGCTGGGCATAGTACTACTGGATCTTTTTTGGGGGCATCCCATTCTGTGACTAAAGCAGCCTCTGTTTAAGACCATATAAGCATTTGCTCTTATTATATTTGAAATTAGGCCTGATAAAGACACTTTTGCTGGGCATAGCACTACTTGTCCCTGCCAGGGCATCCCATTCTGTGACTAAAGCAGCCTCTGTTTAAGACCATATAACCATTTGCTCTTATTATATTTGAAATTAGCCTGATAAAGACACTTTTGCTGGGCATAGTACTACTGAATCTTTTTTGGGGGCATCCCATTCTGTGACTAAAGCAGCCTCTGTTTAAGACCATATAAGCATTTGCTCTTATTATATTTGAAATTAGCCTGATAAAGACACTTTTGCTGGGCATAGCACTACTTGTCCCTGCCAGGGCATCCCATTCTGTGACTAAAGCAGCCTCTGTTTAAGACCATATAAGCATTTGCTCTTATTATATTTGAAATTAGGCCTGATAAAGACACTTTTGCTGGGCATAGCACTACTTGTCCCTGCCAGGGCATCCCATTCTGTGACTAAAGCAGCCTCTGTTTAAGACCATATAACCATTTGCTCTTATTATATTTGAAATTAGCCTGATAAAGACACTTTTGCTGGGCATAGTACTACTGGATCTTTTTTGGGGGCATCCCATTCTGTGACTAAAGCAGCCTCTGTTTAAGACCATATAAGCATTTGCTCTTATTATATTTGAAATTAGCCTGATAAAGACACTTTTGCTGGGCATAGTACTACTGGATCTTTTTTGGGGGCATCACATTCTGTGACTAAAGCAGCCTCTGTTTAAGACCATATAAGCATTTTTGCTCTTATTATATTTGAAATTAGCCTGATAAAGACACTTTTGCTGGGCATAGCACTACTTGTCCCTGCCAGGGCATCCCATTCTGTGACTAAAGCAGCCTCTGTTTAAGACCATATAAGCATTTGCTCTTATTATATTTGAAATTAGCCTGATAAAGACACTTTTGCTGGGCATAGCACTACTTGTCCCTGCCAGGGCATCCCATTCTGTGACTAAAGCAGCCTCTGTTTAAGACCATATAAGCATTTGCTCTTATTATATTTGAAATTAGCCTGATAAAGACACTTTTGCTGGGCATAGTACTACTGGATCTTTTTTGGGGGCATCCCATTCTGTGACTAAAGCAGCCTCTGTTTAAGACCATATAAGCATTTGCTCTTATTATATTTGAAATTAGCCTGATAAAGACACTTTTGCTGGGCATAGCACTACTTGTCCCTGCCAGGGCATCCCATTCTGTGACTAAAGCAGCCTCTGTTTAAGACCATATAAGCATTTGCTCTTATTATATTTGAAATTAGCCTGATAAAGACACTTTTGCTGGGCATAGCACTACTTGTCCCTGCCAGGGCATCCCATTCTGTGACTAAAGCAGCCTCTGTTTAAGACCATATAAGCATTTGCTCTTATTATATTTGAAATTAGCCTGATAAAGACACTTTTGCTGGGCATAGTACTACTGGATCTTTTTTGGGGGCATCCCATTCTGTGACTAAAGCAGCCTCTGTTTAAGACCATATAAGCATTTGCTCTTATTATATTTGAAATTAGCCTGATAAAGACACTTTTGCTGGGCATAGCACTACTTGTCCCTGCCAGGGCATCCCATTCTGTGACTAAAGCAGCCTCTGTTTAAGACCATATAAGCATTTGCTCTTATTATATTTGAAATTAGGCCTGATAAAGACACTTTTGCTGGGCATAGCACTACTTGTCCCTGCCAGGGCATCCCATTCTGTGACTAAAGCAGCCTCTGTTTAAGACCATATAAGCATTTGCTCTTATTATATTTGAAATTAGGCCTGATAAAGACACTTTTGCTGGGCATAGCACTACTTGTCCCTGCCAGGGCATCCCATTCTGTGACTAAAGCAGCCTCTGTTTAAGACCATATAAGCATTTGCTCTTATTATATTTGAAATTAGCCTGATAAAGACACTTTTGCTGGGCATAGTACTACTGGATCTTTTTTGGGGGCATCCCATTCTGTGACTAAAGCAGCCTCTGTTTAAGACCATATAAGCATTTGCTCTTATTATATTTGAAATTAGCCTGATAAAGACACTTTTGCTGGGCATAGCACTACTTGTCCCTGCCAGGGCATCCCATTCTGTGACTAAAGCAGCCTCTGTTTAAGACCATATAAGCATTTGCTCTTATTATATTTGAAATTAGCCTGATAAAGACACTTTTGCTGGGCATAGCACTACTTGTCCCTGCCAGGGCATCCCATTCTGTGACTAAAGCAGCCTCTGTTTAAGACCATATAAGCATTTGCTCTTATTATATTTGAAATTAGGCCTGATAAAGACACTTTTGCTGGGCATAGCACTACTTGTCCCTGCCAGGGCATCCCATTCTGTGACTAAAGCAGCCTCTGTTTAAGACCATATAAGCATTTGCTCTTATTATATTTGAAATTAGCCTGATAAAGACACTTTTGCTGGGCATAGTACTACTGGATCTTTTTTGGGGGCATCCCATTCTGTGACTAAAGCAGCCTCTGTTTAAGACCATATAAGCATTTGCTCTTATTATATTTGAAATTAGCCTGATAAAGACACTTTTGCTGGGCATAGCACTACTTGTCCCTGCCAGGGCATCCCATTCTGTGACTAAAGCAGCCTCTGTTTAAGACCATATAAGCATTTGCTCTTATTATATTTGAAATTAGCCTGATAAAGACACTTTTGCTGGGCATAGCACTACTTGTCCCTGCCAGGGCATCCCATTCTGTGACTAAAGCAGCCTCTGTTTAAGACCATATAAGCATTTGCTCTTATTATATTTGAAATTAGGCCTGATAAAGACACTTTTGCTGGGCATAGCACTACTTGTCCCTGCCAGGGCATCCCATTCTGTGACTAAAGCAGCCTCTGTTTAAGACCATATAACCATTTGCTCTTATTATATTTGAAATTAGCCTGATAAAGACACTTTTGCTGGGCATAGTACTACTGGATCTTTTTTGGGGGCATCCCATTCTGTGACTAAAGCAGCCTCTGTTTAAGACCATATAACCATTTGCTCTTATTATATTTGAAATTAGCCTGATAAAGACACTTTTGCTGGGCATAGCACTACTTGTCCCTGCCAGGGCATCCCATTCTGTGACTAAAGCAGCCTCTGTTTAAGACCATATAACCATTTGCTCTTATTATATTTGAAATTAGCCTGATAAAGACACTTTTGCTGGGCATAGCACTACTTGTCCCTGCCAGGGCATCCCATTCTGTGACTAAAGCAGCCTCTGTTTAAGACCATATAAGCATTTGCTCTTATTATATTTGAAATTAGCCTGATAAAGACACTTTTGCTGGGCATAGTACTACTGGATCTTTTTTGGGGGCATCCCATTCTGTGACTAAAGCAGCCTCTGTTTAAGACCATATAAGCATTTGCTCTTATTATATTTGAAATTAGGCCTGATAAAGACACTTTTGCTGGGCATAGCACTACTTGTCCCTGCCAGGGCATCCCATTCTGTGACTAAAGCAGCCTCTGTTTAAGACCATATAACCATTTGCTCTTATTATATTTGAAATTAGGCCTGATAAAGACACTTTTGCTGGGCATAGCACTACTTGTCCCTGCCAGGGCATCCCATTCTGTGACTAAAGCAGCCTCTGTTTAAGACCATATAACCATTTGCTCTTATTATATTTGAAATTAGCCTGATAAAGACACTTTTGCTGGGCATAGCACTACTTGTCCCTGCCAGGGCATCCCATTCTGTGACTAAAGCAGCCTCTGTTTAAGACCATATAACCGTTTGCTCTTATTATATTTGAAATTAGCCTGATAAAGACACTTTTGCTGGGCATAGTACTACTGGATCTTTTTTGGGGGCATCCCATTCTGTGACTAAAGCAGCCTCTGTTTAAGACCATATAAGCATTTGCTCTTATTATATTTGAAATTAGCCTGATAAAGACACTTTTGCTGGGCATAGTACTACTGGATCTTTTTTGGGGGCATCCCATTCTGTGACTAAAGCAGCCTCTGTTTAAGACCATATAAGCATTTGCTCTTATTATATTTGAAATTAGCCTGATAAAGACACTTTTGCTGGGCATAGCACTACTTGTCCCTGCCAGGGCATCCCATTCTGTGACTAAAGCAGCCTCTGTTTAAGACCATATAAGCATTTGCTCTTATTATATTTGAAATTAGGCCTGATAAAGACACTTTTGCTGGGCATAGCACTACTTGTCCCTGCCAGGGCATCCCATTCTGTGACTAAAGCAGCCTCTGTTTAAGACCATATAAGCATTTGCTCTTATTATATTTGAAATTAGGCCTGATAAAGACACTTTTGCTGGGCATAGTACTACTGGATCTTTTTTGGGGGCATCCCATTCTGTGACTAAAGCAGCCTCTGTTTAAGACCATATAAGCATTTGCTCTTATTATATTTGAAATTAGCCTGAGAAAGACACTTTTGCTGGGCATAGCACTACTTGTCCCTGCCAGGGCATCCCATTCTGTGACTAAAGCAGCCTCTGTTTAAGACCATATAAGCATTTGCTCTTATTATATTTGAAATTAGGCCTGATAAAGACACTTTTGCTGGGCATAGCACTACTTGTCCCTGCCAGGGCATCCCATTCTGTGACTAAAGCAGCCTCTGTTTAAGACCATATAAGCATTTGCTCTTATTATATTTGAAATTAGGCCTGATAAAGACACTTTTGCTGGGCATAGCACTACTTGTCCCTGCCAGGGCATCCCATTCTGTGACTAAAGCAGCCTCTGTTTAAGACCATATAAGCATTTGCTCTTATTATATTTGAAATTAGCCTGATAAAGACACTTTTGCTGGGCATAGTACTACTGGATCTTTTTTGGGGGCATCCCATTCTGTGACTAAAGCAGCCTCTGTTTAAGACCATATAAGCATTTGCTCTTATTATATTTGAAATTAGCCTGATAAAGACACTTTTGCTGGGCATAGTACTACTGGATCTTTTTTGGGGGCATCCCATTCTGTGACTAAAGCAGCCTCTGTTTAAGACCATATAAGCATTTGCTCTTATTATATTTGAAATTAGCCTGATAAAGACACTTTTGCTGGGCATAGCACTACTTGTCCCTGCCAGGGCATCCCATTCTGTGACTAAAGCAGCCTCTGTTTAAGACCATATAAGCATTTGCTCTTATTATATTTGAAATTAGGCCTGATAAAGACACTTTTGCTGGGCATAGTACTACTGGATCTTTTTTGGGGGCATCCCATTCTGTGACTAAAGCAGCCTCTGTTTAAGACCATATAAGCATTTGCTCTTATTATATTTGAAATTAGCCTGATAAAGACACTTTTGCTGGGCATAGTACTACTGGATCTTTTTTGGGGGCATCCCATTCTGTGACTAAAGCAGCCTCTGTTTAAGACCATATAAGCATTTGCTCTTATTATATTTGAAATTAGCCTGATAAAGACACTTTTGCTGGGCATAGCACTACTTGTCCCTGCCAGGGCATCCCATTCTGTGACTAAAGCAGCCTCTGTTTAAGACCATATAAGCATTTGCTCTTATTATATTTGAAATTAGGCCTGATAAAGACACTTTTGCTGGGCATAGCACTACTTGTCCCTGCCAGGGCATCCCATTCTGTGACTAAAGCAGCCTCTGTTTAAGACCATATAAGCATTTGCTCTTATTATATTTGAAATTAGGCCTGATAAAGACACTTTTGCTGGGCATAGCACTACTTGTCCCTGCCAGGGCATCCCATTCTGTGACTAAAGCAGCCTCTGTTTAAGACCATATAAGCATTTGCTCTTATTATATTTGAAATTAGCCTGATAAAGACACTTTTGCTGGGAATAGTACTACTGGATCTTTTTGGGGGCATCCCATTCTGTGACTAAAGCAGCCTCTGTTTAAGACCATATAAGCATTTGCTCTTATTATATTTGAAATTAGCCTGATAAAGACACTTTTGCTGGGCATAGCACTACTTGTCCCTGCCAGGGCATCCCATTCTGTGACTAAAGCAGCCTCTGTTTAAGACCATATAAGCATTTGCTCTTATTATATTTGAAATTAGGCCTGATAAAGACACTTTTGCTGGGCATAGTACTACTGGATCTTTTTTGGGGGCATCCCATTCTGTGACTAAAGCAGCCTCTGTTTAAGACCATATAAGCATTTGCTCTTATTATATTTGAAATTAGGCCTGATAAAGACACTTTTGCTGGGCATAGCACTACTTGTCCCTGCCAGGGCATCCCATTCTGTGACTAAAGCAGCCTCTGTTTAAGACCATATAAGCATTTGCTCTTATTATATTTGAAATTAGGCCTGATAAAGACACTTTTGCTGGGCATAGCACTACTTGTCCCTGCCAGGGCATCACAGTCTGTGACTAAAGCAGCCTCTGTTTAAGACCATATAAGCATTTGCTCTTATTATATTTGAAATTAGCCTGATAAAGACACTTTTGCTGGGCATAGTACTACTGGATCTTTTTGGGGGCATCCCATTCTGTGACTAAAGCAGCCTCTGTTTAAGACCATATAAGCCATTTGCTCCTATTATATTGAAATTAGCCTGATAAAGACACTTTTGCTGGGCATAGTACTACTGGATCTTTTTTGGGGGCATCCATTCTGTGACTAAAGCAGCCTCTGTTTAAGACCATATAAGTATTTGCTCTTATTATATTTGAAATTAGCCTGATAACAGACACTTTTGCTGGGCATAGCACTACTTGTCCCTGCCAGGGCATCCCATTCTGTGACTAAAGCAGCCTCTGTTTAAGACCATATAAGCATTTGCTCTTATTATATTTGAAATTAGGCCTGATAAAGACACTTTTGCTGGGCATAGCACTACTTGTCCCTGCCAGGGGCATCCCATTCTGTGACTAAAGCAGCCTCTGTTTAAGACCATATAAGCATTTGCTCTTATTATATTTGAAATTAGCCTGATAAAGACACTTTTGCTGGGCATAGCACTACTTGTCCCTGCCAGGGCATCCCATTCTGTGACTAAAGCAGCCTCTGTTTAAGACCATATAAGCATTTGCTCTTATTATATTTGAAATTAGGCCTGATAAAGACACTTTTGCTGGGCATAGTACTACTGGATCTTTTTGGGGGCATCCCATTCTGTGACTAAAGCAGCCTCTGTTTAAGACCATATAAGCATTTGCTCTTATTATATTTGAAATTAGGCCTGATAAAGACACTTTTGCTGGGCATAGCACTACTTGTCCCTGCCAGGGCATCCCATTCTGTGACTAAAGCAGCCTCTGTTTAAGACCATATAAGCATTTGCTCTTATTATATTTGAAATTAGGCCTGATAAAGACACTTTTGCTGGGCATAGCACTACTTGTCCCTGCCAGGGCATCCCATTCTGTGACTAAAGCAGCCTCTGTTTAAGACCATATAAGCATTTGCTCTTATTATATTTGAAATTAGGCCTGATAAAGACACTTTTGCTGGGCATAGCACTACTTGTCCCTGCCAGGGGCATCCCATTCTGTGACTAAAGCAGCCTCTGTTTAAGACCATATAAGCATTTGCTCTTATTATATTTGAAATTAGCCTGATAAAGACACTTTTGCTGGGCATAGTACTACTGGATCTTTTTGGGGGCATCCCATTCTGTGACTAAAGCAGCCTCTGTTTAAGACCATATAAGCATTTGCTCTTATTATATTTGAAATTAGCCTGATAAAGACACTTTTGCTGGGCATAGTACTACTGGATCTTTTTTGGGGGCATCCCATTCTGTGACTAAAGCAGCCTCTGTTTAAGACCATATAAGCATTTGCTCTTATTATATTTGAAATTAGCCTGATAAAGACACTTTTGCTGGGCATAGCACTACTTGTCCCTGCCAGGGCATCCCATTCTGTGACTAAAGCAGCCTCTGTTTAAGACCATATAAGCATTTGCTCTTATTATATTTGAAATTAGGCCTGATAAAGACACTTTTGCTGGGCATAGTACTACTTGATCCTTCTTTGGGGCATCCCATTCTGTGACTAAAGCAGCCTCTGTTTAAGACCATATAAGCATTTGCTCTTATTATATTTGAAATTAGGCCTGATAAAGACACTTTTGCTGGGCATAGCTACTACTTGTCCCTGCCAGGGGCATCCCATTCTGTGACTAAAGCAGCCTCTGTTTAAGACCATATAAGCATTTGCTCTTATTATATTTGAAATTAGCCTGATAAAGACACTTTTGCTGGGCATAGCACTACTTGTCCCTGCCAGGGCATCCCATTCTGTGACTAAAGCAGCCTCTGTTTAAGACCATATAAGCATTTGCTCTTATTATATTTGAAATTAGGCCTGATAAAGACACTTTTGCTGGGCATAGCACTACTTGTCCCTGCCAGGGCATCCCATTCTGTGACTAAAGCAGGCCTCTGTTTAAGACCATATAAGCATTTGCTCTTATTATATTTGAAATTAGCCTGATAAAGACACTTTTGCTGGGCATAGTACTACTGGATCTTTTTGGGGGCATCCCATTCTGTGACTAAAGCAGCCTCTGTTTAAGACCATATAAGCATTTTGCTCTTATTATATTTGAAATTAGGCCTGATAAAGACACTTTTGCTGGGCATAGCACTACTGGATCCCTTTGCAGGCATCCCATTCTGTGACTAAAGCAGCCTCTGTTTAAGACCATATAAGCATTTGCTCTTATTATATTTGAAATTAGGCCTGATAAAGACACTTTTGCTGGGCATAGCACTACTTGTCCCTGCCAGGGCATCCCATTCTGTGACTAAAGCAGCCTCTGTTTAAGACCATATAAGCATTTGCTCTTATTATATTTGAAATTAGGCCTGATAAAGACACTTTTGCTGGGCATAGCACTACTTGTCCCTGCCAGGGCATCCCATTCTGTGACTAAAGCAGCCTCTGTTTAAGACCATATAAGCATTTGCTCTTATTATATTTGAAATTAGGCCTGATAAAGACACTTTTGCTGGGCATAGCACTACTTGTCCCTGCCAGGGCATCCCATTCTGTGACTAAAGCAGCCTCTGTTTAAGACCATATAAGCATTTGCTCTTATTATATTTGAAATTAGCCTGATAAAGACACTTTTGCTGGGCATAGCACTACTTGTCCCTGCCAGGGCATCCCATTCTGTGACTAAAGCAGCCTCTGTTTAAGACCATATAAGCATTTGCTCTTATTATATTTGAAATTAGGCCTGATAAAGACACTTTTGCTGGGCATAGCACTACTTGTCCCTGCCAGGGCATCCCATTCTGTGACTAAAGCAGCCTCTGTTTAAGACCATATAAGCATTTGCTCTTATTATATTTGAAATTAGCCTGATAAAGACACTTTTGCTGGGCATAGTACTACTGGATCTTTTTTGGGGGCATCCCATTCTGTGACTAAAGCAGCCTCTGTTTAAGACCATATAAGCATTTGCTCTTATTATATTTGAAATTAGCCTGATAAAGACACTTTTGCTGGGCATAGCACTACTTGTCCCTGCCAGGGCATCCCATTCTGTGACTAAAGCAGCCTCTGTTTAAGACCATATAAGCATTTGCTCTTATTATATTTGAAATTAGGCCTGATAAAGACACTTTTGCTGGGCATAGCACTACTTGTCCCTGCCAGGGCATCCCATTCTGTGACTAAAGCAGCCTCTGTTTAAGACCATATAAGCATTTGCTCTTATTATATTTGAAATTAGGCCTGATAAAGACACTTTTGCTGGGCATAGCACTACTTGTCCCTGCCAGGGCATCCCATTCTGTGACTAAAGCAGCCTCTGTTTAAGACCATATAAGCATTTGCTCTTATTATATTTGAAATTAGCCTGATAAAGACACTTTTGCTGGCATAGTACTACTGGATCTTTTTTGGGGGCATCCCATTCTGTGACTAAAGCAGCCTCTGTTTAAGACCATATAAGCATTTGCTCTTATTATATTTGAAATTAGCCTGATAAAGACACTTTTGCTGGGCATAGCACTACTTGTCCCTGCCAGGGCATCCCATTCTGTGACTAAAGCAGCCTCTGTTTAAGACCATATAAGCATTTGCTCTTATTATATTTGAAATTAGGCCTGATAAAGACACTTTTGCTGGGCATAGCACTACTTGTCCTGCCAGGGGCATCCCATTCTGTGACTAAAGCAGCCTCTGTTTAAGACCATATAAGCATTTGCTCTTATTATATTTGAAATTAGGCCTGATAAAGACACTTTTGCTGGGCATAGCACTACTTGTCCCTGCCAGGGCATCCCATTCTGTGACTAAAGCAGCCTCTGTTTAAGACCATATAAGCATTTGCTCTTATTATATTTGAAATTAGCCTGATAAAGACACTTTTGCTGGGCATAGTACTACTGGATCTTTTTTGGGGGCATCCCATTCTGTGACTAAAGCAGCCTCTGTTTAAGACCATATAAGCATTTGCTCTTATTATATTTGAAATTAGCCTGATAAAGACACTTTTGCTGGGCATAGCACTACTTGTCCCTGCCAGGGCATCCCATTCTGTGACTAAAGCAGCCTCTGTTTAAGACCATATAAGCATTTGCTCTTATTATATTTGAAATTAGGCCTGATAAAGACACTTTTGCTGGGCATAGCACTACTTGTCCCTGCCAGGGCATCCCATTCTGTGACTAAAGCAGCCTCTGTTTAAGACCATATAAGCATTTGCTCTTATTATATTTGAAATTAGCCTGATAAAGACACTTTTGCTGGGCATAGTACTACTGGATCTTTTTTGGGGGCATCCCATTCTGTGACTAAAGCAGCCTCTGTTTAAGACCATATAAGCATTTGCTCTTATTATATTTGAAATTAGCCTGATAAAGACACTTTTGCTGGGCATAGTACTACTGGATCTTTTTGGGGGCATCCCATTCTGTGACTAAAGCAGCCTCTGTTTAAGACCATATAAGCATTTGCTCTTATTATATTTGAAATTAGCCTGATAAAGACACTTTTGCTGGGCATAGCACTACTTGTCCCTGCCAGGGCATCCCATTCTGTGACTAAAGCAGCCTCTGTTTAAGACCATATAAGCATTTGCTCTTATTATATTTGAAATTAGGCCTGATAAAGACACTTTTGCTGGGCATAGCACTACTTGTCCCTGCCAGGGCATCCCATTCTGTGACTAAAGCAGCCTCTGTTTAAGACCATATAAGCATTTGCTCTTATTATATTTGAAATTAGGCCTGATAAAGACACTTTTGCTGGGCATAGTACTACTGGATCTTTTTTGGGGGCATCCCATTCTGTGACTAAAGCAGCCTCTGTTTAAGACCATATAAGCATTTGCTCTTATTATATTTGAAATTAGCCTGATAAAGACACTTTTGCTGGGCATAGCTACTACTGGTCCCTTTGCCAGGGGCATCCCATTCTGTGACTAAAGCAGCCTCTGTTAAGACCATATAAGCATTTGCTCTTATTATATTTGAAATTAGGCCTGATAAAGACACTTTTGCTGGGCATAGCACTACTTGTCCCTGCCAGGGCATCCCATTCTGTGACTAAAGCAGCCTCTGTTTAAGACCATATAAGCATTTGCTCTTATTATATTTGAAATTAGGCCTGATAAAGACACTTTTGCTGGGCATAGCACTACTTGTCCCTGCCAGGGGCATCCCATTCTGTGACTAAAGCAGCCTCTGTTTAAGACCATATAAGCATTTGCTCTTATTATATTTGAAATTAGCCTGATAAAGACACTTTTGCTGGGCATAGTACTACTGGATCTTTTTTGGGGGCATCCCATTCTGTGACTAAAGCAGCCTCTGTTTAAGACCATATAAGCATTTGCTCTTATTATATTTGAAATTAGCCTGATAAAGACACTTTTGCTGGGCATAGTACTACTGGATCTTTTTTGGGGGCATCCCATTCTGTGACTAAAGCAGCCTCTGTTTAAGACCATATAAGCATTTGCTCTTATTATATTTGAAATTAGCCTGATAAAGACACTTTTGCTGGGCATAGCACTACTTGTCCCTGCCAGGGCATCCCATTCTGTGACTAAAGCAGCCTCTGTTTAAGACCATATAAGCATTTGCTCTTATTATATTTGAAATTAGGCCTGATAAAGACACTTTTGCTGGGCATAGCACTACTTGTCCCTGCCAGGGCATCCCATTCTGTGACTAAAGCAGCCTCTGTTTAAGACCATATAAGCATTTGCTCTTATTATATTTGAAATTAGGCCTGATAAAGACACTTTTGCTGGGCATAGCACTACTTGTCCCTGCCAGGGCATCCCATTCTGTGACTAAAGCAGCCTCTGTTTAAGACCATATAAGCATTTGCTCTTATTATATTTGAAATTAGCCTGATAAAGACACTTTTGCTGGGCATAGTACTACTGGATCTTTTTTGGGGGCATCCCATTCTGTGACTAAAGCAGCCTCTGTTTAAGACCATATAAGCATTTGCTCTTATTATATTTGAAATTAGCCTGATAAAGACACTTTTGCTGGGCATAGTACTACTGGATCTTTTTGGGGGGCATCCCATTCTGTGACTAAAGCAGCCTCTGTTTAAGACCATATAAGCATTTGCTCTTATTATATTTGAAATTAGCCTGATAAAGACACTTTTGCTGGGCATAGCACTACTTGTCCCTGCCAGGGCATCCCATTCTGTGACTAAAGCAGCCTCTGTTTAAGACCATATAAGCATTTGCTCTTATTATATTTGAAATTAGCCTGATAAAGACACTTTTGCTGGGCATAGTACTACTGGATCTTTTTGGGGGCATCCCATTCTGTGACTAAAGCAGCCTCTGTTTAAGACCATATAAGCATTTGCTCTTATTATATTTGAAATTAGCCTGATAAAGACACTTTTGCTGGGCATAGTACTACTGGATCTTTTTTGGGGGCATCCCATTCTGTGACTAAAGCAGCCTCTGTTTAAGACCATATAAGCATTTGCTCTTATTATATTTGAAATTAGCCTGATAAAGACACTTTTGCTGGGCATAGCACTACTTGTCCCTGCCAGGGGCATCCCATTCTGTGACTAAAGCAGCCTCTGTTTAAGACCATATAAGCATTTGCTCTTATTATATTTGAAATTAGGCCTGATAAAGACACTTTTGCTGGGCATAGTCACTACTTGTCCTGCCAGGGGCATCCATTCTGTGACTAAAGCAGCCTCTGTTTAAGACCATATAAGCATTTGCTCTTATTATATTTGAAATTAGCCTGATAAAGACACTTTTGCTGGGCATAGCACTACTTGTCCCTGCCAGGGCATCCCATTCTGTGACTAAAGCAGCCTCTGTTTAAGACCATATAAGCATTTGCTCTTATTATATTTGAAATTAGCCTGATAAAGACACTTTTGGCTGGGAATAGTACTACTGGATCTTTTTTGGGGGCATCCCATTCTGTGACTAAAGCAGCCTCTGTTTAAGACCATATAAGCATTTGCTCTTATTATATTTGAAATTAGCCTGATAAAGACACTTTTGCTGGGCATAGCACTACTTGTCCCTGCAGGGCATCCCATTCTGTGACTAAAGCAGCCTCTGTTTAAGACCATATAAGCATTTGCTCTTATTATATTTGAAATTAGGCCTGATAAAGACACTTTTGCTGGGCATAGTACTACTGGATCTTTTTGGGGGCATCCCATTCTGTGACTAAAGCAGCCTCTGTTTAAGACCATATAAGCATTTGCTCTTATTATATTTGAAATTAGGCCTGATAAAGACACTTTTGCTGGGCATAGCACTACTTGTCCCTGCCAGGGGCATCCCATTCTGTGACTAAAGCAGCCTCTGTTTAAGACCATATAAGCATTTGCTCTTATTATATTTGAAATTAGGCCTGATAAAGACACTTTTGCTGGGCATAGCACTACTTGTCCCTGCCAGGGCATCCCATTCTGTGACTAAAGCAGCCTCTGTTTAAGACCATATAAGCATTTGCTCTTATTATATTTGAAATTAGCCTGATAAAGACACTTTTGCTGGCATAGTACTACTGGATCTTTTTGGGGGCATCCCATTCTGTGACTAAAGCAGCCTCTGTTTAAGACCATATAACCATTTGCTCCTATTATATTTGAAATTAGCCTGATAAAGACACTTTTGCTGGGCATAGTACTACTGGATCTTTTTTGGGGGCATCCCATTCTGTGACTAAAGCAGCCTCTGTTTAAGACCATATAAGTATTTGCTCTTATTATATTTGAAATTAGCCTGATACAGACACTTTTGCTGGGCATAGCACTACTTGTCCCTGCCAGGGCATCCCATTCTGTGACTAAAGCAGCCTCTGTTTAAGACCATATAAGCATTTGCTCTTATTATATTTGAAATTAGGCCTGATAAAGACACTTTTGCTGGGCATAGCACTACTTGTCCCTGCCAGGGCATCCCATTCTGTGACTAAAGCAGCCTCTGTTTAAGACCATATAACCATTTGCTCTTATTATATTTGAAATTAGCCTGATAAAGACACTTTTGCTGGGCATAGTACTACTGGATCTTTTTTTGGGGGCATCCCATTCTGTGACTAAAGCAGCCTCTGTTTAAGACCATATAAGCATTT